>CM040191.1:37528140-38075640 GCA_022606455.1 Callitettix versicolor | reverse complement strand
GAAATATGAATATATTAGTTATCTAATTAAGTAAAATAAAAATTTCGACTAAAAACACGGGTTCTCTGAATCCTGCATGCACAGGTACAGCGGGACAGGTTAGATTTATCCTTGAAGAGAAAGGGGAAGAAGGAAGAAGTATGCACACACATTTGTTAGTCAGGAGCAGATGCGTGGACACGATGGACGTGTGTGCCCGAAGAAATAGCAGACAAAATCGACCCAAGCAAAATTGTTGATGAATTCGCGAGGTTGAAAAAAACGAAAGTTAGACTTGGTTGTGTGAAGTGAATTATCAGTTAAAACCATGCACTTGGTAAACATGTATTTTCATTTATTTCTTCTATAATTTTGATTCGTATTAATTTCTATATTTAATTTTATGTATCCACGTTACAGGGACCCTTCAAAACAAACCATGTGTGGCCTACTATAATGAATTATATTTTTTTAATTTTATAAGGATTTAATTTATTATCCTGAAGCAGAAGTAGATCTAGTTGAAGTAGATCAAGAATGTATTTAGGCCTATATGGAATTATTGCACACGTGCATGAAACTATTGAAAATTATAATAATATTTTACGAGTTACGCTGTTTATCCTTGGGTTAGGTCCGTCCATGAGTCTAGACAAAGTGTATCCTTAATTTACAACAATATATTATGTTCTATGACTTCGCCTAATGCCCAAAGATTGTTGACGCTAAAGCAAGGAGTATAAAACTAAACAAACAGGTCACCATGGTAACCGGGAGCTAACCGGTAGTTAATGTAATTAGTACTGCTTGGTCCGGAGATGATCTCATACTTAAGTATAAGGACATTGACTTTATACGACTTTTATTATCCGGTCTTGAGAATAGTGGGCATAAAATTATAATTAAAAAACCTTCTATGGTTCAACAGCCCGGTATTTTGTTGGCAAAGTTACCCTAGATGTTTGATTAGTTAAGCATTACATGTACAAAATAGATCTTAATTATGTACAGAATGGATGAAATTATGTACTTATCCTAACTTATCTGACAGTTTTAGTTATACAGAATGGAAACGAATTAAGTTTGCACCCATAAAGCCTATATTTGTCTGTTCTGATAAAAACAGTCACTTTTTCATTTTTTTAAAAATTCTAGAGGTTCCCTGTATTTAAAGGTAAGTGATTTTTACCTGTACATATCACTGAAAGTTAAACAAACTGCCAGATTCTGATTAAATTTGGCATGTCTTCTTACGTCTCGCGAACAATAAAAAAATTTTTTAAACCGTTTTTGATCAAAAAGTCCACTATAACATGTACATACATTTGGATTTGATTAAAATCGGCGCAAATGATTCTGTGATCGTGTATTCTGCTAACATTTCTAAGAAACGCGCACCATTTCTGTAAACGTACAGTTCTTCTACGTGACCATGTCTACTTTTCATGAACAGTATGTGCGAGAAGAATTTTGTAAATAACAGCAAAATTATTCCAAAGATAAAAAGGAAACATATGAACTAATCTGCGAGCCGCTGCGAATCAAGGAAGCTGGAGGTCACACATGAAAGTGTGACCTTATTAAATAATACGTGTATAAGTAGCCTTCAATATAAGTAGGAGTTGTTTGCTACTTATAATGTCTTAAAGGGAAGACGCTGTCACAATCATAGGCATAGGTATAGGTGATTTGTAGCTTATATCCCCTATTGATTCAAAAAAATTGAAGATTTTTGAAGTATGGTATAGATTTTGCATTAGGAAAAAATTCAGTTTGCCGTCACGGAACGCTCTACCGTCACGGAACGTTTTAACATATCCATACGCGCATTATTATTAGTGAACATTATTATTCCAAACATTAATAAAACACATTATTATTATTATTATTATTATTATTATTATTATTATTATTATTATTATTATTATTATTATTATTATTATTATTATTATTATTATTATTATTATTATTATTATTATTATTATTATTATTATTATTATTATTATTATTCTTAGTGATTAAATAAAATGTATGTAAAAAATGATTAATAAAAATGTTTTTTAAGTAAAAACTTGTATGGTCGCGGTTGACAAAACACGGGTATAAATATTAGCTTTCTCGTCACGCTTAATCCGTAATACATACCTCACAGCATATACGAGGTGTGTTCAGAAAGTAATGAGAATTTTTAATTTTAGAGGGCTTAGAGAGTCCGATAATAAAAGCATTTTTTTTTATTATGTTGGTATACATGACCTTGAAATATGATAAAACTTTCAGCTGTTTTCATTGTTGACTTTGTCTGTGACAGCCACTAAGGTTAGACGTGTTTTTATGAGCTCGGCGATTTCCGTTTGTTAAAAGAAATGGATCAAAGAATTTGTATCAAATTTTGCGTAAAAAATGGAATAAAGTGTAACAAAGTGTGTGAAATGTTAACATAGGCCTATGGTGAGTCTGCTATGAGTAAAGCAAGAGTTTACGAGTGGTATAAGCGTTTCCAAGAAGACCGTGAAGACGTTGAAGATGACGAACGCCCTGGACGCTCCAGCACATCAACAACCGATGAAAACGTGGAAAAAGTGAAAAAAATTGTTATGAACAATCGCCGAATCACAATTAAAGAGGTCGCTGATGATGTTGGCATATCGATTGGATCATGTCATGACATTGTTTCCAATGTTTTGTGTGTGAAACGCGTGGCAGCAAAATTCGTTCCAAAATTGTTGAATTTTGAACAAAAACAGCGACGAATGGAAGCTGCTCAGTCACTAAATGGAGTCAACGACGATGCAGAATTATTGAAACGTATTATAACAGGTGACGAAACATGGGTTTACGGATATGAGGTCGAAACTAAGGCTCAATCATCCCAGTGGAGACATTCTGGTTCGCCAAAACCGAAATAGGCTCGACAAGTGCGTTCGAACGTGGGTTATGCTCACTGTGTTCTTCGATATTAATGGCATAGTGCATCATGAATTCCTGCCACCAGGTGAAAAGGTCAACAAGGAATACTACCTACAATTTCAATTCCGTTTGCGTAAAGCAATCCGAAAAAAACCCCGGATATGTGGAAAAACAATTCATGGCTTTTGCACAACGATAATGCACCAGCTCACACTTCATTGCTTGTTCGTGAATTTTTGGCCAAAAACAGTACTGTAACGATGCCCCAGCCTCCATATTCGCCAGACATGGCTCCGTGTTACTTTTTCCTATTTCCAAAAATAAAGAAAACGTTAAAGGGCTCTCTTTTAAGCCGTAGATGACATTAAAAGCGCATCGCTGAAAGAACTAAAGACTATCTCAAAGATAGAATTTGAGAAATGTTTCGAGGATGAGAAGAAGCGCTGGCACAAGTGCATAATCTCCAATGTGGACTATTTTGAAGGCGACAACATCAATGTAGAAGAATAAATAAATATTTTGTTCAAAAAATTAAAATTCTCGTTACTTTCTGAACACACCTCGTATTGTTCTTGTATATATCTGGACTGGAAGTGATTACTTCTAAACAGCTGATTTCGCATAGTAGGTTCAATATCATTTTAATTGAGGATGTTTATTGTTGTTGTTAATTTTAAAAGTGTGTATTTTCTAAATTTGTGTAGTTAAATTATTTAATATATATATATATATATATATATATATATATATATATATATATATATAAATCCTATACCAATTTTTGAATGCCAGAATTACAAATATTATATATAGGCTATTATTGTACTTAGACAGTATAACTGTGAAAAGTAGGCTTAAGTCCCTTTTATAGGCTAAGATACTCAAATTCATAGTACGTGACAGTTTTTCTTTTTCAGTTAATTTTTTATTTGTGTACCTACACACACGCGAAATTTAATACGAAAATAATTTTTAAGAGTTGCGCTTACGAACTAACAAACAACACAACTATACAACACACTATACAGGCTTTAACTGAATCAGTTTCGTACTGTTGGGACAGCAATACAACAGCACAGAGCACAGAGACAGCACTGCGAAGAACACGTTTTTTGCTAAATTAATTTCTAGATTTATTTTACTTAAAAATTGTAATATCACTTCTATTTCTTAAAAACAATAACTTAGGCGGTGTGGGACTGGCCTGTGGTAATAACTCAGACAAATTCAATAACTAGCGAAATTTTTTCAACAGTTTCAAAATGGCGCCCATTTCAATTCTTTAAAAATTCACACATTTTTTTCATAAATATTTTTGAAAATCTGATCTTACCATCGTAATCAGCTTTAAGAACTGCATAAACTAGCATTTTGGATTTACAAAATCCGTTGAAATTGAGAAATGCTTTGACGATGGTCGGGGTTCATTTTCGTATTTTCAATGTAATTTGAAAGTTTAAAATCCTAATGTATGCAAATCTTAATGCTGATTGTAATTGTGGAATCTGATTTTCAAAAGCGGGTAAGATTAGAAAAAATACCTTCGAAAGTTCGCTTATATCACGTCAGCGAGAATACCGTTTAGAAACACTAGATTAAAAGAAGTATTTTTTTAAAGTCAGAATGTTGCAGTGTGTAGTATTTCGATCCCAAATGAAATGAAACATACAGTCTGTCAAAGCACATGTGGACCAGATTTGAATCAATTGAAGACAGAATATCGTTTAAAAAAATATATGCCTCAAGCTACCGTGTTCCCCTGCATACAACTCAATAACGCAAACAACCACCAGTATAGCGGAGCTAATTCAGGGGGGACGGGGGGACGGCGTGGAGAATCACGTGAGAAACCTCCCCTTTTAAGTGAGCATTAGTTCCACTAGGCGATCAGTACAAAAAAAGCAGTTAATCACTCGGTGTAAAAGGGTGTTCCATTTATTATTGCCTCTGTAGCTTTACACGGTTTGCTATGTGAAATCATCAGTGGGGCCGCCGCGGGCGCGCCGCGCGTATATTTTGGAAATAAACATTTATCATTATCGTTTATGGATTATAACACGTCATTATACTTTTATATAGGAAATATTGAAATTGTGAAAATAATAATTTTGCTGAATAAATGATTCCGGCTAAAAAAAAAGTTTTTCGCACACATGCTCAGAAGCTCAGATGGTGGAAAGTAAATGGTTTCATCTATTCGATAAGTATTATTGCCCGTAATTGGGACTGTCTATCAATTTTTTGAAGTGACTACATCTTATCGCGGAGTATGGGTGTATATTTTGCACGAGGGAAAATTCAGTTTGCCGTCACGAAACGCTCTAATTGTAGTGTTGAAGCGACTACAGTAGGGCCTACTTCTTATCGCGAGGTAGGCTATGTGTGTATGTTTATCACGGGGAAAAATTCAGTTTGCTTGGAACGCTTTAATTTGTGTTTAATCATTAATAAAATGTATTTTTGAAGTGAAAACTTGTGTGGTTGCAGTTGATAAAACATGGATATAAACATTTGCTTTCGCGTCACGCTTGAAACCGTAATGCATACCTCACATCATATATTATTCTTGTAGGCCTATTTATCTAGACTGGGAGTGACTACTCCTAGTCATTGATTTCGCACAATAGCTTCAATATCATTTCAATTATTGAGGTTATGTTTATTGTTGTTGCTGTTAATTTTAAAAATGTGCATTTCCAAAATTTGTGTAGTTAAATTATTTAATGTATATAACTTGTACCAATTTTTAAATGCCAAAATCGCAAATATTGTATTTATTATTATACTTGGAGAGTATAACTGTCAGAAGTAGGGTTATAATCTGATTAATTATTAAAGTCCCTTCGCCTAAGATATTTGATTCATATTCTGTGACAGTTTCAGTTAATTTTTAAGTTGTGTACCTACACAAACGCAAAATTTAATACGAAAATAATTTTCAAAGATTGCCCTTTCCTGAATGCATCTAAATTTTTATAAAAACAATTAAATCGGAATAGTGAAAAAGTATACAGTCAGGCATGCCCAAAGAAGTAGTCACTTCTGTCGGTCAGTCCCGCACTGCCTAATTTTTTTAAAATAAATTTTGGAACCTACTTTTACTCAGAACGTCTAAAATATTCCTCAAAATCGCCAATAACTACTATTTAAGATCAATTTCACCCTTTCAGTACTGAAACAAAACGTACAAGTCACTAATATCTCAACAAAAAGTTTGTTTCAGATTCTATCGACAGACAACTTACAGTTAAAGAAATTAAAGATCTACATAATTTCTAAAATTGCATGAGCGAATTTCACTTAATTTTTGGTCAGAAAGATGCACATCAATGTAACAAATTTGAAACAAAATAAATTTTGTATTACGGTAGTAAACTGAAAAAATGAAATAAATCCTGACCAGCATTTCCTTACAAACGTTCTTGGGTTTTAAAAAAATCCCCCTTTAAAATAATTAAATCGAATGTTAGAAAGTTCATGCAAAGTTTTTGCAATGTTTGCTAGTGTCAAAATGTTAAAAGGGTAAAAAATAAAGTACAAAATATGTCTAGTGTATATTTTACTTTAGCGACACATGACTGATTACGAATATACATTAATTTTTCCATACTGGAAAATTGAAAATGGTCGCGACTGAGAGCGACGTTGGAAAATTGTTTCATACACACACACACACACACACACATATATATATATATATATATATATATATATATATATATATATATATGACTAAGCATGCTCACGTTCGCAGTTTTGGTCCGATTTATTACCTAAGGACACACAGACACACACACACACACACACACACACACACACACACACACACACACACACACATTGTGAAGTGACACGAATTCTAAAACTTACGGTAAATTTAGCCGTTGTGTATTAATAACCATGTAACTGTTACAAATAGCTGTTACAAATAACTATTATAAATAACTCTTACAAATATCTGCTACAAATAGCAGTTTGATTGTATTAAAACACGTACAACATTGAGCTTGTTGAAGTACAACAATTGCGGATCTGTTTTTAAATTGGTTTGTGCTAAATTAGACGAGTAGTTTATTTGTAACCATTCTTCCATAACAATATCCTGTCTTGCTTGGTTTAAGTAACTTTCTACAGCTTTGTTCGTATATCCAATCGTCTGTCACTCGGGTCCAGACTACACGTCACAGCCATTCATAGTTCATTGTAATGGTTCATCTTCGGAATAAGTAGATACAACTAGAAGCAACTGAAGTAACAATTACTGTAACACTTAGTCCTAGAACCATGAAATCCTAATATGCCTCGATTTCTAACTTCTAGGATACGTTCTTAGATGTTAAAAATTACACTAGTAGTTCAAAGAATTAGCATTGTATTCTTAATTATTGTACAGAGCGCTCCACGACATCACTCCTAACTTTTCCTGTCAATTTAACTACAATATCTACAAAAAATGTTACTGGACCAACATTATTTGAAATTATATGCTTTTTCTCTACGAGGCGGTCAAAGTTATGGTAGGTTTTGCCGTTCAGCCAGCATTACAGGATATAACCAGCAACTAGGCCTACACTCTCAAATGTTAATCAGAGAAACGGAAGTGTTTCCATCTTGAACGGAAGTGATAAGGAAAAATCTTACACATACGTCTTTCGGGCTTTATACAAGGTACCTTCGTTCCAAATTTCAAATTAATCGGCCACTAAGTTTAATAATCAGAGTTTGCCATTTTTAAATGGAAGTAATTAGGAAAAAATGTTACAAATACATTATTTGGGCTTTATACCACATTATGTGTTATTTTTGTACCAAATTTCAATACAATCGGTTAATGCGTCTGGCTAATATTGCGTACACTCGTTGTTGTAAGTCAGAGGCCGCCATCTTGAGACAGACGTAAATGGGAAAATGTCGTATAGATACATCTTTCGGACTTTATACTAGGTTCCTTCATCCCAAATTTTAAAATAATCGAAAAATATTTTGATTAAAACTGCATACACTCGACATGCAGTAGGTTAAATCACAGGCCGCCATCCTGAAACAGAAGTAAATTGGAAACTTACACATAGATCATTTGGCCTTTATACAAAATAGCTTTGTATCAAATTTCAAACCATCGGTCACGCGTCTGGCTAAAACGTCGTACACTCGTCATCGTTAAATCAGATTCCGCCATTTTGAAACTGAAATGAATGGACAAAAATCGTACAAATACGTTGTTCGGGCTTTATACGAGGTACCTCCAAACCAAACTTCAAAACATTCTGGCATTATGTTTGGCAAAAACTGCGAACACAAACAAACACATGAACCAAATGCCGAACGTTCGAGTTGAAATAGAGACCTCGCTTCACTCGTACATTATTCTATATAGTTCCATAGGCCTGTATAATATGAACATTCAGTTCGTTTCTGTAATTCGCGGTCGTAAATGAGGAAATATAAAGGCAAACTTTCCTACAAACATTTGTTGGGAAACACTTGTTTTGCAACTAACCGCCATTTTGTTTTAAAATCCTTAGAACCACTTGACCGATTGAGTTGAATTTTTACACCATAACCTACTAATCAGTGTAAATAAATAGCTTAAAAAATCAACTTTTCAATATGATGTTTCAAAATAGCGGGTATTTAAACATTTCTAATGAAAATTATTAAAAAACATTTTTTTTAAATAAAAAACGTCAAGATTTCAGTTTTTAGACAGTGTAATTTTCTATCGAATTGCATCGAACAAAGGGAAATATTTTGATTGGGTTGATGTTAAAACGAAACTGAGGGAAAACATACAATATTAGGCTAGTAAACGCAAAACGTAAAATACTAGGGTAGGGAAGCACAAAATATATAATATTAGGGTAGGAAAGTATAAAACATAAAATACTAAGGTAGGAAAGCACAAAACAAAATATTAGGATTGAAAAGCACAAAACATAAAATATATTTGGGTAGAAAAGCATAAAACATAAAAGTATTTGTGTAGGAAAGCACACAACATAAAATATTTGTGTAGGAAAGCACAAAACATAAAATATTTGTGTAAGGAAGCACACAACATACAATATTATGGCAGTAAAGCACAAAACATAAAATACTAGGGTAGGAAAGAACAAAACAAAATATTAGGATTGAAAAGCACAAAACATAAAATACTAGGGTAGGAAAGCACAAAACATAAAATACTAGGGTAGGAAAGCACAAAACATAAAATACTAGGGTAGGAAAGCACAAAACATAAAATACTAGGGCAGGAAAGCACAAAACATAAAATACTAGGGTAGGAAAGAACAAAACAAAATATTAGGATTGAAAAGCACAAAACATAAAATACTAGGGTAGGAAAGCACAAAACATAAAATACTAGGGTAGGAAAAAACAAAACAAAATATTAGGATTGAAAAGCACAAAACATAAAATACTAGGGTAGGAAAGCACAAAACATAAAATACTAGGGTAGGAAAGAACAAAACAAAATATTAGGATTGAAAAGCACAAAACATAAAATACTAGGATTGAAAAGCACAAAACATAAAATACTAGGATTGAAAAGCACAAAACATAAAATATTTGTGTAAGGAAACACATAACAAAAAATATTAGGGTGGGAAAGCACAAAACAAAATATTATGGTAGGAAAGCACAAAACAAAATATTAGGGTTGGAAAGCACAAAACAAAATATTAGGGTAGGAAAGCACAAAACAAAATATTAGGGTTAGAAAGCACAAAAAATACAATATTTGTATAGAAAAGCACAAAACATGAAATATTAGGGTAGGAAAGCACAAAACATAAAATACTAGGATTGAAAAGCACAAAACATAAAATACTAGGATTGAAAAGCACAAAACATAAAATATTTGTGTAAGGAAACACATAACAAAAAATATTAGGGTGGGAAAGCACAAAACAAAATATTAGGGTAGGAAAGCACAAAACAAAATATTAGGGTTAGAAAGCACAACAAATACAATATTTGTATAGGAAAGCACAAAACATGAAATATTAGGGTAGGAAAACACAGAACATAAAATATCAGGGTTGGAAAGCAAACTTTATACGTTTAGGCTATAATTACTTGCCAATAAATAGGAACAAACTATTATAGCAAAACTTGTTGAGAATTTAATTCTGAAAAAAATCAAATACAAACATGTTTTAAATTACTATATTAATTAGTGCTTAGCGCAAATCAATTTATTAAAAACGTTGTAGGAGATATTCGTTTGTTTTTTTTGAGAGAGAGAGCGAGAGAGATTTTCCAATAGAAAATGAGCTACTGGAGCTGCCATCATGGTAAAACCCAGAATCGAGACCTTGAAATCAGCGCCAACCCTGACTTCTAGATCACAAGAATAAATAAAACTAAGAACTAATTTTTAAAGTATATTAATTTTAATTTAAATGTCGTTAATGTAAAATTTCTTGTATAGCAATAAAAAAAGCAGTTGGTTAATTTTAAACAGTAAAAGAAAGAAAATTATTATTAAGAACTGTTGACTATATAATTTATTACCTAAGGACACACAGACACACAGATACACACACACACACACACACACACACACACACACACACACACACACACACACACACACACACACACACACACACACACACACACACACACACAGTTATGTACTAAGTTTTGTAACATATTTTAATTATAATTTATATGCAGGGAGAAAAACACAGTAGGCCATAGAAATTGCCTTTTTATGTGCAGCTGACAATAGCCTGAAGCAAACATACCGGTAAACCTAAAACCAGAAGCCTTCTAGTTCTTGCCAACAGTAAATGTGAGCAACGCTATCCTTAAATTCAAGGTCAGCCTAGATTAGGTCTTAAAGGTTTTCTCCTTTCGATTGATTAATATCGCACAACAAAATGTATTAGAATTATCTGTATTTGGGCGACTTCGTTATATTAAAAAAATCCTCCAAATATTTAGGCCTAAGTTTGTAATGCAATAAAATATAAACTTTAAAATATGTCGGAAGTACAAACTTTTTCTAAGAATATTTTAAATTTTCTTACCAAACGCAGTATAAAGAAATTTGTTGATACTGAAAAAATTGATCTTGAAATTTTGAGGACTATCCGTTTTGATGGTTTTTACTTGGTTATCAGTTGCAGCGCTTGTGTGAGGTTGTGCTTCTTAAAACTAATTGACCGATTTTGATGAAATTTGTTACGTAACCAACCGAATTAATTTGATACTATTTGCTCATATCTCGGGATTTTTTTAATAGAAAAAAGTTTTTTAAGCTCCATTTTTTATAAAAAAAACTATGAAATGATTTTTTTTTTCAAATCTTCTCTATTAATTTTAATCATATTGCGTAAAAATAGTCTATAAGTGTCCCAATAAAATGGCATGGCTCGAATTTTCGGGTCGTATATTGAATAATCACGACACAAATCGGTGTAACAACATCGACATAAAAAAAAACTTACGGTTTGTAAGTAGGCTAAATCGAACAAGTAGGCCCTAATACTTATTTTTTTTTTAATTAAATAATTCCTACGTAGGTCATGCGCTTCCATCACGTCAGCGAGACAGCTGCGTGCTGCGATTCCTAAAACCAAAATAGGATAGAACAAAAGTGTTATTTAAATCAAATCCTATCGTATAGTCTGTACAAATATGCGATATTAATATTTGACATAAAACTGTATTAACATCAAGTGTCGTCCACTACAAGTTTAAAAAAGTATTTGAACTTGAGTGGATGAATAGGCCTAATGGCAGGAATTAGCTAAGAAAATCCTATCGTATAGTCTGTACAAATATGTGATATTAATATTTGACAAGAAACTGTATTAACATAAAGTGTCATCCACTACAAGTTTACAAAAAAATATTTCAACTTAGGGAGATGAATAAAAAGTATTAACGATTGCAAATTTTAGCAAGATATATCTATATATATATATATATATATATATATATATATATATATATATATATATATATATATATATATATATATCAGGCAGAGTGTGAACTAATAGTAGAAATTGAAAAAACGAAAAAACCTGTTACCGTCAGGGTTTTTTCGGGCGTTAATTTTCTTTTGTTTAAAATTTGGTATCCTGGCTTGAGTTACAATCTCAGATGACTTATTTTCCGGGCTTCGTCGCTGTTTTGCGAATCGGATTTTTTCTGTTTATTTTATATTATGAGAAAGTTTGTGCAATGTTTTTTGCACAGTTTAACTTCTAATTTGAACGGTTTCGAAAAATCTATTTTATTTATTTATTTTGGCCATCAGGAGACGAAGTCTTTGTTAAACTTAATCAGAAGCGAGCGCATTGACACAAACCGCGCAACAGATCGTTCTGTACAACTGCTGGAATTAGACACGCTACATTTGGCACAACAAATTGTAACGTCGAAACGTTTGTATCCGAATTCTTGGACAACTGAGAGTGCCGATCGGCTTTCTGCTTATTGTACTGGTGCCAAAATCAGAAGGATAATAAATAAAATAGACACAACAATGTACTGAATCTGTTCTTGAACATATTTATAGATTACTGTGGTGTATTTTTTAACATGTTTGGCTTTGCGTTGCTCGTTTGCCCCACTGTAACTAACAGAGAATCGGACTGCAGAGGCTAAAAATTAAAATTACGGTTTGGCATACAATATTTTTTAAAATAGCAAATAAATGTAGGCTATTGCATTTTCAAAATCTTTTCTTTACCCAAATTATGTTCCATTAATGTTCAGACCTATTTACCTTGCAATTAAGGTTTGACAAAATATTTTTTTTTTTTTTTTTTTTTTTGGTGTTTAACGTCCGACTATTGTGCATACTTGGGCTAATGCAGACGATGGGATGATTTATAGCGTATGAAAATGCCAAGCCCTGGCCGGGAATCGAACTCGGGTCCTCGGGGTGAAAGTACGCTATCAACTAGGCCACCGTGGCGGCTTGACAAAATAAAGGCCTAACAGAGAATAAGTAAATGATGGAAAAATATTACACAAAATTTTCTCCATTCATTCAATTATTTTCTCAAAAACCGCGAAAAACTGGCCTAATTGTTAAAAAAATTAGATTTTTTTTAAACTTGAAGGTGTATGAACGATTTATAAGTTTTTTCTCATACCAATTTTTCTCATACTAATATAGATATATTAGATAGCTGTAAAATATTTTTCTGACATGTTACAGTCTATCTATAGCCTAGCTGAGCGAAGAATCAAAGCAATACAACAATACCACTTTATTTTACACAGAAATACTTTAATAAAAGAAATCCTTGAGTCGTCTATACACTGCACACTGAAAGAAGACATTTAATTGTACGATTGTCACCATTTCGCGGAGGTTATCATGAACAATGAATCGAAATGATGCGTGACAGTTGTCGGTAGTGGGGGGAGATAGGAAGAAGAAGAAATGTATAGCGCGGCGCGTGCGTCAGTCAACGTGTGTTCGTGGTTTGTAATAGTGGTGGCCGTGGTGATGGGGGTGCGGTGAACATAACCTTTTTGGACCTTGGATATGATCTGGTGGAAAAAGAACAAACGTAAAGGAGATCTTCCTTTATTAGGGGTGAGTTTGTTTTTTAAGTATTTTCTTCTTAAATACAATCGATTGTCTATAAACTACGGAAAACTAATCTCACTTTTTTTTCTAATTTGAAAATTTTACAGTGTAAATAGGCTATTACTGCATAGTTTATTTGAAATTAAATAATTACTGTACACAAGTAATATATCATCGACGAAAAAAATTAATATCTTTTTTACATAAGAAACCCTTTCTACATTTAACCGGCTTTCTTTAAATTAACGATTTTGATAAAATTTACCTGAAATGTATGCTTATGCAAAATGTATGCATAGTAAACACACCATAAACATTTGGCTTAGGAGCTTCCGATAAAAAAATATTCAAAAGTGGATTTTTCTAAGATTGTGATCATATAGGCCTAAGAAATTGGTAACACGGCAGGGTACCAAATCTGAAAAACATTACGGTTCCTGAAATAAATTGAAAAAACCGAAATCATTCTAATCGCTGTGAGGTTTGTTTTGACGAAAAAGAATTTAAAAAATTAAATCAGTTAGAAACCATTCACATGTGTTAATTTTTTTATTAATTGTTGTTTGGTTTTTCGATCGGAATGTCGAAGTTTTAGCAATGTGCTTAATTATTGTTGTGGCCTTTTATTCATTTTTTTTTGCATAAGTTATTTTAAATTTAATGTTAAGAGTCTCAAGCAATTTTCAAATTTTATAATTTGTTTCAGTGTTTGGGCCGTAATATATTTTAAAGTTGGGGTTCAAAGTTGAAGATTTCAAAATGCATTTCCTCACAACGTCGTGTTTGAAGCGGAAATGTTGTTCTTGATTAATACGTATTTGATTTTATATACATTTAAAATGGCGCCAAAAAAGCGACAACTTTGAAATTCGATTACTAAATGATCAACAAAACTTCGTGAGACAACTGTTTTTGTTGAAAGCGTAGTTTCACAATAATTTGACAAAATTAATTTTAACTAACACAATCTATTATTTGAGACATAATCAAAAGTTTTTTCACTGTAATATAATAATAATTTTCACGAAAAATAATTAAAAAAACTAAATCAGTAAGAAACTGTTTTATTATTTCTATTTGATTAATTCGTACTCTGTGTTTCAGATGTGTTAATTTTTTTTATAAATTGTAGCCTATACAACATTTGTAACAACAAAGTTTGTAACACAACAAAAAAAGTTTTGTTACAAACGAATGTTAACATTCTGCGCTCAGTTAACACCAAAACATTTTTCAAAAATCCTTAGCACCTTATGTACTACTAAAGACCATAAAACCTAGGCCTAATTTGGAAACATTCCATCTACACAATGTGTCGAGAGTGAATCAACACTCGCACTCAATTACCTAACCTAAAATGTAAAACGTAAAGCGTAGACTTAGATGTTAAAATAAGAAAACTAAAAACTCGGAATATGACGTTTAGGGCTGATACCCTAGGGGATAATTAAAAACTAAAACTTACAAGTAATCGAAACTATTAATTTTTTGTGTTGACAGTCTTATTCCCTGTTTGCTGTATTCATACCAAACTGTAATGCTTCAAAAATACATAATGTTGATAGAGACTAAACAACAGACTTCTCTGATTAACACTAATGCTGTATAAAAGCTCACGTTGCTTGGCGGATTTTAATAACCTACTTGAATAGCAAATTCCGTATGATAATACCCAGCTTATAAAATGAGCACAGACCTCCAGAACACATTTTGAAGAGACGTTAAACATTGAGGTGTATTAATTTGGCGAACAGTCCGCCAGTCGCAATTTTGCTCCGATTTGATTCACACTTGGCACAAAAATACTTGAGCTCATCCTTTTTTAAAACGGTGGGCTTTTGAAACATAGCTTTTTAACTAATTATTTTTTGAAAATCGGACTTTATCGTAGAAATCATAATTAAAATTTGCATAAATTAAGATCTTAAATTTTACTGGAAATGTGAAAATTATCTGAAGTGCTAGAATGTTGTGATAAAATTTAAGTTTCGAAAAGTATATTGTAATTTTTTTTTTGTGTTTAACGTCCGACTATTGTGCACACTTGGGCTAATGCAGACTATGGGATGATTTATAGCGTATGAAAATGCCAAGTAGCTTTTTTATGACTTTTTAACGAATTCATTTTCATTGCCATGCAAAATACTAATACGTCCACGTAACGAAATTTTCGTTCACGTAACGTTACAGTGTTGTTAGTATTCAAAAATTGTCTTTCATCGTGTCAGCGAGTCACCTGCGCATCGCGAAAATTTGGGATACCCCGTAAGATAATCGACATGAACTCTGTCGCGCCACGCACCAAACACGTCCAGACACGAAGACCATTTCATGTGAATGAACGTGTAAGGATCTACATTGCTGAACAATTAAACTAATAAAAAATGTTGATGAAAAAAATGTTTTGCTCATATCTCTTAAACAATTTTTTTTATTTTTGAAAATAGACAGTTTAAAAATCAAAAAAAAAAATTATTCAAAAGTTATTTGATCAAATTTACTCTTTTGCATTTCAGTACTCAAACAAAAGTAGGTATCTAAATAAAATAGTTTGGCATAATTTTTTAAAGTTTATTTTGCTAAAATGTTGGTTATATACAGAAATTTTTTAATTTAGTGTACCATGTCTTAAATACAAAAATTATGATTCCATAAGAAAAAAAAAATACAAACCTTTGTAGGCCTATGTTTTTGATAACACTCAAATTGTAATTACGCTTAATACAAGTACTTAAAAGTCGTGTACCATTTACATTATTTATTCTAACTTTTTGAAAATAAACGTGCTTATTAACGTTAAAATTATAGTTCTTATTCACGTTTTATAATTTCTTTTCTTACCGTTTGAGCGCTATAGGATGTTCACTGTCTTACGATCTCTCATAGATAATTTTCCAGATGATGGAACCTCCGTCAGACCGTCGACTCGACAATCCAAATCTAATGAAGGTCGGTTAATTAGTCATTGTCAATTAATTGCGGTTTGTTGAAGCGATGCGGTTAGGCCTACAAACAGATGTTTTTGTGGTATTACGCTGAAGCCAATCAATGTTTCCTCAATACGTTTTTAATCAGCTGAGTGTGAATATAGCTGAACAGACGTATCTGGTTATTTTTGTTTATTACTAGGCCTATACGAGTAAGGCAAGAAAGTACGGTGGACGAACAAATTTATACATTGTTGTTAAATTTGCTCAATTTTAGGTACGTGAAGATTAATTTCAAGTTAGTTTACTAAATATTAAATTTAAAATAAAATGTTTCGGAAATATATCTAAAAATCAAATTAAATCTTTACCACTGTTTTGTTAATGAATCTATTTTCCTTGGTATTTTCCCTATTGTAGGGTCTTTCAACTTTCATAATTACCCGACTGAACGTTAAGTCGCTAGAGATGCGTTACCGACCATCACTTCAGGCAGACGTCTACGTGAAAATGTAATAATAGTATTTAATAAGCCTCTTTATTTACTCTTTATACCCTATGTTATTAAACAAGCAATATTTATTTATAAAGCACCCCAGGGGCCCAGGGGGCATCTGCCTCTCGACCAGCCTCAAAGCATGACATTCCACAATTATACAAAAAAACCGAGTTTTTAATTAGCTTGAGCACGTTAGTTACTTTAAAAAAATCTGTTCAATAATGATAATTCCAAATCTTCATAACCATTTTACTTTGTTTTTTTTTAACAAACTTGATACACGGTTAAAATCGGCTAAAAGAAAAATTGCAATTTGTTATTTTTTGGGCATTCGCTGCAATCACGTCAGCGAAACAGCTACGTGCCGCGATTATTACATTAGTAAATCTGATTTGTCGGGACTTCAGTAAATTTGGTAATTTCGCACCAAACCATTTTATTACATACCCAAAATATAAGAGTTCAAAAACAATGAAAGTTACAAAAAATGAAAATGAAAATGAAGAACATAACCTTAAATTGACTACCGCGCGAAAGTAGGAAACGGTTGTTATCGCGGAAACGATTTATTAAATGCGCGTTATTAATAATTAAAAAATACATTTTTTTTCTAAAAACGAACTGCAGAACCTAACTCGACTCGGTTAGGGGTGTTTAACTCAGTTGTTGGTTATATAACTAGTATTCCGTAAAAGCCACTAACCTTTGTAACGAGTGTTATTGCGGCGGATATGAAGCTGTTTTGTAAAAATGGACGTCAGAATATAGTTCCGTAATAAATGGCTAAAAATAGTAATTTATCGCGGGTTAATATCTATTAACGAAGTAATGTATCACATAATAAGACCAAAAAATTGTTAAAATCATTATCCTACTTTTGTAAAAGCCCCGAATAGTCAGAAATAGCTTACATTAAAGTTTATTCCGTAATAAACGATCAGCTGTTTCTATATTGTTGCTGATCTTTTCTCCTAGGTCTAATGAAATAGTTATTAGTAAAAGCGTATGGATTCAAGTAGTAACTTGGTAAGTGTAGTACTGATGGTGGCTATTCAGCTTTGAGAACCGGTCCATCAGCTGTTCTGAGACAATATTCTTAGCTTATAGACGTGTACTCGCAGTATACGCCTTAAGCCTATGGTGCACAAACTGCTCCACGTGCAAATAACACTAAAAAGTTCTTAAATAACCTATCAGATCTTATGGTGCGTTATTTCTCAAACAAATTACAATTAACTTAACGACATAAGGTAAAACAAACCTTTCCGAAAGTAAAAAAGAATAAATGTTAATATTTTCCGATTTATTCACGAAAAAAGTACGACAGTCGCGGGACTGGCCGACAGAATTGACTACTTCTTTTCACGTGACTGTGTACTTTAACACTATTATAATTTAATTATTGTTATGAATTTAGATGCATTAAGGAAAGGGTTTAATAGTAAATATAATATTTGTGATTCTGGGATTCAAAACATTTTGACGTGATATAGGTCATATTCATTAAATAATTTAACCACACAAATTTATAAAAAAACATTTTTAAGATTAACTCTGAAAATTGAACAAGAACAATAAACATAACCTCAATTGAAATGATATTGAAGCAACAGCTGTTGTGCGAAATCAACTGTTAAGAAGTAGTCAATTCAAGTCTACGTATGCGGTCAATTCAAGTCTATGAGATATGCGTTGCGGAATCAAGTGTGACACGAAATCAAAAGCGAAACACTTCAAAACATTTCTTTTTGTTTCGAATAAAACATTTATTCGACTTTACAATCTCTTATGATAAAAAACCGGTTTATCCGATTTTTAGAAATAGTGTAGATTATTCCATTTTTGCCAGTAATTACATCAATAGGGAACAAACGTTTTGATTATATGTTTAAACATCTACATTGCTGGGTAATATTTTTAAGTTGGATCAGAATGAAGAATTTTGAGAAAATTTGTTTTGTTTCATTTCCCGAAAATGAGGTTAAAAACTAAATATTTTAACAAAACTGGTTGTATTAGTATACAAAACAAACGAATTTCTATGACATTTGGCATTTGCCAATTTTTTCGACTACTTTTAAATTTTAAAAAAATAATTTTTGTAAACCCCTTTAAAAACTAACAAGATTTTTGACCGAGCCAAACGAATTCTCTGATTCAACTCGACCATCGAGTGTTTGTTACGCAGTTTTTGCAAAACGTATTGACCGATTAACTTGAAATTTGATACGAAGGTAAAGCCCGAATGACGTGTGTACAAATTTTTGTCATTTACTTCGGGTTCATACAGGCGGCCATCGGTGTAAAGATGACCCAGTAATACTGTCTGAACGCCTCGTCTTTTACAATTCTGACAGCTTCATGGAGATTGAGCTTATATTGTCCAATAAAGTTGGTCCAGTAACATTCGTAAATATTACGGTTACCGGTTCTACTGGCGGCAAATGTTATGAGCGCCTCACAGCGCTGTCGTAGAGCGTGTCCCAGCAATTAATTAAGAATATATCGCGAATCTACTGTTCTTTGAACTACTGGTTTACAAGGACGAGATACAAGGCGCCTGCGCACTGTCGTACGTGCTTCACAAGTATGTGCTTGGCCATTTTGTTTTTGTTTTTATTTCGAAGCGTTTTTCTGAACGAGAATATGACATTAAATTAAATGAACATTTAAGACGGCTAAATTACAGATGGCATTTAGAAAGACAAGCCGAAGTGAAACCAGTCGTGATTAAAACATAGGGAAGCAGGCGGGAATATCTCGGGTATTTTTAGCAACAGACATAAACACACGAACCATAAACGTGCCTGGTCTAGTTCAGTATCCTTGATTGAGGTGAATCGGTAAAACTAGTAGTTCAAAGAACAGCAGACCTCGCGGCACAGCGCTCGTAACATTTTCCGCCAATGTAATCGTTATCCGCAATATTTACGAAAATTGTTGCCAGACCAAATTTACTGGAAATTGTATGCTCTTTCTCCACGAAGCTGTCAAAATTATGATAGATTTTGCGTTAAACCAGTATTAAAGGAAATAACTAGTAATACATTATCAACGATGAATCAGAAACGGAAGTGAATGAGAAACAATGTTACACGTACGTCTTTCGCGCTTTGTAAAAGATACCTCCGCACGAAATTTCAAAACAATCGGCCAACGCGTTTGATTAAAATTACGGACACTCATTGTTAAATCAGATGGCGCCAGGAACAGGAAACAGGAAAACGTTACACATAGTCTTATACGAAAAAATTAACTTCGTATAAAATTTAGAAAACAATCGGTCAATGGGTTTCGCTAAACTGCGTACACTGGTTATTGAAAATCGGAAGGCGCCATCTTGAGACGTACGTGAATGGAAAAAAGTCTTATATATATGGTTAATCTCCAAATACTTCCTGAACTCTTAAAAATTTAATTTTGTTAAAATATATAAAAAACTGTATTTTTTCGTAGTTATTGTAGTGAATTCTAATAATCGTTTCAATTAGATCCGGATACCCACGGCTAGTTTGATGTAAAACCTAAGCTGCACGTGAGAACAAGCGGTAAAATAGTATTTTCAGAAATAAAGTTAATATCAAAATGGACTGACTGAGGAGCGGAAAATGCGAACCGAACATGGATCATATGTGAAGATTATATTGAATACAAAATGAGAAACAGAGTATAAAAAAATGTCAACACTTATAAGTAAGTCAAAAGAGGAATGCGAGTAAAGTAATTTTTCTGATATTTTTTTATATGTCGGTGAGACCAAAATTACCCGCCAATTGGCAACCCTGTTGGCTACTGATTACTGGATCAGATACCAACTGAACTGAGCAAAACTAGGTCGACTGAACCTCTTTACTTAACAGTCCCACCCAGTAGTACTCCTTCTTTCAATAAGGCATTTTTCGTCCGAAACCAGTGCTCACTGAACAGTATTTCCCCAACACTGTCGCCGTGAAAGTAAAAGAAAGCTCAATGCAAGTCATAAGGTAAAGTAAGGTCTTCATTAGACTTGTTGCATGACAGCGGGCGTGGCTTGAAGGTTTCAACATGCGTTGTCATAAGTTAATGGCATTCTGAGGCTACGGCGCCAACCTCTCGGCCGCGCAGACGCCCGGCCACGTAAATACTTCGTAATTTGTCCCGGCGATACTCAGAACTTGTGGGCTTTAAGGAACAACAAATAACCTCAAAACCAATAAGAAGAAAGATGAGACGCGGTGCCAGATCGATGGTTTTGGTAGTCCCTGGTGTTTCTCAGTGTTCTTTACATTTCCACACACCGTAACAAATAATGAAAGTGAACTCTGACCGCTGCCAGGTTGTTATTTCTATTTTTTTGTATCGTAACTTAGTTTTATTTCACCTATTGAACTTCATTAAAATTTGAGCAAATTTTGTCAATTTTAAACTGTCACTGTTACCAATATTTTCTTGTCGTAAGCAGGAGCACCAATTTACATTGTCGTTGGGGGGAGGGCAAACGCTCTATATTATATATTGGTTGAAAGGAGGTAGGAGTTGAAATACCAGGCAATGGGATACTTTAGGTGGTTAAGGGGGTCGCACTAGTACAAAAATATTAGGGTTAAATGTTCTAAACGTACAAATAATTTTGAAGCGAAGCTTTTAATGTTAGCTTTGGCGAGAGGAGTGAATAGAAGAAAGTCTGACGAACGGAAGAGTGTAATGGAAATATGGAACGAACGAGCAAACGAATTTCGTCTCGCTATTTCTTTCTCTTTATTTTTAATTTTATAATATCAATTTAAACGAAAATACAGAAAGTTACAGAAGAAATTGTCTAAAATATTTTTTTCTATTTTAATTAGTGACATATTTGTTACTGGTTAAAGTTTCAAGCATTAGATTCATTTTAGGTACTTCGAAAAATTAGCAATACCTAGTAACTTTTAACGTTTCAAGTGAAGATCTCGAAATTTTTCTAAACTTTAGAGGGCGACGGCCCCTCAAATGGCATTCCTGTTAATAAAACCTTTTTCCCACAGAAAAAAGGCCGTAATGGCCTATTTTCTCACAAGCCTACTTGATCGTGGAAAAAATCAGTCATGCGATTTCTGTGGATCTATTTGCTCTCACATATCCTGAGTTCAAAAAAGTGATTTTGATTTAGCTTTCAAGCCGTCTGTGTCTCTGGGCATCGTTGGAACTAAACAGATTTTTATAAAATTTTGCTCGTATTATATATAGGGACCATTTTATAATTTAAAAAAACCTTCTTTCGCAAAGAAATCTTGAAAATCCGATTTTCTCAAAACATGCCTTTACGATTTTAATTACATTTAACTTAAATGTAAAGCTCCCAAGTAGCAAACATAGGGTTCGCAACAAAAACGAAAAATATAAAAAAATCTATTATATAACCAAAAATAAAAATCACGTATCACATATTATCTTTCTTTTTTTTATTTTAATTACGATAGTTTCTTCAAAAATACGACAAATTAATACATAACCTGAAACTTATTATAGCCTATCAGCTGTTTAATGAAATCAGCTGATCTTTATGAATTAATATAAAACTGATCTTTTAATATAACTACCAAAATTAAATTAACAATTCATTTCATATAAGCTACTTAAATCGATCAAATTTCTTCGTTGTTTCCGTAGTGTAGTGGTTATCGCTTGTGCCTAACAAGCGCAAGGTCCCAGGTTCGATTCCTGCAGACACACAGACATTTTTAATTATAATTAATTTAATGCGAGACTTGCGACGCAAAAATACACTGTTATATGTCTATATAAACATGTTCCTCTCATCACGCGTCCCGCAAAATCCAACATCTAAACCAGCCCTGAAACATGATGCATGTTAAAATCGAAATGTTGCACAGTCCAAATACTTTTTTCTTATTCATTTAGTAAAAGCAGGCTATATAAGGAAAGTGATTTAAGCTATTTAATTTTAAAACATCCTTTCCGATAAGTACATTGGTTTCACGAAACTCTGCTAACTTCGCGACATTTGAGAAACCTCGTGTCGTGCTAGCCACAGCGGAAACACGTTCTAAAACACCCTGTATATACCTTGCACGCTTTTGTAATCCTAAAACAATGGAACCACTGCACTGCCCGGATAATGGTACTAAACAATAACCGAGCAAAAAAACTCGTAAAAAAATGGCGCAACACATAAATAGAGTGATCACGATATTAATTAGCTCAACAATGGTCGGTGATTTTCAAGCAAGGAGCTGCCGATATTGGTTTTCCTAATGACTTAATACGCTACGAGGAACAAAGGCTTTATCTATTACAAGGCTTCTAAGAATGGGAAATTTGTTAATAGTTAAATAATAAACAGAGCGTAGCGAAACAATAGGCCGCACACGTCGCTTTGTTCGCTCGTTAATTATACACACACAAGCGTACAAACACACACAGCGAGAAGTGCGAAGGACAGTGTGCGGAAGGAGTTGCTGACCAGATCAGATTTAATTTGCTCTATTCTGGCATACTTCAGAAATTTGTGCATGAAATAAATAGCTCAAAAACATTCACATTCTATTGTTTCGGAAGTTTTCGAAAAAGAACCGTTAAATACGTTTTACTGAAACGTTGTGTATGGAGATTTATTACTCAAGCCAGTGGTACCAACATTGTAAATAATCACGGTACGCAGCTGACGTGACGGAAGCGAATTTCCAAAAGTATTTTTCTCTTTAAAACGTTTTAGATTACGTATAGAAAATACGTAAACGAAACCTGAAATGTTTGAAATGCCCGCAATTTTTAAACTTAAAAGAATGCCGAAATTAATTAAAAAGAATTTTGCCGGTTAACGAATTTGGTCAAGCTATTATCAAAATAGATTTTTGTAACTAGTTTTTAATCGAATTAAAATTGCAAACAACGAGAATGCAAAAGCCAAAAAAAAGCTTTAGATTTCTAAAAAAAATGTAACACAACGTAGGCTTACTTCAAGCATCATAATAACACGCACAATTACAAAATTAACAAAACCGAAACACAACTACAATGAAGAAACCAATTTCAATTTAGCGAAAGTAGTCTTCTTCATTGTAAACATTATTGCTTCAGTTATTTGAAAACCCTGTATGTGAAATGTTTCTCTTGTTTTGACACTTATAGCCACAGCCTTTTCTGGAAGTTTCGGTAGGTAATTTCTGGACGTTCCATAACATTTTTTTTTTTAACGTCCGACTATTGTGCACACTTGGGCTAATGCAGAAGATGGGATGATTTATAGCGTATGAAAATGCCAAGCCCTGGCCGGAAATCGAACCCGGGTCCTCGGGGTGAAAGCCCCAGAAAGCCACCGAGGCGGCTCGTTCCATAACAATCAAGGCTATCTTTTTCAACGGAAGTAGCAAGAAAACTGTTGGCGTAGTGGTGTACTTGTGCTCCTCTCAGGGTGGCTGTAAAAAGGGCCATAAGGCGTATAAATATCTTTACTTCTGCGCTGTGTGCACCTCATTGGTTTGGAGTTTTTAGTAGTAAGGTATACATTCTAACTGTTACAACTTCTGGACTTTCTCGTACGTGAGACTTCTGGGAAGCCGTACGTGAGAGAATGGAGAATGAAACGTAATCAACCGTTTGTAATTGGAAAACAATTTATTGCTAGTTATTCAAGTAAATCCCATTCTAATTTAATTCCATTACAGTAGCCTACAGTTTAGTGTAGCCTTCCTTTCACTTTTTGTCGTATCTGTTGTGTAGAATGACGGAGGTAGATAGGCCCTTTTTGGTTCAGAGCACCATCGTGTTCGCGCTTCTTTATCGACTACGCCCTTACAGCGCTTCAAAGTTAAGTAGAGACATTTTGAAATTGGAAAGTTTTATGAATTACTCAGCACTTAGTTGAATAGCACACACATTTTTAATATTTGCCTATATAGTTGTTTGGGATAGAAACATCTTTGGTTTTTAAACAATAAGAGTAACACAACGTAAGCTTACTTCAAGCATCATAATTACACGCGCATTTACAAAATGAACAAAAGTTAACAACCAAAACACACCATACAATGAAGAAACCAGTCAATTATTTTGTTTATCATTTTGGTACACACTTATTTCTGTCACGTATACCTGCATTGCGCTACACTCTCACGGGGACACTTTATACTACTTCTGGAAGTTTGTTTACAGGTCATTTATTGGTTTTAAGTCAGTTTTATTTTTGTTTGTAAAGCCGTAAAATGGAAAGGTATAAGGTGTAAGAAATCCATGGTCTTCTGTAAGTACCTCATATATGTAGTTTAAATAACTAAGGTACAAAACCGATCGTAACGCTTAACGTAATAATATATGAAAGATTATTAAATTTAATTCAAAATGCGACTATAATCAGACAGCGGTCGTGGATTAAATTTTGTACGTTCATTGTAAATTGGAAAACTAATTTATGCTGTATTGATTTTGCTCATAAAGTTTGACGATCGTGAAAAATGGTCTTGAGATTTTGATGGTTTTACCGTTTTCAGGTCACTTAATTCAAAAAAGTAGTTTTTACTTTGTTGTCTGTCCGCATGTCCGCGCGCGCGCGTGTGTCTGTATGCACACGCGCTATTCATTATTTAAAATTATTTTTGGTAAAAAAAACTCTTAATAATCTGTATTTTCAAACTCAAAGGCTCGTTGGTCAATGTAACTAAAAACAGCGGTTAGATTAGGCTAGTGGTGAAAACGCCAGCAACATAGTCTGACAGAACCAGTAACGCGTAAATGCAAGCCAGCTGGTATTGCCAGCCAAAACAGAAGTTAAACATGTTTAACATTTTAGCTGCCTACTAGGAAGAAGCGGCAACGTGACCTTCCCGACGGCGCCCTCCAGCCAGTGTGAAGACATGTGGTCGTTGGTTTTTCTGTTGTTCTTACATTGTTGTGAAGGAAAATAACTGATAAGCGGTCTGTAAGGGACATGATAACGGTTTTAGATGTCCAACACAACTATGGTAACTATGGTAGTTTTCTCTCCAGATTCCGCAGATGATGTTTTTTCTTACTTTTTGACATTTTGCTCACTTAATTTTCTCACTCGTCAACAAAAGTCTTACAACTTGACTACTCACAACAATACCATTCTACACCAGCAACAGATGTCATCATTACGTTAGCAGGGCTACAACAAAAAAACAAACCAACAAAACCTTGTAATTCTGACAGTAGCATCCTCGTGACTGCCTTGCATTCGCCAAGTGTGAACTGTTTCTCCTCAGCTGGTCGCTGTCATCAGATGGTGGCAGATAACAACCAGCCTAGGCTGCAGACACCTGACACTTTACACCAAGGTCGTGGGTTCGAGACTTGCAGTTAGGTTTACCCTCTCTGTTGACGCCGATTCGTAGTTTTCATTGGGGAACTTCATGTCCAACTGGTATAAAGTATACAAGTCAAGGGTAAAAATCAAACTCGGCTCCAGTGATTTTTATCAAATTTTGTTCAAGTATATTCCAAACTAACCAAATGTAACGTATGGGTCGCTGTATTCCAAATGTATAGACTAATAGGATTCGGGAACTATAAAAAAAGTAAAAAATTTCAAAAAATCGGCTCATCAGATTTAGCTCAAATTGTGGTATACAGTTCGTGATTCTTCAAGTTAGTGTAACATTTTAAATAAATACAATTTACGGTTTCGGAATAGAATGAAAAATCCAAAACCCAGGCTGCCAAAGGCTTGGTTTTTCTCCCGATTCACTCTGAATCGACTTTGAAAATTTAGGCCGATTTACTTGTTCTCCTTGACTGGAAATTTTGGGGGAAGCGATTGAATGTGAGAAAGTTTTTGTAATGTTTTGCACCGCATATTTGAATGGACGAGTAAAAACGTCCGATTTTTGCCCAGAGATTTGAAATTTTAACCGTAGCAATGACTGATTTCAGTCAGAAGAACCTGCAAAACCTTCTGGCTGAAGTGTAGTTTAAAAAATCAAAATCTAAACAAATCTCTCTCTCTCTCTCTCTCTCTCTCTCTCTCTCTATCTCTTCATATATATATATATATTCCTCTGTTTCTTTTTTTATTAACAGAGGAATTTCAAAACAAAAATATGGAATATATTGTCCAGTCAGTAAACTACATTATGATTATAGACTAATTCAATTCCCTCCCCCCAAATATTTCACAGTATTAATTTTGATTAGTGCAGAAGATGTCGCGTGAAATGATATTTTCAAAACGCCGTGATGGATGCGCGGTAAAACTCGACAGGACGCCATCACATCACATCACTTCACGTTAGGCCTACGTTACAGCACAGGCAGTAAACGCCAAGTCATCCTATTAATTGTCCCGCCTTGATGGATTGCATTGCTCCAAGTGTCCAGTTCCAGCTTCAGCGAGTTAATGTCTCTGTTATTGAAGCGAGGGCGACCATTTTTGTCAGCCATGAGTTATGGAACGAATTAAATTTTAGAGGTTTTTTCGGAGCTCTTTGATAAAACATTTCTCACGGATATCTCTTCACCCGAAGGTGGCTGATTCATACGCCCATTGTTCCGGGGAATGCAACGAACAATTCACGACAAAATAAAATAAAAATTATACAGTACTCAGTAAGGTTTTTTTGAAATTTAATTTAACCTTGTCTAGTCGTTTAGCTAGACATGTAGGAGATAACCCTTTCGCCTACCAACAATATGCTGGTAGCTGAATTTAATGCAGTTATCAAAACTAACAATCACTGGCGACCATTAAATCGGTTTTAAGTTTGGAGTTCAGCTTATCTCTTCTGCGCTCAGCCAGCCTGGACAAAGTAGAAGCAAAATAATATGGTAGAAATTCTCGCTACGAGTTTGTTTCTTTTTATGTAAAAAGTGCCAACCTTTTTTGCATTTGAAATAAATGTTGTACTAGATCTTCTACTATTAAAAAAAATGAAACCTCTAAACCAATTCGTTACCTAGCAAAATCTATCCAACTTTTCCAAAACAGTGGTCAGTGTTCATTTCCGCATTGTAATGTAATATAAAAGTTTATAATGCTAATTTATATATATTTTGATTTATGATTGTGATTGTGAAATTAAATGTTCAAAAAGGTTAAATAGTTTTTGGCGATATTGTTACAACGCGAGTTGCTGTTATTTTCACATCATTGACTCGTACAAGACGTATCCTTGAAGGTTACCAATGTGGGGCACAACCCACTGCCCGTAGCGGTACAACTACAGGTACCACTTCAATTACTGCCCTACAGAGGTATAGTGGTATTGTGCAGCATACCACGACCACACACATCATCACGTAAACATGTCGTAAAAACTGTTAAATACCCACTCACTTCACTTCCTGTTTCTTATTACTTATTTCTTAATTACTATCGTGTATGCTTCCATGTACGTGGACAGATGGTGATAAAAGTTAATTAAATGAATTCCTGTACACATTCTAAATCTGTGTAACCAGCTGATACACTGCCAATGATACACAGCGATCCAACCCAATGGAAGCGAATTTCCAAAACCGACATTTAATTATGCAAATCTTATCTCGAAGAAAGAAAAGTACGCATGACTGTCATAATCTTTTTTGAAAATCTGCTTTAACCATTGTAATCAGTGTTAAAATCTACGTAAATTTTCAAAATCCAATTAAAATACAAAAATGAACCGTGATATCAGATAACTTTTCGTATTTTCAGTTACTACGACGTGAAATCAGAGATTTTCATAAAAAATAATTAAAAAAGTAGGCTAATTGTTTTTAAGATTTTGAAAGGCCAAAAAATTGTTTTTCTTTTAAAAAAAATTATGAATTTCACAATTAGGAATGTTGCTTTTAAAATTTGTTTGGGGCTTGCCATTAAGTAAAAAAATGTAATAACATATTTTGTTAAAGTTTAAGCAAACCTGAAGAATCATAAATACTTTTTTTTGGTACTCGTGGGTAGGCTATTAGACTTGCGTGAAACAATGCAGTTGTACAAGCCTACTATTTGTTTCATAAGAAATTAGTGTTCTGTATTCAGCAATCAGTGTTTCAAATTAATCACGTATTTTGATCATACGTGTGTATGTGTGTGTATGTGTATATATATACTCGCACTAAAAATCGGCACCGTTTAATTTTACCCGATCTGCGTACCGATTTCAAAAGTAGCCTCCACGTGTCGGCCATCGGGAGCTCCCGCACTGATATACGAGACCCGTAGTCGCATTAACTAACACCACCGTGGCCCGCCACTTGTGTGGTCCCTCCGCTTGTAATTATACATCATTTATTGTGCCATTAAAAAGTCCCCCGCTGTTATTACATCTCCCAAAACCAACTATCATTTTGACAACGCATTTATTGTTCTGCCCAATAAAACAATTAAACGGCAATAAATAGCCGAAGGCTTTTACGGAACGCCGGCTAAGTATCGGCTATCGGTTCACAGTGCATCCAACGTTCCGGGAATAAAATGTTTTCTTTTCGTTATAACAATTGTGCCATATCGATTGTAGAGTTCATTGAAGAGTAACTATTGCAGCCTTGTGTACGAAGACCTACACCGATTGTGCTTATGATATAGGCTAATAAACACACATTTTATATAGTTGTCCCATGAAGAAGTAGGCATACACGAATTTGATTTTTCATTGCAGTAATTGTTTATTGCTTAAACGATTCCTTTGAAACTTTACGTTTTGATTACCAAAAGAAGAAGAAGAAGAAAAACAGTTGTTGAAATCAAGTAACGCTTGTTATGTTTGGTAAAAAAACCTTTATATTACTAAAGGTTAAAGAACTGTAGACCTGGCAGTGTATTCTTATTTAATATATAGAGCGCCACACGACAGCGCTCGTAACTTTTCCCGCCAATTTAACCGGCAACCGTAATATTTACGAAACATTTTATTGGCCCAACTTTATTCGACAATTTGATTGACCCTTTTTCCACGAATAGGTCAGAATTATGAAAGGTTTTGCAGTTTAGCCAATATTGCAGGAAATAACCAGCAACTACACTTTCAATGTTGAATCGGAGCCCGCCATCTTGAAACGGAAATGAATGGGAAAAATCTTACACATACCAGTGTTCCAAATTGTTAAAAACCTAATAAAATGTAGCGCAATGTTGTAGAGCACTGTATGGGACGCGCTTTTGCTTGATTTTCCGCTTTCAATTATGAAATTAAAATATTTTGGGGCTTAAGCAGCTCAGACTTTCGATATTCAATGTTTTCGATTTTTGACTTAGAATACGTTTTACGTTTACGTTACAAATCCCAAATGTTTGACATGCCCAGTTACAGTGTGCCGATAATTTTAACACAAGACCAATATCATTGCCTTTGACTTAAAAGTTTTCTGGTCGAAATCTTCATATGATTGCTGGATTTCAAACTTTCCCTTTTTTTGGTTCAAGGTTCTTGCACTCAAAGAGTTTCGTTTTCCACCTAAAAGACAGTTAAATGAACTGTGAAATAGTACCACCAGTAAATAATTCAGGAAGAAGCGTTTATGATTTCAATTGTGTGACTAATAGAACTACTGTTGAATAATTTAGTAGGATCTTCGTCAAAGCGGGGGCCTCAAATGTCTTCGTCAAAGAGTTTTTTTATGGGAATAACACAATTGGTTTGTATATTTTCTTCGGCCCATTTCATAACCACATTCCTATTATGTGACCATTCCTAGGCAGGTTCTGATTTTACGCACTTGATCAACAAGTCCGTACTCTATTGTTGACAGATAAATCAGAGAAGAAGGTGAAGGAATACAGTACTAGATGAGAATTCTACTGACTTAAAGAATTAATAGCTACTTCATTTTGAGAAAAAACTAATATGGCCTTCCTCATTCTTCAAAAGGAATTGCGCAGATTTCAGCTTTATGAAATACTGTAAAAACATGGAAGTATTGGAAGAGTGGAATAACATTTAGATATTGAATAAACTTGTCTTGCGGTTACGAAAGTTGCTCAATTCGTACTTTTGAACGAAAATAACGCGAGCATAGTATAGCTATCCATAGAAGCAGGAGAGACGAAAAAACGAAAATTACTCAATTCGTATTTTCGAACGAAAATAACGTGAATATATCAGCTGTACATATCAGTACAGTTATCCAAGAATCAGGAAAGATGCTAATACGAAAGTTGCTCAATTCGTACTTCCGAACAAAAGTAACGCGAGCACATTAGTACAGTTATCCTTAGAAGCAAGAAAGACGCTAATACGAAAGTTGCTCAATTCGTACTTCCGAACGAAAGTAACGCGAGCATATTAGTACAGTTATCCTTAGAAGCAAGAAAGACGCTAATACGAAAGTTGCTCAATTCGTACTTCCGAACGAAAGTAACGCGAGTTCATTAGTACAGTTATCCTTAGAAGCAAGAAAGACGCTAATACGAAAGTTGCTCAATTCGTACTTCCGAACGAAAGTAACGCGAGTTCATTAGTACAGTTATCCTTAGAAGCAAGAAAGACGCTAATACGAAAGTTGCTCAATTCGTACTTCCGAACAAAAGTAACGCGAGCACATTAGTACAGTTATCCTTAGAAGCAAGAAAGACGCTAATACGAAAGTTGCTCAATTCGTACTTCCGAACGAAAGTAACGCGAGCATATTAGTACAGTTATCCTTAGAAGCAAGAAAGACGCTAATACGAAAGTTGCTCAATTCGTACTTCCGAACGAAAGTAACGCGAGTTCATTAGTACAGTTATCCTTAGAAGCAAGAAAGACGCTAATACGAAAGTTGCTCAATTCGTACTTCCGAACAAAAGTAACGCGAGCACATTAGTACAGTTATCCTTAGAAGCAAGAAAGACGCTAATACGAAAGTTGCTCAATTCGTACTTCCGAACGAAAGTAACGCGAGCATATTAGTACAGTTATCCTTAGAAGCAAGAAAGACGCTAATACGAAAGTTGCTCAATTCGTACTTCCGAACGAAAGTAACGCGAGTTCATTAGTACAGTTATCCTTAGAAGCAAGAAAGACGCTAATACGAAAGTTGCTCAATTAGTACTTCCGAACGAAAGTAACGTGAGCACATTAGTACAGTTATCCTTAGAAGCAAGAAAGACGTTAATACGAAAGTTGCTCAATTCGTACTTCCGAACGAAAGTAATGTGTACACATCAGTACAGATATCCATAGAATCAGGAGAGACGTTAATAATTAAACTGGAACGTAAATGAGCGTCTCTTATCTTGATAAGCCTAAGTTCCGAAGTATCGCTTACGCGGGCCGCGGTCGGACATTTTATAGCCGTGGGTTTATCGCTTTATTTCCATCGGGACCGAAACAAAATTGAAGAATTATGCTGCGGGTATAATAAAGCAGTGTGGGACGAGGTTCTGTGTCCACGTCATGCTCGGCTTCAATTCGATTCGAGGTATTCTGTATTACATATTACGGAATATTTATGGCTTTATTAGAAACTGGCCAACCAGTACTTCTTCGTCGTATTGTTTACGGTTCTAGCTTTACTCTGCAGAGGCACTTGTAATTCGTTTTTTATTATTTTTACATTTTTTAGAAATAAATCCGTCCATAGTGCTCTGCAACCAGCCTGTGGGCACATTAATGAAGACCGTAAAACAGTCATGTCTGAATTATCGTTTCTCATTCCTGTCTTTATTTGTCGAGTAGAGGAATTGCATTCTTCGCGTGCTAACTGTACAGTAATTTCACATTTTTTGGCCTAACCTGGACGTTTGTATTATGCAAATGTGTTCGTCTTAATAACCAATAATATATTTTTGTTTATAATCATTTACATCGTTTGCAATATTATTATAACATGCACAGAACATTCTGCAATATTGTCTAAAATTGTTTGGAACATTGTAGACACACTTTTGTATTTTATACAAATGTTCCACGTGTAATCGTCTCGTAGTGTGAGTGCGTCTTAAAAACCTTTTCAAGAAGGTAGTAATCGAAGAGCTGGGGCCGCCTAAATAGACATAAACTTGCCTCTTTACACGAGACAGATAATCACAATTGTAGCTTGGAGAAACATGTCATGCAATAAAGTTGAACTTGACCTTTAACTTTTCCCATTTTACGTTTAAAAATATTGTATTCGTTATTCAATACATTAATATTGTACTAGTGAACCCTTGCGGCCTTTGCAGTTAATGGGAAAAAGAAACGAATAAATATACAACAATGTACAGCAAGACGTTGTTAGTTACTTTAAAACAATGCCATTCATTAGTTTAGTTTAATTAATACAATGGGCCTTCCTTTGTTCTAATTTCGTATTTAAAACTATAACCTATAAAATTAATGTATGAATTAACATTGTATCTTATTGGAATATTTACAAATGGAACCTAATAGAATTGTACTTTACATTATATACCTAAATTGGGCTACAGTATTTAATATTTAGTAAAAATATAGTCTTTTATGTAATAACATTTACATATCAGAACTGGCATTGATTGTCTTACCGATTCTACTTTCAAAACTAATTCGGTCAATAATTATTCAAGTCTTGGATTTAGTAATTATTCTATATATATATATATATATATATATATATATATATATATATATATACTAGCATTACCCGTCGCGGCTTCGCCCACGAAACTTCAACTGTTTCAGTAATGTAATAATTTAAAAACATAAAAAAATATATTAATAAAAGCGTGATCATCTAAACTCGTGATTATTTTACAGTAAATACGAAAAAATATTATAACCTGAATATGTTGTTTTATTGTCTTCAAACGTGTTCCATTCGAATTTAAGAAAATCTGATCAAGAATATTTTTGTCCAATACAAACACTTATACCTATTCTATATTTTTGTCCTTTTAGGGGATGAATTCGGGGGAAAATACTGAATTGCGTGTATCATAATTTGTGTTTTAAAATATTTTGTTTACTTTTAAGAAAATTTGATTAAAAATATTTTTTTCCAATGCAAACATTCTTTTTTCTCCCATGATAACTCTTTTTCCATTTTTATTCTTTTAGGGGATGAATTCAGAAAAATGTTGAAATATGTGTTTCATAGCATATTTCTAGAATATAAGATAAAAAAAATATTTTTTTCAATACAAAATTGTACCCCTTTTTTATATTTTATGCCTTCTTTCAATCTCTTTAGGGGATGCGTTTTGGTGAAAAGGTGAACAATATATTTCATTACTTATACTTAAGAGTGACTATGTTACGTTTTGAGAAGGTCAGATGAAAAACATATTTTTTCCAATAAAAATTGTTGTACCTCAAGTTTACCTCTTTAGCGGTTGCATACTGGAAAATCGTTTTTCAGTGCATCCCTTTTTAAGTGCATCTCGACAATGTTGTAAGAAGGTACCCTGAAAATTTCAAGTCTCTAGCTATAATAGTATTGGCTGTACGTTGATTATTAAATTTGGACTAGGTTAGTAGTTTAATGGCGTCAAAATCATATTTTTGCAAAATCCTTTATTAGTGCACCTTGACATTGTTGTAAGAATGTACCTTGAAAATTTCAAGTCTCTAGCTATAATAGTATTGGATGTACGTTGTTTATTAAATTTGGAATGGGTAAGTAGTTTAATAGCGTTAAAATCACATTTTTTTAAAATCATCTATTAGAGCATCTTGACATTGTTGTAAGAATGTACCTTGAAAATTTCAAGTCTCTAGCTATAATAGTATTGGCTGTACGTTGTTTATTAAATTTGGACTGAGTAATGGTGTTAAAATCAATTTTTTGCTAAATCCTTTCTTAGTACGCGCTTATATATTAAAACGAAGGTATCCTCAAAATTTCAAGTCTCTAGGTTTTATAGTTTGGGCTGTACGTTGATCAGTTAGTCAGTCAGGACATTGCCTTGTATATATATATATATATATATATATAATGAAAGACTATATTCCGAATAAAAAACCAAAACATAAAAACATATGGTGTGTGAAACAATAATATGGTATATATATATTGTTAAACAATATATATATATATATATATATATATATATATATATATATATATATATATATTACTTTCAACAATGTTTTTAACAGTCAGCTGTTTTGTGCACACACAATTATTTCTTTCACTTATGTCTGCATTGTGCTGCAATCTCATGGGGACACTATACTGCTCCGAGTTTTAAGTATTTTTTATTTTATTGCAAAACCTTTTAAAATGGAGAAGAATGTGGCGTGGTAGTTCTCTGGTGTTCTGACGTACCTGTCGGTACCCCATATATGCAGTTTACACATATGGGTCCTACACATATGTAGTCAATTACACAGGTCCTTATTTTTGGTACAAAACCGATCGGAATGCTTAGCGAAGTAATTTTATGAAAGATGTAAACAGCTGTTTCACGACTAGTAGATCACAGCAGTAAGAATTGTATCGTGGGTTGCGTACGTAGACTTTGCAGGCGTTATCGCAAACCATCTTTCACGTGGCATTCAGCACAGAAAATCACGTGGCCTGATACAATCATCATCTTTCACGTGGCCACTGCGACGTGTCTGATGAAAATTATTACGTAAATAGAACTCACACTAACAAAAAATGTTTACAGATACTATTCAATAGATTTTATCGAATTAACTCGCAAAATTTTTAGCTAAAGTGAAAAATTAGAAAACCTATTTGTCAAACCATATTTTGTACCATTATAATAAACAGCAGGCAAACTGCACAAAATTTCTCAAAAATTCATAACTAAGGTAACGATTACGTTTTGTGCTTTAAAGGCCCAGCTTCATTTCAGACTCGAATAAATAATTTAATTAAATGGTTAATTTTTGTGCACTATTCGCTTACTAAAACAAGATTAAAATGGCAATTGCATTTTAGAAAAACAAACAAGATGATTCTTCCGAAACGCTACATTTTTTTTCGCACAGCGGATGTGCAGATTGTAACCGGAAACAGCTGATTGCAGCGGTGTTGCCGGTGTTGCTTTCACCTGACCGGCGATCAGCGCCTACCGATTCCCAATTACTCCGAGAAACAGAGCACAAAGGTTAGCGGGAGAGGAGAGGTGCACTTTCACTCCATCTCGTCAACTGCCTTCATTATCGTATCAGGCTCTGCCACACTTGAACTGTTATTTCAAGCAACGTCTGTTGTTCCAGTATCGAACAGAGATTCTGACAACGCTAAAAAATAACATTAGCGAATTCCCATTATTCGTGACCTTCAAGTGAGTCCCGTTCTTGACATCTAGAACACTTTTTGGTGGTCACTGAAATTAATACAGGCTTATATATTAATTTAAAATATTCCTCTTCGCACGTCCAGTTCAAAACCTAACCTAACCTGAACTTAACATAAACTAACCTAACCTACCCATTACGTAACCTAATCATCACCTAACCAAATCCTAACCTAGCCAATTTAATGAAAACTTGGAATAAAATCGATTTTTGTAATATCTTTAACATGTTCGTTACCCAACGAAATCCGTTCAATCATTTCAAAATGGCGATAATTTCAAATTGTAACTTCTTATACCTTGTATATTAAAAATAAAATTTCATTTTTATCAGCGATAAAATGTGCATAAATTATCATTTTAAATTCAATTTAAAATTCTAAATTGAATCCGTCAGCCGTGAAAGTTTATTTTCTTATCAGATTTTCAAAGAATACTATTGTGGTAACCATTTGAACATTTTGAAATTCGCTTCTGTTTTGTCAGCGAGACAGCTGCGTGCCGCGATTATTGTTGGTTACACAGGAACCTGGAGGACTAAATTTAACATGAGTACTGAGCTCATTAAAACAATGAATTCCTCAAAAAAATGCTCTGAAACTACACATCGAAGGCCAAAAACGATATACAGAGTGTTTTAGAACAACCTGTAGAATTCTTTTTTTCGCAAAAAGTAGATTACGATATCAACAGTAGAACGTTTTGCACTGTTACTTAGCAATTTTTCAATTTTTTTTTAAATTCTAAAATGTTTTTATTTAAATTGTTTGATACTGAAAAGGTTAATTTAGAAAAAAGTAGACATTTTTAGGGGGGATAAAAACAATTCAGACAGGCGAAAAAACTAGTGTTTTGTGAATTACTTCGACTGTTAAAACAATTCTACAAAGCCGTTTCGAAAAAACCCGATCAACAAAACACACACACACACACACACACACACACACACACACACAAAATCTTCTGTAAATATAAAAAAACATACTCTTTGGTGATAGGCTACGTGGGTGGGTGGAAGTATCACCTGTTTACGTAAACAGCTGATTTCGCACCGTACACAGCTGGTCCTTCAATAACATTATTTTTATTAATTAAGGTTATGTTTAACGCTATTGTTTACGATGGATATAAATTAAATTATTGCTAATAAATTATTAATTATTAATATTGAGATATTTACGCTATGCATTTGTTAATTCCAACAGCTAAAGTAATTATTATAATGAATTGTGTTTTAATTAACAATATCTTTAATAATAGTAGTAGTACATAAGAATTGTGATAACTTGTATTACAAATTAAAGAAGGTTGAGAATAAGTGTTGCCAACTTTCTCGGACTCATCCTAACCTTCATACGCATCGAGATCCCTACATGATAAGAATTTCTGTTACTTAAATAAAGAATTAATAGTATCTACACATTTATTTGTACTATATCTTGGTATGACCACCTGTTAAAAAAAACCTCAGCCTCTATAAGATTACGCTACAAAGATTCAAAGCCTTACTGATCTCCATTGGCACACCCAGAAGAGCAGTTACGTTTACTAGGTCGTTGCCCTGGATACCCAGTTTATTATTTTACTTATTAAATATAAAACTATGATTATTTCCAGGCAGTTATCCTAGACAAAAAAAGTAAAAGGCACGCTGAAACAAGGCCATTTGTGGCGAGACCGGGTAATATCGTAAGATAGCATCTTAATGCCAACCACGTCCAAGATTTATTGGTAAAAGGCTAGAATAAGGGGGACTTACTTAGCAGTACTATAATATGCAAGTCATATTGTTATAACTGGTCGATAAATAAAATGAGAACCCACACGGCGGTATTTAAGAACTGGTATTAAATTGATTTATTCCGGCATAACAGCAAGAATGTATCCACTTTATGCCGTTAGGAACGCTGCTTAGGCCTATCACCTGAGGAAAGAAAAACAAATTTCACTGTTAGAAGATTGTATTATTTTCTCGCTACGCGAGATATCGCGTATAGGAGATTAAACTAATTAATTGACTGATTTTGATGAAATTTGGCATGAAAGCCGAGGTCTCGTTTACTTTTAACTCGAGATAATTTTTTAATTTTTCAAAAAATATTTTGCGAAGCCCTTTTTACCCGGATATTTTGAAGGGAAAAATTGAAAGTGAAAGCTTGTGTACTTTTTTGTACCATAATTTTTATCAATACAAAACTGTTGTAACCGTATCTTAGTACATTTTTAGGTTATTTATTTTTTTATTTATGAGTACAAATAACACATCGATACCCTGGTATTTAAATGAACATAATTTTGGAAGATAGCATGACAATGTCTGGACCCAGAGATAAAATACCAGCTTGACATCACTCTTCGTCAAGCCTTTGTGCATACACCTACATAAATAAATTTTTATGACGTAATAGGCCCCAAATTACATTTTATCGACCACACAAAATGTGTTATAGAAATCATGATCGATGTTCATTTTATGGCTCCGGGTTTGGGCCTTACCACGACAACCGGTTCTATATCTCATATCCGGAAATAATCAATGATTAAAAATTTGAGTTTACGAAATGAAAACAAAATAATTGTATTCTTAATTTAACAGTACTACATGTATGTATGTCCTAGGCGGTGTTAGGTTAGGTGTCTATTACAACGTAACACAACGTATGAACGCAATAGGCCTAAGTCGAGATTATATTATTCCCTGGTTCGGCAGATTGTAACAGTAGCTTACAGAGAGGGGGCTGCGAAATATGCCAGATTAGAAACATCGTGATGAAAAGAGAAATGTGTGCGATGGACAAGAAAGAGACGGAGCTATGTTGTTTTTGTATTCTTGATTTCTCCACGGCAACCACGTGTGTGGTCCAGGCCGTGAATGGCGGCCGGCCGGTGGTAGTGGGGAGGCACATCGTTGCTAAGCAACACTGAGATCCGACCAATAAGAAAGCAGTTGCGGACAGAGTCAGTCGACTCGAGACTCTCCATGCGTAAGGATCTGAATTTCGCGTTGTGTAGTGCCTTGTGTTGTTGTGCGTGAAGTTCTATCGTATTCTCTAAATGTGGATACTGGGGTTTGTAGGACGGTGTGATGAAGTGCCGCTATGGTGTGTGAACAAATACGCCATCAAACAGACCTCTATGTGAGACCGAGTTGGATTGATGCTGGGCTAGCTCTCGCTCAAATTGACAAGGTAATTTTCACTGTTTACCTTCCCAATTACTACTATGACCTTATTGGATTACAATTTTATCGATTTCTCGCATTAAAATTAATAGTTAATCATATGATTTAGAAGAAAACCAATTGGAAAGTAGAAAATAACTTTTAATACGGACAGTTTCTAAGAGATAGCGCTAGCTGTGACTTTTCTCGCTAACTTAACCTCAAAATCTATGTTTTTCACGTCGTGAGTTACGGGAATGGTAAAGTAGAACTAATTTAGAGCCGTAGTCATTTTCATTCCCAGTCTTAACAATATTTAAGAGTGCATGCATATTATTTGAAGGCCTATTTAAAAGTGGGCCTAATAGCGTTTGGTAATACAGTAATAAATAATTGCATTTCAACAAATTTCCATGTTTTTGAGGTTATTGCTAAGGATTTACAATACACCTAAGTATTTAGCAAAATCTCTCTTAACGCAAAAATGTAGAGATATTGTAAAAGAGACAGATTTTTCAGTAGGTTAAACATAAACTGTCAGATTTCTGTTAGGTTCTCTAAACAATATTCAGCGAAGCTTAATGAAAAGAACGTTGATGAATCATTGTGAGAAAAAAATCTGTTCAAATTCCATGTAGATCTAATATTTAAGGACTTGCAGTTGACAAATTTTGTACTAGCCTACATTGCATTATATGTTTTGTTTAAAAACCTTTTTTTTTTTTTTTTGTGGGACCCGAGTAGGTTTAAGTGTTTTAAAAAGTGCTTATGTTATGCCCCACTGTCAAGTAAAATGGAATGAACTTTTTATCATAAGGGCAATCGGTACTTGTAGAGCTACAAATGATTCTGTAATAAAATTCATTCAGGTCTAAAAAAGGTTATAACGTAAAGGCATACGATTATGATAGAAAATTCGTCTAGGCCTAATAAAGACAACAGTGTAGAGACGTAGCTGGGCCAGGTTGTTTTGTTCGGATCGTGTGTGGTCTGGGCCGAGTCGCCAGCTGACATCAGGCAAGAGGCAAGGCCGCCCGATTCTTCCGCTCTCCCCTCCATTCCACCAGCACCACTCTTAACGGAACTGTTCGGCTGCTGTGAGCGTACTATCAATTAACCCCACGTTATTTTACATTCCATTCTTAATAGTTTCCTTTTTTCACGTTTATACCATTTTTTTCCAGCCAATAAGATAGCAAGTGTTATTGTAATTGGCCCTTAAGTATTTGTAAAGGCCGCGTAAACCTTGTGTTTGCTTTTCAAAACAGTCATTTGGTTAATTCCTGGACCAGATTTTTCTGTAGATAAACTGTAATAATTAATTTTTTAAAATTTGGTAGGCCAATTATAAATTTTTAAATATTTTCTGTGACTCAAAACCGGCATAGGCTACTACCCTGCTTTGTAAAAAAAGTTCGATCTTTTCTTATGACACTGTCTTTAGGATAGTGTTATTGAAAACCAAATTTCGTAAAATTGGCGACATCTTTGCCTGAAAACAAACACCATTAGTTTTTAAATAAATGTCAAATATTAAATTTCCCCTCTTTTTTCTTTTTACTGTTTTTGTAAATGTAGGCCGCAAACATGTAAAATCAACTATAACCTATTTAGCGTTGTAAGATTTTCTATGCTTCATTTAAAAACTTCCTCCAAAACATGCCATATTTACACTCGAAGCTTGACATAATGTAATAACTAGACTAATTAATTTTTGCTGTATCTAGTGTTACGGGATATATGTCTGTATGATGGGAAATTACTGTTAACTACTACTGCTGCTTCTCTCTTTCGAAGTAGTTACAGCCTAATGTACTTTAATTAATTGAATGACAGGGGCAAAATAGGCTGTATGAATGGTAAAGTATTGAAATTTTAAAATATGATATTTTTCATTATTTACGTCTAAAGAAGTATGAGTCAAATTTTAACTTTTACTTTTTTTTAGTATAATAATTTTATACGTAGGCCCTACTGTAGAAAATGTATATGTAGGCCCTGTACAAGGGTAACCTTGGGCCCTGTATCCATTTTTGGTTCTCTAATTGCATATTAAATATTTGCACAGATTTCGATGAAATTTTACATGTGTGTGTGTGTGTGTGTGTGTGTGTGTGTGTGTGTGTGTGTGTGTGTGTGTGTGTGTGTGTGTGTGTGTGTGCGTGCGTGCGCGCGCGCGCGCATATATATATATTATTATTATTATTTTGCGTATAGACCCTGTTGGATCACGCAAAGCACTCCGACTCATGTCTTGTTCCTTCTAATCCTCCACACCTCCCTCATCCTGTCCCCATGGATCCTTTTCCGCTCCTCCGTCCATTTTACCCCTGCTCTCTTTGGGATTTCATTCTCTGGGACCTTCCAACCGAGCATCTTTCTCCTGCATACGTGCATGTCTTCATCTGTATACGTGCCCATTTATTACACGTATATAAGGGCATTAATATATACGGAACAGTTTTAATTCTTTTCTAAATTCTTCAGCCTTCACTAATTTTCGGTGATAAATCGTTAACTGAAAAATATCAATTAATATTTGTGACTGGATTAAAGTAGCAATAGCGGGTCTTCATACATATGTCAGACATTCAATGTGCTGGTGTGATAATGTTAGTTTATACACAGCGACCTTCTTGATCTCGTGTTGCCAAATTTAAATTCGATTCATCATCGTAGCGTGTATTAACGGCGCGCGTAGACTGTAGACTAAATAGTAGCGCGCCTCCTGCCAATGGAATTACGTCAAACGAGTGGACGCCATATTTCAGACACATTGGCATTAACTTCTTTGGCAAAGCACGCGTATTTGTAAAAACGTAGATTAGAGGGCAACGACACAGTCTGTAAATAACTGAAGTATTGCCCTTGGATAGCGAATTTCCGTACAGTTTCAACTACAGTATTCCGTTTGTACAGTCCGTGCAGTATTCATATATTTGTAACAGCCACTATGGCCGTACCACAAGTTCTGCGGAGGCTTAAGGGAGGATAAAACAAATAGCGACATCATGGAGCGTGAACTAGAATGTTTTTTACTTTTGAAAAATTGCGTAAATTTATTTAAGACTACCATAAAATATATATTAGTAAAACTAAAAATTAAGCGTCTGCTTTATTCCATGATTTTTTATTTACTTTTTTTCTACTTATATTACGGATTACTTGTCTGTTCCACTTCATCGATTAGACTTCTGCATGTCCCAGCGGATTCCTCTTCTGCTTCATGGATAAACTTTTTGCGATCTTATTAATCCCTATTAATTTGACACCTCTGTCCTATAAATTGCTCTTGTGACCTTACTGCATTGATTCCAGCTCTCCTTTTTTCTTCTTCTGTTGCATGGATTTTAAGTGTCAGTCTTATTTCAAGGGTGTTTTTCTTCTACTAAATCATTTAGTGTCTAAATTACATCTCCTGAGGCAGTTAAATTTCTCCAGTTGTTGATACGCCTCAACTATTCTGGGCAACGTTGCCTTCGTCCTTTGGCTGGTATCAAATCCTGTTTTCATTCTTCATCCTGCGACCGATGGCCTTCATCACATTTAATTTCCCAGAAATATTTGTTTCATATTACATTTAACACCATATTTATGTCTTTTACTTCCATTGATCCTGCCTACGAAACAGTGGTTACAAAATTTCCGTTATACAATTTGTAATGAGTAGGCCCTATAATATTTTATAAAGATCCGCTCATTTTCAGTATAGTCGAAACCCTTATATTGCTTCATTTGCACAATTTTTAACCAGACTCTGAAAAATGCCCAACCCTAACTTCTAAATAGGGAAGCCCGTAGAATAGACAAAACAATTCCAAATCCCAGAGAGGGAAAGAGAGAGAGAGAGAGAGAGAGAGAGAGAGAGAGAGAGAGAGAGAGAGAGAGCGAAGGTAAAAAACACTTCTGGGTGGTCCATGACGTCATTGCGCTCGCGTTGTTGCCACATTTCAAAGGCAACGCCGCCGGCCTCGCTTGATGTCTTATTCAGCGTTCACCGACCACCAACGCGACCGCTTAATTGACAACTACTCTATTTACTAATTGTACATCACAATAAATAACTCTTTCGATTTCGGAATTTTAAATCGTCCATTTATAATCTAGCGACGTAAATTACCTACAAACTAGTAGCGGGCAAATCAATTAAAATGCAGCAATTAGCCGGCGCAATGGAGCGTGCCCGGTTCTTCGTTTTGTCAAATTTATAATAGATTTCCCTGCCAAATCCACGCCGCTAATTGGTCGTGCTCTGACAGTAGCCTACCGTTCGTTTCTCACAAGATTAATGTCTTTTACCTTTTAATTCCTTTTCTTCGTTTTGTTTTCGTGCTACCGATTTATTTACTGTTTTTAATGATGTTATCTGTTATGATTTATTTCCGTCCGCTTAATGATGGCGCTGTATTATTGATGGTTATTGAATTAAAAATCAAAGCTGGTGATAAATTGAAATGGACGGAGCACGAGATAATCGGATCTTTTGTTTGATTATTGTTGTTTAATTGCGAACGTTTTGCTGGCAGTTAGAAGAAATTCTGGGCCCGAGAAAGAACAATGTTAAACACAATGTAAAATTTTATGGCTTATATTTTTCCATTACACTCTTATTCGTTTTATTTTACCTAACGGAGCATATTCCAAAAAGTAATAACGATGACCAAAGAACAACCGCAGTTAACTGTATATGTAAATTGAATGATCAAACCCCCCCCCCGAACTTGAAAGATAAATTCGTTCGTTACGTCACTTATTTCGTCTCACCTATTCTAAAGAAGCCTTATTTAGAAAAAAGTAACATTTATTAACATTTTTAGGCTCCCACACATTCTCCATCTTAACCGAAACGAGATTTTTTTTGTTGAATGTAGAACATGCAGTATTGATTTTAGTTGGCGTTTTAATAAACTTAGTGAAGTATCCTACTTTGATAATGTTCCATATTTTTAAATGGTAAAAGGATTTAATAGAATTGGCTATTAGAAATGATAATTTAGAGATCTACATTACTACATAATACAAGAGTACAAAAGGTTGTGTGATACGATAGATTTAACGATTGTCACAAAAAACAAAGAATTATCAACCGGTAGAACGAAAAGATTTGGGTTGACAGATGAAGTGAGAAGCGCATTTCAGTGGCTACGCTAGGCGTGAGGTCTACTTTATGTTCGAGCCAAAATCGTGCAGGTTCTATAGTCCTAATAAAATGCCATCTGTTACGAGAATACCAAGTAGCCGAACGTCAAGGTCAAGTATAGACTTAGGACGTACGTAACGAATGTTAAATACAAAGAGATTTGTTAAATGTTTGTGAACTTTGACAAAATTTAAAGTGTTCTGTTGGTACACGCTGCAAGCAGTAGATGTTCATTACGTGATAAGGGTTCACTAATGAAAGATTTGCCGGCTCATTGACATTCCGAAGATTGTGTTGAAACTTGAAAAAAAATGTCATGTAGAACATGACTTTGAGTACTTTCGTTAGCTTTTTGAAATGACACGCAATAATGAAAATGTATAAGGCAGCATAATGATTCAGGCAAAACAAAGGTTATTGTAATATCAGTTATCAATGAAAAAATTCTTTTTAAACAGTATTAATCACAGGCAGTAAATTAATTGTTTTGTTGTTACGTTAACTCGAACACAATTCATTTGTCTGCTTTGCGGTTACGTTTGTTACCATATACTGTAGCTGTACATACGAGGTGTGTTCAGAAAGTAACGAGAATTTAATTTTTTTGAACAAAATATATATTTATTCTTCTACATTGTTGTTGTCGCCTTCAAAATAGTCCCCATTGGAGATTATGCACTTCTGGCAGCGCTTCTTCCAATCCTCGAAACACTTCTCAAACTCGATCTTTGATATAGCCTTTAGTTCTTTCAGCGATGCGCTTTTAATGTCATCTACGGCTGTAAAACGACGGTCCTTTAAGGTTCTCTTAATTTTTGAAAATAGGAAAAAGTCACACGGAGCCATGTCTGGCGAATATGGAGGCTGGGGCATCGTTACAGTACTGTTTTGGCCAAAAATTCACGAACAAGCAATGAAGTGTGAGCTGGTGCATTATCGTGGTGCAAAAGCCATGAATTGTTTTTCCACAGATCCGGGCGTTTTTTTTTTCGGATTGCTTCACGCAAACGGCGTTGAACTTGTAGGTAGTACTCCTTATTGACCGTTTCACCTGGTGACAGGAATTCATGATGCACTATGCCATTAATATCGAAGAACACAGTGAGCATAACCTTCACGTTCGACCGCACTTGTCGAGCCTTTTTCGGTCTTGGCGAGCCAGAATGTCTCCACTGGGATGATTGAGCCTTAGTTCCGACGTCATATCCATAAACCCATGTTTCGTCACCTGTTATAATACGTTTCAGTAATTCTGCATCGTCGTTGATTTTATTTAGTGACTCCTGAGAAACTTCCATTCGCAGCTGTTTTTGTTCAAAATTCAACAATTTTGGAACGAATTTTGCTGCCACGCGTTTCATACACAAAACATTGGAAACAATGTCATAACATGATCCAATCGATATGCCAACATCATCAGCGACCTCTCTAATTGTGATTCGGCGATTGTTCATTACCATTTCTTTCACTTTTTCCACGTTTTCATCGGTTGTTGATGTGCTGGGGCATCCAGAGCGTTCGTCATCTTCAACGTCTTCAATGCCTTCTTGGAAACGCTTATACCACTCGTAAATTCTTGCTTTACTCATAGCAGACTCACCATAGGCCTTTTGTAACATTTCACACACTTTGTTACACTTTATTCCATTTTTAAAGCAAAATATGATACAAATTCTTTGATCCATTTCTTTTAACAAACGAAAATCGCCGAGCTCATAAAAACACGTCTAACCTTAGTGGTTGTCACAGACAAAGTTAACAATGAAAACCGCTGAAAGTTTTATCATACTTCAAGGGCATGTATACCAACATAATAAAAAAAAAATGTTTGACAATCGGACTCTCCAAGCCCACGAAATTTAAAAATTCTCGTTACTTTCTGAACACACCTCGTATAGCTCTGAAAATATGCTACAAATAGTACATAGGCCTAGTTATCAGCTATCAGTGAAACAGTTTTTTTTAAAGTATTGATCACAGTTAGTAAATTAATTGTTTTGTCGTTACGTTAACTTTGAGCACAGATAAATTCTTTTTTTGTACTTTGAGGTTATTACCATTTATCGTAGCTATACGGATAGCTCTGAAAATGTACTACAAATAGCAAATAGGCCTAGTTATATCAGCTAACAATGAAACATTTTTTTTTAAAGTAGGCCCTATTAATCACAGACAGTAAATTAATTGTTTTGTTATTACGTTAACTTTGGGCATAGATAATTAATTTTACTGTATTTTGAGGTTAAGTCTATTGCTTTCATTTGTAACTATACCGATAGCTCTGCTTTATATACGACAAACAGGCCTAGTTAGAAAGGCATGATATTTTTGCAATAAAAAAATTGAATATTGAATAAGTTTAACAGGTTTTGAAAAAGCCAAATCTGTCGCACACTGTGATCTGAGATTTTTAACGTAAGTAGATAGAATATTGTCGCACAACGCATTGAAGCCGGTTTTAAAAATGTCGAATTAGGCTTATATTTTTTTAAATTAAATATTTAGCTGAATATCACACCTGACGTTTGTCTGCATCGACATTCGCGGTGAAAGCATTTGAATTTCACGGGCAACGCCGTGTTGGTACAACGGGTGAATAATAAAAGAAGAAATACATTTAATAAACAGATATATGTTACAGATAGGCTATGCTATTTATGTTACATTGGGATGTGACAATAACATTTAAGCATTGCTTTATCTTTTTCATAAGTATTTTTTTCTTCTGAAGGAACCTTTCCAGGGCAGAGGTTCTCCTGCTCAAAAAGTGAAAATTGTTCAAAAGTTTTTCAAACCTAAACACATTTTTTGATATTGGTCTATTGTTTTTTTTCGTAATTCTTGTATTTGAAGTGTTGTAGCTGTTTGAAAGTTTATTCATTCTCATTTTTAGCCTATATGTTTTTTGAGTGAATTTTCGCTGCAGTCTCTTTGTGTATTGCCATTTAGCTTTTTAAAAATATCGTCTAGCTGATCAAGTGCGCAATTTATTAATGTTAAAACTAATAGCAATTCTGTGAGGTTATGCCAAAACACATTCCTTTTTTATTTTGTTCACAAATTTTCTGGTTTCCTTGTTCTCCTCATGGTTGCTTTTACTCCTGGTTGGTTCATTGGTATTCATTGGTTGTACTGCAGAGCATTATAGCCTATATTAATTTGTCTGTACCTTGCCAGGATATCCTTCCAGTTTTCCTTATTTCTAATTCTTTAATGGTTATATTAACATCATATCACATTTTCCTTAGTATCCTTTGTTTCTCTAATGGTTATACCAATTTATTCTACTGCCTCCTGTAAGCTTGACGAATGCCAGCCGTTAACGGTCAGTGTTTATCTGTTGCACGCAGGGCAAAGCTGAAGGTCGTCGGACTGCTCTGTGGTTTCGAGCACGACTCCAAGCTGAACTCTTCCAACTTGGTTGTTTCCTTCAACGCCACGCCGGTAAAGTTCTGTTTGTCGCCATCCTCGTGCTGTCCTCGTTTTGTGTCGGACTTAAGTCGGCTGTCATACATTCTCGGGTGGAACAGCTTTGGGTGGAAGGTAAGTGTTACTTTACCACAAGTGTACGGGGTTCTTCCGTTACAAACTTAGCTTAAGTTGTTTTGTGTAATTGTTTTATCATTTTAAGACTTAATAGAGAGAAGTAACAACTTGAAAGTAATAATAGCAGTTGTACTACTGTCACCATTCCTCTTGGACTTCAGAGAATATGGTAATTTAGCTAATGGGGAGATCTTCCCTGTATTTGGAAACTACAAGGCCAATAATGACGTCAATTGTTGTGAGTAAACAATTAAAATTAAAAAATATTCACTTAAGTAGAATTGGATAAAGGAAACGTGTTGTTTTAAATATATACCGAGAATATTTTTTATTGTATCTCAAGCCTAAACCTTAATGTGCAGTACGATTTTGAGCAGTAATTCAACTCAGTTTACTTTAATTTCAAGTATGTTGTTAATAATGATAAATATAGACAACGTTTGTCTTTACCTTTTTTAATGTAAATGTTCAAATTTTGTTATTCTTAAAATTTTCTATGATTTTGTAACGAATGAAAACGTTCTAGCTCCAAGCGTAATCTGAAGCTTAAGGCGTAATGATGGAAGGCTTATCAAATCGAAGTGTGTCCGAATTGTATTAAACAAACGATCAAACTCCGTCTGGATCTGTGATTTTTCTTTGTTTTTTTACTTTTTGACTACTCGAACTTAACTTACGATTCCGTTTTCCTCCGAACGGTTCCATTTAACCTCTAAAAATTACTGGTCATCAGGTGATTGAAGTGTTGGGAAGTATACATTAAAATCATCTGACAAATCAACAACGTCTTGTGTTGGTGCAGCGTTTTGTCGCGGCTTTGTAGGGCGTATTGGAGTAGACGCGATAACGCTCTAGTTACTCCCAGTAGAATGGTCCATTGTTGTAGGATGCTGTAAAGGAGAAGGGAGAGAGAAGAGAGGATGCCTGCAGCTTGGTGTGAAGATCACGATAAACATCTGCTCAGATACCCTCACGTCCGGTTCCGTTTGGCGGCCGATTGTTGTCAACCCGATTCAGACATCTTGGCTCGTCTCATTCCTTGGAAGATTTAATTACAACAGAGGTTGAGTGCTTAAGAGCACAGAGCACAAATACAAAACAGTTCGTCTTAAAAATTAAAAAAAAACTGAAATGTGAATACTGTATTTCATAATGTGCGAACCAAATTTGTTATTGTACTTAACAGAAATCCAAAAAGCGTTACTATTGGAAAAATGAAAGAAATAATAGGTTAATCCTCTCAATAAAGTTTTTATTAAAATTTGCTTTTTGTACTGCTGAACTAAACCAAAGCAAAAATAGGCTATCCAAATAAAAAAAAAAATAAGAAAAGTTTTTTTTTTAATTAAGCGTATCCAGTTAACACTTAAAGGACATAATTCCACAATTACAACTCAACAAAATGCTAGGGCAAAATTTGTGTACTCAATTTCATCGAGTACAATATGGTATACATTTGTCAACGTTGTACTTTATTAAAAAAAAATGAAATACCAAATTATATTGTGTAACAAACACGTTTACTTTAACAGTACAATGTAACATTTAGGCGTACTACGAAATTTGCATTCAAATTCAACCGCATCACCAGCAATGTATTGAGCTGTAATCTACATACTTACCCAGTTGCATGAATCATTTATAACGCTTGCCACAATACCTAACCTAACATTAATTGAGCTGTAACTACTAGCTGGTTGAATGTTTTCAGGACAGCTAGTATATCGGACGGGGCCACCCAATCAGCTTGCAGGGTGGTCTTTCCCGGTCCTGCGCGGCCAGCTCCGCTCATGTTTCACAATTATTGCCTAAACTTCATTAGACTTGACCGCCGCAGATACGCCCGCGCCTTGACCACAGTTTTCATGACCGCTCGTACAATTGTAATGTCATCTCGTATTCGTTTCGGATAACAATTCAGTTCGGTTCAGTAGTGAACTTTCTGCGTAATGTAGATACATTTTGAATGTTAAAATTCCTGACATTTTGACCACAGTTTATTTGGAAATGACTTCACTAACAAGGGTAATAAAGGAAATATGATAGAAATTATGCATTAAATAAAGGGAAGGTGATGGAAATTATGCATTAAATAAATGAAAGATGATATAAATCATGCATTAAATAAAGGAAAAATGATATAAATCATGCATTAAATAAAGGGGAAATGATAGAAATTATGCATTAAATGAAGAAAAGGTAATAGAAATTATTCATTAAATAAAGGAAAGGTAATAGAAATTATGCATTAAAGAAAGGAAAGATGGTAAAAATGATGCATTAAATTTATACAAATTAAAATTTTTACAAGTAGACGAAATGAGAGTAATAGAACACTCTAAACATTATGTAACATCACTTGAAATGCAATTTCTAAAGGACCATCCTTAAAGCAAACGAAATCAGAACATCGCTTATCATTTTATAAACATCAGATGTTAATTTGGCCTGCCAGTGAAACATTACATTTCACAATAATACTGACGGATTAAAGTCTGAAGATGTTATAATAACTTTGAAACCAGTCGACTTCTACCATTATCGTGGGATATGTAGAACTTTTCGAAGTGTATTATTACCCTTTTCTGTAGAAATTTATTGTTATGGAAAGTACGTTTGCCTGTTCACGCGATTAAAGTGCTGCTATTTACAATTCGAAGTTTGTAGGCTACTACATGGCTATTCAGCTGGCTGTAAATATATCTCCACTTCGCCTTCCGCTTCCTGTGTTACAAGTTTATTATGATAACCATAATGAAGCCACATTTTATCTGCTTTGTACATTCCGAACGCCAAACCTGTTACAGTGTAGTGTATTCTTGACACGCGCACTTTCTAACAATGTTCTTCTTACATGGAAACTCCCTTAGGATTCCAGAAATGCCTCGGTGCAGGGATACCAGAGCTTTGTGATTGTATCAGGCAAGGCAGGACTAGGTTCTAGTAGACTTATTAGGCAGTCAACGAATTTATTACTGGCCTCACACCCAACTTCTTCGACTTAAAAATTCTCTATCTTGGTTTCCTTTCGTTCTTTCCTGCTCACTTTTATCTACCTTTTGACTGTTTCGTATTGATTCTTTTTAATTTGCTTTTATTCTTTCAAAACTGAATATAATTAAAATGTAAAAGAAAAAAAAATCGAAACCAGATTCTTTAGTTCTACACAATTAATTGTTTTACTGCTTGAGATATCTCGATGTGATCTTGTTCCATATTTTGTATTATTTTTATTTTTTAGTGATACGAAAAAATCTCTACATTGTTCAGACATCAACCCGTTTAACTCTTGCAGTCCTTATTATCTTAATCTAGGTTTGTCTTTTTGTATTTGTTTAGTTGAGGTTTTACTTAGTTTTCTCCCGTAGTTGTAGTCTGCGGCAGATAATTTTGTCATTTGCGCCCCCCCCCCAGTAGACATTCTTTCGCGCATTGTTGAATTCGCTCACTTTCTCGACTGAGGGCATGAAAAAAATAGTTCCGACAATTTCAGTAAAATAATGTTAATGGCCAAGATAGTACCGATAGTGTTATATGTCTTCGTATTTCCTAACAAACACAAAATTAAAGCTAAATCACGAAAAAAATGTTACTTTAAGTGGGTTTTTCGACAGTTAAAAAATTTCTTACGGTCCAAACAAATTGGTGCTGGAAAAGTGGCGATCATAGTCTGTAAAAAATAACTTTTATCGTACTATATTCGCCAGCGTTAAAATCTGCATCAGTTGGCATTTTAAATTTTCAAATTTGGTTAAAATACAAATTAACTCGGCTGCTGTGAATGATCTAAATTTATGCGGATTTCCACCCGGATTACGATGAAAGAATCATTGTTTTATGTAAGATAAAAAAAATATTTTATAAGATTTTTATTGGCCACAATTTTGAAATTATTAAACATATTTTGTTGGTAAACGAATTTGTCCAGGTTTTTCGTTCAAAGGCGCATCGAAATGGTCGTTTCAGTGTTGTTAGGTTCGCTTCTATCACGTCAGCGGAATGGCTGCCACGATTATTAGGTTCATCCTGTGCGTAGAGTTGATAAATGTCCGTTAGGTACGTTAAATTAACAACAAATAAAGAAATCTATTTTGGCACCGTGATTACGCGATTTAGAACTAAACTAGTGATGGCGTTATTCGGACTTATCGCTAGTTGGCTTAGCCAGCAAATTAGTTGTTTTATACGTTCATTATAAAATTCGCTGAACCTCTTGCGCATGCGCGAAGTTAGCTATCCGATTAGAATTATGTAAACAGTGGGTAACTATTAGCCATACCTGACCTTATTGTGGTCATTGCCTTAGTCCATTAAAAGAAGCATTAAACTATTTGTGCCGCGAGTATCAGCTGGACTCCGATAGCACAACCAAAACTCGTATACATATCCAGTTACATGATATACCTGCAAGACCTTGAACAACTTGTTATTTGGCCTACATCTGCTTGTGTGTTCCTGTAGAATCAATTAGACGGTCATTTTGTGGAACTGTGTCGAGGTGACTGGTACATTCTTTCATCAATGGCATAACTTTCAGGCATTCCGACTTCCCAAATAATAACGACTCCGAGATGTTGTAATGCTGGTAAGGCTGCTGGAGTGGGAAGTCGTCTTCCTCACCGGTTTCTTCGTCAGAAATGTTCGCAATTTTTGTCCCTCCACTGTCTTCATGTTTAGGCCTATTATTGCACGCGTTCTTTACCAAGAGGTTCCTTGGTAGCTTATACTGTTGTGCGAGCTGCAGTCGGTAAAACAACTCTTAAAGGTATGTCAACAGATTATAAAACTTGGCAATTTTGTAAAGTGTCCAAGACCGGAAAATGTAGCTATTACAAATAAATTTTTACTTTAAAGAAAGTAAGAAGTCAAATATTAATTTCCGTAAAGAAAATTTTGAAGTTTGTTTTTTGTTAAAGTAGACAGATAACGGATTTTGAGCTTTAAATTTAAAATAAATTTAATAAGGCGGTAAGGGAATGCCGAAAAACTGAATAATTAGAATAAGGTGCTCTCTAATTTAATTTGAAGTTAATTAAGTAATGGTTGTAGTAGTGATAACTTTTTTTTTAAATTTTCAAAATTGATAAACGAGGTTTGTTCGGTTTTTTAATAAATCAAAGTATTTTTAAGTAACTTTTTTACTTCTAAAATTCAGCTGTTATAAATTTTATTTTCAGAAAATGAGTGTAAAAAATCATGATAGAAAATTGTGATAGAAATTAGCAGTATTTTTTTATAAGCGTCAACTAACTCTTTCAAATAAAAGAATAAACCCGAAACTATTTTTTTACATGCTACTAAACATTCTAAAAACATCAATAGAAATGAAAACTATCGTATAGTCCCTATAAACAGCCTTATTCGCTGTCTACTCAGGTAGCCTACTCGGCGATGTGGCTGCAGGCAATCATTAAATTTTAATAATCCCCCCTCCCCAGTACCGCCTTACCTAATACCCGACATTACTTAATACCAGCCCTGCTAGGTTAATTAAAGGTTCCGTCAGGACCAACAAACAGAACATATTTATTACAATAATCGGCCCCGGCCGGATAGTAGCCTGAGCCCTACTTCTGCTTCTTGCAGACTTCTTAGAAAAGGATTACAGGTCGGTTTTGGCGCCGTTTTGTGTGACGTTAGGTTTATGGAGTTCTTAACAGGTGGTCCGGTCTTTGCAGCAGCCCGTGGGTATAGGCCTGGTCGAGAAAGATTTAGGTAGGCTACTTTGTAACCGAATAGCGCTCCGGTGTCTTTCTTTGAAATATGAAGACACGGAAGCTATTCTTCATTATTGTTTATTGATAAGTAGTTGTGCATAGTAGACGCATACGAGTTTTAATTTTTTTTCAAAAATTTAAACTTGTATAGCTTTTTTATAACTGAACCACAGCACTATTGCCCGTGCTTGCATTGGTCACCTACTTCCTCCAGTAATTCATCCCTCCATCGTAGCGCTGGTCTTCCTTTCTTCCTCTGCTTATCCCTGGGAATCCATTATGTATTAAAAACGGTGATCTTCTACGCTTGCTACGTGTCCAGCCCATTTCCATTTTAACATTTGTAACTTCTCTCGCCAAGTTCTGGATTTTCACCTTCCTCACTAGCTTCCTATTGCTTGTTTTCTTCTGATTCATACCCAGCATACTCCTTGTCATTTTGAATTATACTTCCAGTTTTCTAAGATGTGAGAGCCAAAGTCGGGCATGCGTATAACACAGCTCAATAATATCTTGGCTTTCAGTTTTAAGGTATCAAACCTTTAAAACATTTTCTAAGGGACGAAAATTTTTCCATCCAAAGTTTATCCTGTTGCTCACTTCTTTACTGCCTCTCTACAGAAACGACATTGCCTGACCCAAATATTTGTAGTTTCCTGCGTATTCAGTGTCAGTTTTCTCCACCATTACAGGGAGTTTCACCGCATTAGCAGTTGCTTTAGTTCTGTCAGGGTTCAGTCCTCTTCTAACATTTCCTGAAGATTCTCACGCCTGTCAGTCACCATCACTCGTCAGCAAACCTCAAATTTGTTAAACAATACCCATTTACACTGAATCCTTTATATAGACGATATAAGTCTCTGAAGGTTATATTTATAATACAATTAAAAACTAGTTTTACTCCTCTTTCTATTATAAAATTATTCCCCTCCCCATTCTATTTTAATTACTCCGTCAGTATTTTCATACAGGCACATAATAACCAATAACCACCAATAACCAATAACCACACAGGCAGGAGTTGTATATATCCAATTCTCGCTTCCTTCATGACTTCCCAAATAGCAGAGTGGTGTAACGAATCAAATGCGTTGCTGAAATCCACGAAGCCAAAATAATCAGGAAATCTGTACTCCAACGACTTCTCTATAACCTGGGTGCAGATTACCCTTAAAATAACCAGATCTGAAGAATGGTTCTTTCTTCCAGTACTGCGGCAAATAATTTATATACTCCTGATAGGTTTGTAAGTTTCTATTTCATCTCTGTTTTCATTTTTATGTAAAATTGTTTTAATAATATTTCCATTCCATTTGTACTCTTCTAGCTTGAAGCACAGTGTAAAATAGTATTTTCAAAGGAGCAAAACGCAATTCCTTCCCTATTCCGTCATCCCTTGACGTTTTGTTCCTCTTTGATTCCTTAATTGTATGTAAAAATCTCATCTTTCGTGAGATTTTGAAGTTTTCACGTAAGTTTCACATCTTTCGCCCTTCACATAAGTTTCTCTCCAGTGCTTCGCTGTACGAAGTATGTATGAAGATCATTTAAAAAACTGATTTTCAGATTTGATGAACAAGTCAGTTTTCAAATCCCCTGAGTCAAAAAAAGTGGTTTTTACTTTTCCGTGTGTTCATACAGATAGTTAGCGACTCAAATAATTCATCAGTTTGATGAAGTTTGACTTGCAAGTCTGGTTGTATTTTTTAATTTAAAAAAAATTCTGTTTCTGTAGAAAAACTTCTAAAAATTTTTTTCTCAAAACCCAAATATTTTAAGCAAATTTTGCTAAAATTTAGATCATAAATGATCCAAAAAACGTACTGTTTTTGTTCCTTACGAATACTTAAACAATTCGATTCGAGAAACATCGAAGAACTCCTTGTTCGGAATCAACCTAGTTACTCAAAATCGGTTAATTGTATTTTGATCATAACTTAAAAGTCATTGTACTGAATTTCAAATACTGTAGCAAAATGTGATCGGTATCCGTTATAATTGAATGTAAATTTGAATGTTTTCTTTGCATATTTTTTTTAAAAACCACGGATTTGTAACCTTTAAACATTTAAAATTTTAGTCTTAGAATCGCGATTCGAAAATCTGATTAGGCCAGTAAAATTCGATTTAACAACGATGATTGAAACAAACTTTGTCTATTGATGTGTTCAATTAAGGAACCTTAAATTATGGTTACGTTAGAATTAAATTAATTCTTAATGAGTTAATTTAAAGTTAAAAAAACTTAATTAAAATGAAACGACAATTTACAAAATGTAGACCTATCTCAAGAGCAAGAAGTTAAGTAATTGTTTATAATTAATTTTGCAACGCTTGAATAGTTTACGTTACTACTGGATTCCGTGCCTACTACACGTTAGGAAAACATCGACCGCGTACCAAGTCTTGTCTATTCGTTTATACTTCTCGTTACTTCTTAGAAAGTATTAGAAGTAAATTTTATTAAATAAATCTATATTAAATGAGTGTCTATTAAGAAAGTGCAATTTTTAACGTGGTCAACTTATAACAAAAAAGGTCTCTCGATAAAGTCCAAAGTAAGACACTGCAGTTCTGTGGTTCTCCCGGAAGCACTCTACGCCTGCGAGATCCTTTTCCAGATCAAGAATAATGCTAGGACTGACCAGTTACTTAAGATCGAGAGAAGAATCATTAGGACCTGTTTAAATAAAAGTTACCAGAAAGGTGGTTTCTGAAGAGTCGCTACCAACGAGACAGTATATAAACAGGTAGACCCAATTACAAGTTCCCATCTCTTCCACATCCTTAGGACGCCCAACAGCATGATTCTGAAACAGCTGGTCATAGAAATATTAATAGAAAGACCCAAGGACACTACGTCTCGCCGACTGAAAGATCTGCAAGAGATCGGTTTGCGGATCGAGGATGCACCGGACAGAACGAGAATCGGAAGCATTCTGAAAAACATCAGTTTTGACGTAGGAAAGCCGGAACGACAAGGGACGGTGCAGGTGTCAGGCGAGGTCAGAAGGCGGAGATCGGATAGGATGGAGTATTGGAGGAAAAAGAAGTTGGGAGTCCTCACAGTGCACTAACACGGATAAGAAGAAGCGACCGAAATATTGACTCAAAGTGGTCCCATGTGGCCTAAAAAGTTAAAAAAAGTGTCTATCTGTATACGCGTTTGTGATTTGCTTAGAATGAAACTACTACTCATTATTGGTTTGAATTGTAAAACTAGTGTTTTTTGTTTCCCCAACGGGTTTTTAGAACTAAGTGCAAGACTTTTAAAAGTACGTGTTGCCGATTTTGATAATATTGGTTCAATTGAAGTGCTTAATAATATCCATTTTGTAGCTCTTCCTAAAAATGGTTAGTTCGGAAAAATTTTAAGAGATCCAATTTCTTGAAACTGTTTGACAGATGTCCCTCAAATTTGTGTTATACGTGAAGAATAAAAGCGGGACACACGAAAACGAAACCAGACATTATGAGCTATATTTTCAGAAACCTGATATGTATTTCCATCCTTGTCAACATTTCCCGAACCAGAATTGTTAAGGATTTACCGACTAATCATGTAGTTCTTACGTTAGTGTTGGGTGTATCAATAAGTGTTTTTAAAATTGTTATTTACAATCTGCTGCAACAAAGCCTAATGTTAGCAGGACGGTTAGTCGTACAAAGTTCGTCCATGTACATAACGAACAAACAATAGTTACTATCTGATTTTTTATTATATACCTCTGACTTCGGTTTGTTATTACAAGCAAACGAAAAATAATTTAATAAGTGTAATTACCTTAATTGTTTTGTCCTGAACAATTACACAAATACATTTTTTAAAAGAATTATATACAATTTTTTTAGAGTAATATGTTTAAAAAAACAGTTTTTCTATCTGCTGTGGTGTGAACTTCGAGATTTTACCAGGCCAAGAGTTTTAGGGATAACAAAATTTCTTTTGCAGCGATTGAACACAGTACTGTTGTGAAGAGTGTAATAGAAATTGAGGTTTTTATGTCTACTATTTACCCAGTTATTACGATAATGAAAAAAAAACATGTCAAGAATGTTTTTTTGCACGGGAATAATCGTTGAAATTTCGTTAATCTGTTTGTGCTGGTGATAATTTATTTAAAAAACTGTATTTTAAAAACTGAATTATTATTAAAAATTTAAAAACAGGCAGCGCTGGGCCGTGCTCAGTGGCGGAGGTACGGTCTGGGTCTTGCTGGACATATTGTATGTAGCCGAGCGTCAAGATAAAGTACGCAGTCAAATGGATAATTACAAGGATTTGATAGACAAATGCTACAATTACAAGCTGTTCGGTTCGGTTTTCGTTGACCCCCAGCCTATCGGTAGGAAATAAAAACCCTAAAAGTTCCTTCTGACTTATTGGTTTATTAAGATTAGGGGATTCTGTGTATTATATTTGTGTGTATGAAACGTTCTGTGAAACGACACAACCCGATTTCCAAGAAATGGAAGACAAAACAGATTCTGTATTCTTTAAGGCCGCTTTCACACTACAGCAATCAGTTGTAAGCAGCAAGCTATAAGCAACCAGTTGCGTGTTTTGTTTTCACACTATGTCTGTCGACTTCACCTTACCATCTTACCTTATTGACTGGCAGTACGTGATTTCTTCTGCGGAAGATGATATTTTGATGTCTTGGTTTTATTTAAGAAGAAGAAAAAAAAAAAAGACGCTATCGGGTTCATCCATATTTCACAAGTCGTACAGTATAACAATAAGTATTTGATGTATAAGTACGTCACAAAATTTCAAGCTTATAGGCTATAACAGAATAACATTTTTAATAGGCTACATAAAAATATTTAAACTGAGTTAATTTTTATTTTTATTTGAATGATAAATTACTACATGTATACGAATATTACTGGACAAAATTATATGGATGCAGTTTTACAAAATTGTACAGTTTCCATCGTCATTCTTCTAACACATTTCAAAATTCGTGTCGCTACCTGTCAATGTTATTGATTATTAATCTCTTTTGCTACCGTTTTCCAAGTTGAATCAACCACATCTCTCTTGCTATATTTCTCGTCTTATTGCACTAGCTTTAAACTATAGTCCTCATCTTTGGAAGCCATTTTAAGAACAAAACAATTTCAAATAATTACTACAATATTTATGAATGAATTACTAAACCCATTCAATGAAGTTGCACGACTGAATCACACGCGAGTGCGATTAGTTTCATAAGATCAGTCGGTTGCATCTGTTGCGTTTCAGTAGTCTGTATGTTTCTGTGTATTTTTATGAGTCAATTGATGCAACCAGTTGCCACGGGGTTGTTGACAACTAGTTGTTTGCAACTGATTGATGTAATGTGAAAGCAGCCTAACAGTACAAAGTTTTGGTTTATAAACAACTGTGGCGGTCATGACTCATTAATTTGACCCCCCCCCACACACATTTATGTCTCAAGTAATATATAGGCTTATAACTGTCAGTTTTACTTCGTACGTGTCGATGTTGTAAACATTTTTCTTAGTGAACCGTGTCTAATTGGTAGTTTCTTTGTTTGATGTATCGGTAGCACAGTATACATTCAAATGTATGTGTTTTTATTAGACTGTAATACGAAGACATGCCAAAATCTCCATATATTCGTAAATCTAAAGCAGTTTATATATAATAATAGCTAATATTTTGAAAGTAAAAAAAACAAAAACAACACTAACATTGTACAAGTCCGGCCGACAATCGTTTTACAAGTCCAAAACTCGGTTCGTATCCACTGTTTCTGAACCCAGATTGTACCTTCACCATGTATTTTTTATAATTATAAATTGTCAAAATAATTTAAATAATTGTTCAGTATTTTCTTTCGTGAAATATGTATGCTAAAGATATTATAACGATTATGTATACGTAAATATCATTTGGTTAATATTACTACGAGCACATTAATAACTGTACACAATCGTAATTAAAATTTGAAAAATTTCTGTTACATTGACGACAATACAGGTAACAAACGCTGCAGAAGAAATTTTTTATTCCCAAAACTCGACCTGGCAAAATCACAAAGTTCCAAACATCTACAAAAAACTGTGCTTTTTAAAAACATTACTGTCAAATAAATTGCATATGTGTAATTGTTCCAGGATAAAATAATTAAGGTAACAGTGTAATTATGTTTATTACATTATTTTCACTTTGCTTGTAACAACAAATCAAAGTCAGGGGTCTGTAATAAAAAAATCCGATAGTATGGACATTATATCGTACAGCCTTTAAGTGCTTACGGACTTGACACAGCTATAAAACAATAGACAACCTATACGGACAATAAAACGTGAGAACACGCCTCGGTGTTTCCTATAAGCAACCTTTCACGTATCTGATATCAGCTGATAATCAACACGGAGAATTAAATGTCAAAAGTTGTCATGTGTTTTTGCGCCGTTGGTGGGCCGGGCCTGGCTCGGACAGCAGATTAGATTCGTGATGCTGGCCCACCCTAGCGGCGGAATTCTTTACTTTTTGTAGCTACGCTTCGTTATTTCAGCTCTAGGCCACAATCCCTCCGACTTCGTAAAAACGTTGATCTGTATCGGCACGAGTCTCGTGGTAGCGCGGAGTTGTTTTATTGAAGTAAATGGCGCAGGAATATTATTCAAAGTATTGCCACGTGTTTTTATAAGGGACTGAAAACAAGCCCTTAACCTGCCGGGAAAATCGAAGAAGCCTTACGCCGGGAAACTTTAAAACTTGTGTTCGTATTTATAAGTAATGAATAGTGAATGAAATTATTTTAACTTATTAAGGAAGGTTTATTGTTATTACCTGCTCCCTTAAAATATGGAATTATTGTTTATTCGAGCTGTTTTTTAAGAGTTTATCGTAAATTATACAACAAATGCACGCAAACTTTAAAAATAATTTAAGATGACTACCGATTATTAAAGTTAAAAAAAATGTTTTTGTATAGGATTGTACAGTTTTCAGCAATGTACACAGAGAAACGGGGGTAAATTCCTCTGTTTTGTAAGTAGATCTAACAGCTGATCTGTCCACAACAACTCGGAATTGCTTTTCTATATAATTGCATACTTTCTAATATTTCGTATAGTAAACAAATTAAATATTTAGGCCCAAGTAAATAGTAGTGGTTTTGCTGTAATTTAAGAAATATTATTAATTTCTTAATTTAATGTAGGGGCCTATAGACCTGTCAAGTAAAAGTACCGCTAATACAACCTACAATATCCAAACAAAACTGGTCTTTCGTGTTTTATTGTAAAAATTAATGTGAATAAATAAACCTAACTTCTCTAAATGAAAATAAGAAGCCTTCTCCCACTATAGATTATTGCGTATTTTTGGGCGGTAGCTCTTCCGCCGGATATTCGGAGATAATTAACTCAAAAGCCATCGAGATTTTCGACTCCAGAAAACAATCCGTAAAACATACCGACATTCGTTGGGATTAAATTCCTATTCTACGAACATAGGCCAGGCCCAAAAGCATACCTAATACACCGCGAGGCTAGATTCCATTGTCGGACCACAGATGGTCAGCGACCTTTCCTTCACCGCAGCTGATTGTTTCAAAACATCTCGCAGCCAAAATGCGGCCGCAGTAGGCTATAGGCCCTGCGTAAAGAATAATTAAACTTTTTATTTGTACGCTGAAAAATGTCCGAACCAGCGGAAAACAATGATGTTTTTGCCGCGATAGTAGCGTGAAGTATTTGAATGAAATTCTATTGAAACCCGTACGTGGGTTCCGAGCTCCACAATGCTATCTTACGGCATTTTAGGCACTACTACGCGTCCTGAAAACGTTGATGGAAATCTAACCGCCGTTTGAGAGTTGTTACGTTTTCATTTCATTAGTATGTTTTATATGTTGCTCCGTTTGCGTGCCGGTAACTCCCATAGTCTTTAAACGGTAAGTCAAAAAATAATTAAAATTGACAGTTTTATTGACTGTTTAAACCAAATCTAAGAACAGAATTGATTTTCTGAATACGTTTATTGTCAAAATAGAAGAGTTAAAGGTGTGTTAAATATAATATATATATATATATATATATATATATATATATATATATATATATAAAGGTGCGTTAAAAGTTAAAATATAAAATACATTTGTGTTCGTTGTCACATTTGAAATCGACTTTCAGTTCAAATTACATTCATATGGAGCCGTCAACATAATCATAAAAGAAGGGGTGTTCGAGTTTCGTTAAAAATTTGTTTTTTCAGTGTTACATGATATAGACATTTTTTTCAATTACGTAATTTTATGGGGACGTAGATGATTGATTACTAAGGTGGGGGGTACTAAAACAGCAAAAATAATGATTAAGTAATATTTGACGGTCTATTTTATTTCTTTAAAAATAAGATAAACAGATCGAAAGAAATGGTTTGCGCATAAGCTTCAGTTTGCCAGTGGTCTCGCTTTGTTGACAAAACCTGCAGTGAGAGTAGGCGCCTGGTAGTGAAATAAGTACACGCAAGCATATGCACCCACACACATACACGCGCGCGCACGCTCGCATACGTGCAGTTAGGCCTACTAGAGATGGGCAGAGTTGTTCTTTTATGAAACTGCTCCTTTCACTTTGTTCCTCGTACAAATCCGGTTGCTTTTTTATCGTTCATTATTCCTTTTCGTTGTTATTTTACAAACGAAAAAACAGGATTCCAATAGCGTGACTTAATTCAAAACGTTAAACGATTTTATACGTTTAAAGAGTAATTAGGTATAAATGAGGTATAATTAGGTATAGCCTAAATAGTAAGTGAATTTAAAAATGTTTGAGTAGATTACGTAATTAAATTAACACAATGGGTTCTGTTAACACCAAGTAAAATGAGTACCAAATTTTAAAACGAAAATGTTTACGTTTCGAAACTAAACAGTAAAACTTGAGTTGCGTATCTTCGTTATATCATTCAAGTAGTAACGAAAAATTATTTATTAACAAGGATTTGGTGTCGTTTTGCTCAAAGCAAGGGAGCAACACTTATATAGGATGGTTCCGGAAGCAATACGGTACTTACAGAACACGTGATCGCAGAAGACACACCGAGGACATGGGTCATTTCATCTGTTCCGGTATCACGGATCGCATTTACATAATCTGTGTTCGTACATATTCAAACCGTGTGGAACTGGTTCGCGCATGCGCGCTACAATCGTAACAGCTGTTCGTGATATGACGCGAAATAAACGATGCGGGGAAATTGCACATCCAGCATCCTGTTAGTCAAACGTTTACGATTAGCTGACTTTAGAAAAACATATTATTAAACAGGTCAATTGATTCCCGTTAAATTTTAACAAATTTTGATCCTGCAAGAACGCAGAACGAATTTTACCTGCTTCCGAGTAAGGGGTGAAATTCGAGATCAGAATTCAATCGGCGACCCGAATTAAAAATGAAAATATGTTTACAGTTTCGTACTAAATTGTAAAAACCAAAAGAAAAGCAAACCTAGAATTACTTTTATTTTAAACTTTGGGTTCTAATCCAAAACACCACCAACCTATGGTCTCAAGCTGCTTAGCGGCCTCTTGCAAATCAAGTGCGCGCATGCGCTCATTTTTTGCAATTTTAGTCCGATTTGATTCAAACTAGTTACACAAATCTGTTACGGTAATAGCTTGGAATAAGTTAGTTTTGTTTGAAATGTTTTTGACAATTTTATTTCACCGTCGTAATAAGCGTTAAAAACTGCGTACATTAGCATTTTGAATTTTCAATATCCGTTGAAATTCAGAAATATTTTACAGCGGTCAGGGTTCATTTTCATATTTTCAGTGTAATTCGAAAATTTAAAGTGCAGATTTTAATGCCGATTATGATGGTGACATCACATTTTCAAAAGTATTATAAAGAAAAATACTTTTGGAAATTCGCCTCTGTCACGTCAGCGGATAGCTGCGTGCCGCGATTATTTAAGGCAATGCAATATAAATCCGAAACAAATTGTAAATTACACAATTAACAATAATCACTTTAGTTGTTCGTATTGCTTGTTAGACTAAATATTTCAATGTTAACAATTTACATTCAGTTAGTTTTACTATTTATTTACTATTGTTATTGTGTTCGTAAACAGTGATAACTATAACCTTACTTGTAATAATCGGAGGAACAGATGTTGTACAAAACCAGCTGTTTAGGTTTGTTGCATTTTAGACGATGTTTTTAAATAAACCGACGATTTAAGAATCTTAATCTCTTTATATTATAAAGTGAAAATTGCTGTTGTTATTTCTAAATATATCGAGAATTGATAAACAAATACTGATTTTGAAGGCTTAAAAGATCGTTTCCAACACGCCACGTTGAACGAGACCTCATTATTTACAAAATTCTATCAAAACTGTAACGAAATAACTGTACGGAAAAACACAAATAAAGAAAGTTATTGTTGTTTAAAAATGTCGGTGTTCATCGAGAGCTAAATTAATATGTACTGTATTTAGGCTTACAGCACGCTTATCGATTGAACTGTCATTCGAAGAAGTTTAAATAGGGCTGTAATGCGCTACATAACAATAAACCTTCACTTGGAAAAATGTGAATGTGTTTTTCATTTAATCAGTTGTGTTTATAGTACAGCTGATTATAATCATACGATTAGCCGAGCTACAGCTGATTATAATCATACAATTAGCCGAGCTACAGCTGATTATAATCATACAATTAGCCGAGCTACAGCTGATTACAATCATACGATCGTCTGAGCTACAGCTGATTATAATTATCATCATTACATTAATATTATAATGTTATGTGTTTTAATATTTTCATGTGGTTATTGTTATGATTTCAGTTATATTTTTCGAAGTAAAAAAACGTTTTAAGACATTTTATTGCTTTATAAAATATATTTCGATATGTAATTCCAACAGTAGAAAAATGTAAGGAACAAACAATGGTTAAACCGCATAGCCAAGTGGCAGAGCCTTTTAGTAAATTATTAAAAACCGTTATTACAAGTTCCATTCACTGTTACTACTCGTAAATTTTGAAAAATAAAAGTGAATATTTAGGCGCTTAATATATTATTAAATTCTATAGAAATCTATAGACGCATTTTAAAAAACTACGCTTATTTGCCGGTGTAACCGATGTGTATGTTCAAGGTCACAAAGTTTGTGCAATGTTTGCACGCTTTGCAATACTGCTACAGGAAAGCACACCACTCGCCTAATTAACTCTCTTATCACGGTGGCTAAGTACTTAATGACACAAAGTATGCAGATAATGAATTGGGATTCGTTACACGCCGTAGGGCCACATCCGGGACCACACGCACGCGCACTCGCACGCACTTCTGATCGTGCAAAATATATATTTTGAGATATTCATAGATTTTCCAAATCACCTGGCATCTAAAATTGGACGTGTGCGCATGTATTGCAGAAAATTTTATAACATTAAATTTTTTATTTTCCCGTGTAATGGTTTTTTTTTTAATTTTAATTTTGTCAAACAATAGTATCCATGGTTTTTTTAAAAATCTAAATTAACTGTTTTGTAGCCTTTAAATATCATAGACTAACTGCGGTCTTCACTCTGTCTCGTAAAAATTTGGTTTGTGAGCTAGTGACAAAAAACCGAAAATGTAACTCACATTCTGTTAAATCAGATTTAGCCAGATTTTTTTTTTTTTTTTTGCAGGGGGCAGTTTACGTTTTGTTTGGTCGCGTCAGAGCTCCATTTGAGCCTTTTTCGTATATTTAATATGAGAAAGTTTGTGCTTGGTTAATTTATTCCGCTGTACTCAGTAATGGCAAACAGACCTTTTTTGTGTATAACCAAACATTTTAATGGTGGTGAAATGCATTACAGCTAACGCCAATGCATATTAGGTCTGCGTGCGCCGTTTTTACAACAGATAGGCAAAATGGATACTCTGACAGTTTCAGTATTTCGTCTATCAGAGACGGTAAAATATTCGGTTCTCAACTGTACAAATTCGTAAAAAGAAAGTTATTTAATTTCACTCCACCAAAGTATAAAATATACAACGCACTCTGTATTTTTTTCAAATTTTATCGCATTATAGATATATATGCACTAAACGGTGGCAACTTTTTTCATTTAAAACAATCATCAAAACTGAAGATTCTCTAGAAAAAAGTAGAAGACGAGTGTACAGAAAATTCAGGATTACGGGAAACCTATCAAAGAATTGATATGCTAGTTAAAATTTTATAGCGTTTTGGTTGGACGTTTAATTCGAAATATTTCAGTTAAACATGCAAAAGTTTTACAGGTTTTTTTCAACATTTACTCATACCTAACCTAACTCCTCTTCTGCCTTGTCGGCAGTCGGCTCAAAAGCACCGACGGCATTGTCCTTTACCAAATTACCGCACCACGCAACACTGATTTCCTAAAGTACCTTTTTTCGTGGAACACCTTCGAGGTGCATTGTACTAGTAACACTCCTGGGTTTCAGGTTTACCATATCTCCCCTCGGCTTAATACCGATCAAGACGCCTCCCCAAGCTGAATAACAACGCATACCTAACAGTACGCGGTGGATTATAAATTATATTTCAGTTTAAACACTAAACTTAAACCACGATCAGTGAACTCTCGTTTTGTTCTGTGCTAAAAATAAGTACGCCACGATTATATTGAAACATGCAAAAAGGAACATTAATTAATATATTTTTTTTATTTTAAGGCGAAAAGCACATTGAGGCTATTATCGCCTCCTTAAATGTAAGTTTAAGTGTAAAGTGTATCGTAAGTGTAGTGTTGTAAGTGTAAGTGTGTGTTAGACTCGGGTACCGCGATGGAAATCTTAATCCTCTCAATAGGTGCAGCTAGTCTTGCACCCCTGCGGGTTAATTAATAAATACCTCTGTTAAAACAACTTGTTTTGTTTTAATTATGGTTACTTAATTAATCGTGTCTTTTCTTTCATAGTATCACAGTACAAGCATCAATGTACAAGTATTAAATTTCTGTGCTGAAACTCTCCCTCTCTCTCTCTCTCTCTCTCTCTCTCTCTCTCTCTCTCTCTCTCTCTCTCCCTGTGTGTGTTCGCGCGCGCGCATTCGTGCGTGTGTTACAGGGCGTTTGGATCGTCGAACTATATTTGGTACACACATTTACGTAAGAACAAATAATGTATAGGGTTAAGATATCCCGACATCCATTAAGTGGAGGATGCGTCTTGGAAAGAATGATTGAAGTCGATTTCATTAATTTGTTCTCTCTGTAATAATTAAACAAAATAATTATCTGTTGTTTATTAAATTGAAGAACGTAATTTTAAAATGTCTTTGCAACTGATTATTTGCAAATTTTTTTAAACGTTTGCTAGTATTATAAAAAAAAATCAAAACAAGATTGTGTTGACTGCTTTACTAGTTAAATAAAGACACTGTCAAGCGATGCTAAATGAAAAAGTGTTGATAATACTGTTAATGTGGTTCTGGATATTTGTGTGTGTGGATTTCACGATTTTAATGTAAAGCAGGCGCTTACCAAGTGGGCAGGACGCCAGCCACAGACCACGTGCTGGAGTGCTGTCCTGGTTATTTGTGTCGGTTTGTTTATAATGGCATACACTGCACAGCACTGCCGGCATTGCCCTAATGTTTGCTGCACGCGCGCGCGCAGAAACAAAATCCCCAAAACGTTCTGAATGATATCGCTTAAATGAAAATTACCGCACGCGAAAATATTGAATATTTGTAAATATTATATACTACATGTGTGGAAAAAGTTAAGACACGGAAAAAGTTAACTAGATTCGAACCTGCGTCCGAGTTCTAGCGGACCGCCTTTATGTTACCGACTGAAGTACGAGAGTTGCTAATAAAGAATATGATTTTGACAATAAATTGTTATAAAATAACAAAACTAGATTAGGCGTATTTTAGATTTTTTTCATCCAAACCTTGAGGCACAATGAGACCAGAGCAGCGTGCCTGCGTGAATTGAGCCGTCCGATGAGACGATCGCCGCCCTGCAGGGGTGCCTTACCGCAGCGGTAGGTAGCTCTTACCTTCAGTCCCTACTTTCCCTAATACTATTATCTTAAATGGTTTCGTTAAACTTTCTAGGAAGGTCGCTTCGACACGCTAACAGTGAGGTTAGGCTAAGCGGCCAGTCTCTTTTCTCCAGAAGTATTTGTTTTGTGCACTTCGGGCAGTTACTCGGGCATTTACTCAACTAATAAATCCGTCCAATGTATCGAAACAAATTATCAAGCCGAATATACTAAAAAAAACATTAATTTTTGCGTGGTTCGAAGTTTATTAGGAAAATACATATAGGAGTGGTAGTCATGGTACAACCCAGACTCGGTTGTACCAAATGACCTCAAAATGAACGTCTGTCCTGACGTCTATAACACTTTTTTTGCCAGTGATTATTTCATAATTTCCATAAAAATTATAATTTTATTTTGTTGTTATTATAAACTTGTTGAAAATCATAATTACATTCGATCGTATTGAAATGGTAATGGAGCTTGATTATAAATTTGAGCTTAATGGATTAGGATTGAAACAATGAATATAAACTTATTAGATGCTGCTGGCGGCATCTTGCGGCAGATTTTTCAGCTATACTTAAATAGATGTACTGTTTTTTTTCACAAACATTTGTCCTTGCAATGTTCATAGCGGCAATTACTTGGACTTTAGCCGCCGATAACGAGCACGCTTTTTATAATGGTGGCTGTACTTTAGTCCGATTCTGTTCAGAGGCTGCTCGCACCATCGGTTTTATTATTGGTCAGGTTAGGTTAAAACAGCTGTCGTTAAATTTATGAATTATGTTTCAGTTGCAGTTTACAATTATAATTGGTTCATAAAATATACACTTAAAAGGTGATATGGAATAAAACAAACACTACGTAATTAATTTTTACGTTGTTAATTTGTGAGAAATTTTAAAATACGAAATTAAAATGTTAATTATTTAACATAATGAAGTGAAGTTTTGAACTTGTTTTCTTATGGATTTGTGCTCATTCAGTGGCGCAGTGTACCTTCTTAGCGTTAAAAAAAATTTCGTGTACCTTAAGAAGACCTTGCGTAGTCTAGACCAGTGTTAGACGTCTGGATACGGTCGATGCACTCTCTACATTCTTAAACTTAAAGTGGCTAAAATTCTGCCAAAACAACGAATAGAATTAACCTACCTTTTGTAAAAAAGCGGGTCAACTTTCTAAAATCGTAAAAAGGCGGTAAACTTTCGTTCCAGAAAATGTTTTAATAGTACGGAATATTTGTGGAATTGTTTATAAAGGCCACTGAGTCTTGAATGTCGGACAGTGGAGTTATGCAATTGTTGCCGTAATAAACCTGTTAGCGACAGCGACAGAATGTGGCGTTCTCCCTCGTCTTCCGCGTGCCGAGAAGTGCCGAACATTCCCGAACAACTGAAGGTTAGCTGTGAGTCTTTATTGCTTCATCCTCGGAGGCCAATTATTTAATAAATACGGGCTGTTTCAATTTATTGTTGAAGCCCGAAATTAATTTAATCTTTTAACATTCTAAATAGAATGTGGTTCTTTTACTACACATGCAGTTTTTTTTATCCTTGGAGTTCATTAAACTGTTATGCGCCACGCTTTTTATACATTAGACATTTTTAGCTAAAATTCACGAGGTACATGCATTAAAAAAATAAATACAGAACATGCAGATTTATATTCTAAACTATTTAGACCAACCTATCTAATCTACCTATCTACCATTATTTTGTGTAGAACAAAGTAATTGCATTTGGTTTTATTTGATCACGTGAATGACGTTAACGATATCAGAACTGCTACGTTTTCACAGATAGGTTTATTATACATGTAATAGTGAATGGCTGAGTGTAACTGTTACTAACTGTGAAATATTTGGGAATCTGTTCCACAAATCCATGCTCCAAGTTTCTTTTATTTCCGCTAGGATCATGTCGCTTTGCTCTGTGAATGCGTAATGGTTTACAGTTTGGTACCAATCTGTGACACCTTACCTAACCTATTCGTATTCAGTTTACATTTTTGTTAATATGGGTATTACTGAGAAGAGATAAATATTGATATTGCTAACTGCGCACGATAGTTCATTCCACCAGATTTAGCTTGTTTTTTTATTATTTATTTAGTATAGCATATGTTTTTTTTGTACAAGTAGTTTTAGAACTGTATAGATAAATAGGTACCATTAATAGCGGTTAAAAAAATATATGAAAACCCAATAACTGGTCAGCCAAGAGCATTATTTCACAGTTCATAGTTTTATTTAACAGATATGATATATAGACAGTTTCAGTTTTAGCCTATATATCAGAGATATCATCTTTATGATTTGCAACATCGAGACTTCTATGAATCTCATTTAAATATTAAAAAAATCTAATAATATTGGATACGGAAGCCGTTTTGGAAAATAAACGTAAACATAGTGCAGTATCAGGTGTTAAAAAACATATGACTTATTTGAACAAATTGGTAAACATACAATACGGTATTACAAAACAAAAAAAACATTAAAACATTGTTGAGGTTATGTTTACTGCAATAATTACAGAGATCCGTTTAATTAAATGCGAGCAATGTTGAACTGGAATTATGGAACATACTTTCGAAGATGCTGTAATCTCCTACATGCGTTTTCTTTAGGATAATTCGTGATTTGTATCATGATGTTACCTTTTTCCATAACATTTCAGTAATCAGCTGAATTTGTTTTGCAGATTTGTCATTGTATTCAGCTGCTCAACATCTTGGTCATACTTGATAAAAGTTGGTGGATATATCGAAAGTCGTTTTCGAGATCAGTATTTGTACTGATAAAAGAATTCATCGATCTATGTTATTCATAGATCATTTGATTATTAATTGTTTGTTTTGATTTAACATAACCTCAACATTTTCATCGACATTAAACGATAAATGCTAAAATTTGATTCCTACAAATTGTTTGATGTTTTCAAATACCGTTGCGAAACACGTGTATACAGCTAGTTAAGTATAGAAGAAGTGTACTGATCATAATCGTAAATGTTTCGCTAACGTGATAAAAGCGAACTTTCAAAAGTATTTTTCTTTATCTTAGCCTTTTCGAAGTGCTTATTTCACCATCATGATCAGCATTAAAATCTGCATATATTAGCATAAACTATTCAATTATATTGAAAATACGGACGTGTATCTTGACCAGCGTCAACAAATTTGGTAATTTTAACGGATTTTGAAAATTCAAAATGCTAATTTATGTAGTTGTTAACGCTAATTACAAAATGTGAAAACAGATTTTCAAAAACATTTATAACAAAAAATTTGAATTTTAAAAGATTTTAAAAACTGTTCAGCGAACTTGTCCGCACGCACGCGAGCGCACACGCAGGCACCCCCACAAAAATTTTAGCAACTCCTCAAAAGTGATCTAGAGGTTAACATCGGCGCTCATTTCAACTGTGACGCCATTTCAACTTGGTCTCGGGTCTGGATTTTACTATAATGCTACTCCAATAGCTCATCTCTAGTTTTTTCGTGCACTTGACCTCGTCCCAATAAATAGATACTTACTGAGTAACAAATTGAAATGTATCGGAAAAATATCTGACGATTCTTTGATAATGTCGAACTGGATAAAATGTTCACACATCTGCCATGTGTTTTAAGTACAATTTAGTTCAGCTGTTTTCTTTGTTTGACCGAAGCGTTTCTTTGCTTACAGAAGGAGGACGTTTGGAGAGTGAGCTGAAATACACCCAAGCCGCTCTTGGCGAGACCTCGGGCAGCACTCACCAGTTTGTGATACAGACCCCTCGGGAACCCCACGCTTCCTTGTTACACCCGGGGGCTCTGCTCTCCCATCTGGACGTAGTCAAAGCGGCTACCAGCGTAACTGTACACCTTTTCGATATGTAAGTACCCCCCAGTATTGTTCAGTTTATATAGTTTTACTTCTAGTGTTTATTTTATTTCTAATTTTGTTTTGTTTTTTTTTTGCTCTGCAGAACTTGGAGACTGAAAGACATGTGTTACGCTCCTAGCCTACCCAACTTTGACTTGCATTATATAGACCAAGTAAGTTGACATTCTTAACAATACTATAGTTTGCCGTTCTTTTAGTTTCTCGCTATACGAAGTATAAAGAAAATATGGTGAAAGTGAAAAGAATTGTTGATATTCTTATGGATCAGTGGATCACTTCTTCAAGTTCCCTGAATCCAAAAAGTGGTTTTACTTAAATGTCTGACTGGACCGGAACAACTGATTGCCCAATATTGATGACATTTTGAATGTAAGTCTGGTTTGTTCATATTTCGGGATTATTTTCTCTTTATTTGTTCACCCAACTTTGAGGTACACCAAATCAATCAGTTTTTAATGTTGTGCCTTCCTCGTAGCCCAGTATTGCTTCATTCGTTGTGATCTTGCTTTTCTTTCTTCGTCAGAGATTTGGATCTTTCGCTTGGATTTTACTTTGCCTTGGGACCGTTGTTTTTTGTTCTTGGTTATTGTTTTGGCTGTTCTGTCCATGAGCATAGTGTCAGTGATTTGTAGTTATGTTATGTCTTTCTCTGTTTCTCTAAACCAAAGTGGTTTGGCTGTTTTATTGTGAAAATAGTCAAATATTTTTTTGGTTAGTCTATTTTTGTCCATTCGGAGGATGTGCCCATAAAAACTCGGTTATTTTATTAACATTAATTCTAACGATTTTGTCCAAATGTCGCCTCCAAAAATGGCGGCTCAAAAGTATCTGAAAAACCGTGAAAATCGGCCTAATTATTTGTAAAATCCTAACACGAAAAAGCTAATTTGATATCAAAAGAAATGTTCATTTTGGGTGTAAATTGGAACAAAATAAATAAACCCTGGTCACTGTCGCAGTTTGTTCGTTCTGCTTTCTTCATTTGTTAATTAATTTCTGAAGAACATTATTTCTCAGTAACTGTAATGATGAATTTGATAGTTGTATATGGGGAAGTAAATGCATTATTTTTATGCATTTACAGTTATTTTTACAATGGACTGACATCCGCGTTACGATGGCTTTTGTCATTTATAATTATCAGTTACCACCTACGATGCGCCTAGTTGATCGCTACCGAGTTCACAAATTACTGTATTTACTTGCTTTATCATAAAAATCGTAAGTTTTGTCATGTTCTTAACCGAGTCTCTCAGGCTTTTATCCAGATACAACTTCCGTGCATTTTTCAGACATTGTCCTGAAACAGAGTTGGTCTGACGGGATGCACATCTTCAAAGGACACTTCTAGTTTCATCTAGTTGACAGAACATAACATTGGCTACCGCAATACGGTTACACCATGTCAGCATAAGAACAGAACGACTTGGTGTTGTCCTCTGTTAGTTGATTGACTTAGTGTCAGTCACTTAAATCATTGAAACACGACTGTTGCAGTGTTATCCGACTGTGAGACTGGATCCGGTGTGATATTATTAATCAGTGAACTGGAAATAAATGTTAGTTGGAACATGGATATAAGTGGATTTTTATGCAGGGATTTTTAGACGAGGCTGAATACGAAGCTCAGTAATACATATAGTTACGTATCAAGAAGCTGATATCGTTGCACGATAACCTACTGCAAAGTTTAATGTCCTCAACTCATGTGGATACTTTGTCGATCCTGACTAATAATTTGTTGAGGGTCAAATTAGAGCAAAACATACAACTAGTAAACGGTTGCTTATTTATTTCAGTTCATACAAAAAAGGCTATCCACAATTTAAAATGAATAACATCTTTTAAAATAGTTTAACATTACAGTTTGTCAATGATCTTTTTATTTTCTCTTAATGCAAATGTTGGCAAAGCCACTCGTGCAACACTAATGGAAAGGAAAAGTTGTGGTTAGAGGTACGTTTCTCTGAAGTATCGTACCTAAGTGTTATCGTATTAAAGTTAATACCATTGCTGATTGCAAACAAATAGGCTAAATATTGTAAAAAAAGTTTAAAAAAAAAAAATGAAAAATAGTATACAACGACAACAAAGCACCAGAACATTGGCAAATTTGTGCCTGCTTTAGTTGTTGTAGGTCTACACAATGAGAAAAACTGAAAAAAAATCTCTTGTATCAAAATAGATGTCACTGGTACATTTCATCCAGTTTTTGTCCAGTAATTGTTATAATTATAACATTTATACTAAGAAAAATCAGTAACTGCTATACAAGTCCACAACGAGGTTTGTAAAATACTGTCGAAAAAAGCTAATTTTAAGTCCTGATAATGTACCTACGGATGTAATGTTCCAGCTCATTTTAAAAGGACTATTTTTGGTTTTCAGAACAATATTCAATAAACAGCTGGATTATATTTTACTAGCCTGTTTATTTGCGCTACTTTTCTAAAAATCAAACGTCAAGTCTGACGCGCACGTGCGAATGAACGCACCCGACCATAACCTCAAACTGTTTATCGTGGCGGCCGCGGTGACAGATTTAGCCTTTATTAAATCAAGTTTCAACTATTTCCGCCGAGTGAGATGTTTACCCAGGCCACCCAGAGCGCTAATCAACAACTTCCGCTTTTAGCTTTCAACAACAAACATAAAGCCCTTTCACATAAAGCCGGCAAACAAACAAGGATCTACATTTAGCGCGGTCTGTTCCACAGATCGGTCATGTTCTCGTGTGATATGAATAAAGCAGCTGTTATCGTCGTACAGATTTCAGTTCAGCCAACATTGAGGTAAACACGTCCTCTTGTACGCCGCATTCTTCTTTGTAACAGTTAATCCTACCATTTGAGCATCGTATCCTTCTTTTAACTTGCGCTGTTGTATATGGTCGATGGAAAAAATTACTTTCATGGTTTTTTAAGCCCAACTGAGACCGTATTTTCAGTTTTTAATTTCCAACGACCAAATTCTTGATGAAAATTCATTGATAAAAACATACGAAATGACTTTTTCGACACAGCCTACAGAAAATATAGGTTACATAACCTAAATATACACAGTGTTATGTATATCGAAGTAGAGGTATAATGTGTCTTGAGTCAAAGTGATTTCACAACGATTACCTTGATTCTGTTAAATTTGGTTGTGGATAGTTTAAATCTCAGATTTCGTTTGCGTGATTCAGATTTTTTAGAAGAAAAAAGCAAAGTATTTATTTTCTGAAAAACGTCATTCTGAGGTAATCCTTAGCCTTCGTTTTTGCTTTTTTCTTTCAATTAAGAAATCGATGTAGGCCTATTTTATTTTAAAATGTGGTACATTGATTCAAGTCGTAGGCCTAACACTTTATACATCAATTTTTGTTTAACGTAGGCTTCCTAATATAGGTTTACATTTTTACTTTCTCCCGTTAAAAAAAAAAAAATAGTAGTCTATAGTATTATAGTATGTCTACAAAATCGATGTCGATAGATAAATCCGTTTTCAAGTCTCCTAAGTAAAAAACGGTTTATCTGGATATGTGTCTGAAAGAATTTTGATAAAATGCAACTCCAATGTAGCCTTCTTCAAATATCTAAAACAAAATGGGCTGTAGTCCTCTCACAAATCCGACTTGAGAGCTATAAAAAAAAAACCTTGACTGCCAACTGGATTTTTCATTGTAATCTGAACCATAAATTTATTTTATTTGAAATTTTGGTAATAAAATCTTGAATAATAGGCTATGTATAACCTTGAGTAATTTATTTGAACGACTGAAGTAATACATTTTCTAGTATGACTAAAATTTGAACCGATATTCTGAGTATCAATTCCTCCCGACTCGGATTTTCTTGGGCGTTTTGTTTGGGAATTCAAGAGTGAAAATGTATTTCCTAATTTAAATATTAGAAAGTTTATGCAATGTTTTGCATTTATTTCGTTTATATTTTTGATAAATATTTGTGTTTTTTCACGATAAGAATTATGTAGAAAGTTAGGCGATTGTGAAAAAATATACCTTGAAATTTTGATAAATCTATTCGTCACCCGAGTAAACAAAATTTTACTTCGACGTGAGTCCATCTTCAGATGTGTTGCCTGTCTGTGCACATTGCTGGAGGCTAAGCTAATAGACAAATTGTTACGTAATTGTTGACCTTTTGTTTGTGTAAAATCTAAATAACTCATAATCGGCTGTAATTGTTTCAATTAAATTTCATCTCAAGTTCATAAGTAGCCATTGGGATGCTATAGGGCTCCATCTATGTTCTGGAGGTACCGAAATACAAGAAGTAAAACTTGTACTTATTATTTAAAAATCGGTTCATCTGATTTTGCTCAAATTTTGGTCTCATAATTGTGTTTTTTTTGTACTGTATCATAATTGTGTCTCATACTGTATCATTTTTGAAAAACAAATTACTGTTCGAGGGTAAATCGGGAAAAAATATAAAAATAAACATTGACTGCCGTCGGGTTTGTTATGTTTTTTCGATTAACCCACGAACAGTGAATTTTTTACACAGTTTTGAGTTTTTTCATTTTGACCGCAGTTTCAGCAAAATTTGTCGAACCGATTCTAATAAATTAAGCAAATACAGGTTTTTTTAAAATATATAGCTTACTAGATTTTGTTCTAAAAGTTTTCTGTAATATTTTTGTATCCTTTGGTTTTTCTTTGCAGATATTTGAAAACATTATTCCGTGCGCCATCATCACTCCACTGGACTGTTTCTGGGAAGGCTCGAAGCTACTAGGTCCCGGCCCAGAGTCTCCCGTTACTATACCGTAAGTATTGTGTGCCGTGTACACTAATAACTTAGCGATCGACATGCAGTGAGCAATGGAAAGGTGGTGTAACCTTGAACCGAATAACACTGACCTAGACCTGCTCAAGGCCACTGCCTTTCCTATTCCTTCCTTACTAGTTTTGCTTCGTCTTCATTACGTAATTTCTGACGCTACGTACACACTCAGCTCGTGGGACGTTCTTTTGTCTGCTAACCTTCATCGATCCTTACGCGAGCTTGAGCTGATAACTAGCGTTTTAGGTCACTAACTGAAAAGCTGTCGAAAAAATTTAACTTAAGTTGTACGAGCGGAGCTACGTTTGGGATTATTTGTTTGAACGAAACAAAAGGAAACACGTGTTAGCAAACATGCACAGAAATGGTTTGTCAAGAATTGCTTTTAGATTTACACTGAGCATGAGTAGAACTTTCATGAATATTTCAGAGGGGTTCTTTTGCGCTAAGTCCACATATTTTATATTTTTTCCTATAAACTTATTTTAATTTAAAGTAGATACTCATAAAAAAAAGTTTAATAATGAATTGAGTCAGTAAAATACGTAACACTAGATATTGTTTAACATAAACACTACTTCATTATTCTGGTGGCGATTGTTATAATAAACACTGCTTCATTATTTTGGTGACTATTATTAAGATAACACTGTTTATTTATTCTGGTGGCGATTGTTAAAATAAACACTGCTTCATTATTCTGGTGGCGATTATTAAAATAAACACTGTTTCATTATTCTGGTGGCGATTGTTAAAATAAATACTGTTTCATTATTCTGATGCCGATTGTTAAAATAAACACTGCTTTTTTATTCTAGTGACGATTGTGTTAAAATAATTACTGTTTCATTATTCTGGTGGCGATTGTTAAAATAAACACGGTTTCATTATTCTGGTGGTGATTGTTAAAATAAACACTGCTTTTTTATTCTAGTGACGATTGTGTTAAAATAATTAATGTTTCATTATTCTGGTGGCGATTATTAAAATAAACACTGTTTCATTATTCTGGTGGCGATTGTTATAATAAACACTGCTTCATTATTTTGGTGACTATTATTAAGATAACACTGTTTATTTATTCTGGTGGCGATTGTTAAAATAAACACTGCTTCATTATTCTGGTGGCGATTATTAAAATAAACACTGTTTCATTATTCTGGTGGCGATTGTTAAAATAAATACTGTTTCATTATTCTGATGCCGATTGTTAAAATAAACACTGCTTTTTTATTCTAATGACGATTGTGTTAAAATAATTACTGTTTCATTATTCTGGTGGCGATTATTAAAATAAACACGGTTTCATTATTCTGGTGGCGATTATTAAAATAAACACGGTTTCATTATTCTGGTGGCGATTGTTAAAATAAACACGGTTTCATTATTCTGGTGGTGATTGTTAAAATAAACACTGCTTTTTTATTCTAGTGACGATTGTGTTAAAATAATTAATGTTTCATTATTCTGGTGGCGATTATTAAAATAAACACTGTTTCATTATTCTGGTGGCGATTGTTAAAATAAACACTGTTTCATTATTCTGTTGGCAATTGTTAAAGTAAACACTGCTTTTTTATTCTAGTGACGATTGTGTTAAAATAATTACTGTTTTATTATTCTGGTGGCGATTATTAAAATAAACACTGTTTCATTATTCTGGTGGCGATTGTTAAAATAAACACTGTTTCATTATTCTGGTGACTATTATTTAGATAACACTGCTTATTTATTCTGGTGGCGATTGTTAAAATAAATACTGCTTATTTATTCTAGTGAAGATTATTAAAATAAACACTGCTTCATTATTGTGATGGCGATTGTTAAATACTGCTTCATTATTCTGGTGCCGATTGTTAAAATAAACACTGCTTCTTTATTCTAGTGACGATTGTTAAAGTAAACACTGTTTCATTATTCTGGTGGCGATTGTTATGCTATGGAATACTATTTTCCCCTTAACCAATGAAACATTTAAAAAATGCTACTTTAAAAAAAAAAATCAAATCATGTTCTTTAAGGTTGATGTCTAACCCATTGTGTGTAGTTTTATATTTCTGTATTTTGCAGTAAGTTTATTCTTTGACTAAATAACACTTGCTTTAAAAGCGTCAGTTCGGGTTGGTTTTTTTTAAGTTATAGCCTAAATATGTATTCGAACAAAAATCATTAGAGGAATTAGGGAAAATTAAATTTTATGTTGTGCATGTAAAGTGTGATTAATTTAGTCACATTTCACTTCTGTAGTTAGTGGCTACTACCCACGGGAGCGATAAAGCTTTAGTCGTCAATCACAATCAACAAAAATCACAGCGTTTCCGTAGTAGCAATCACAGTTCGTGCTGTGAAAATAAAATCACTGCTAGTCACAGTAGGCGCTGCTCTTGAATCACTATGGCGCGGTAATTCACACGGGGAACGGAGATTGTATTGCAACCGTGACCATGAACTAGTAGTTACAGAAGGTTGTGCTATGGCGTGCCTTGCAGTTCCTGTTATTCTGGCAGCGAGAATTATTCGTTCAGTAAAAGAAAAAGTAAAAGAAACGCTGGTGGATCTGAAAACGTCATATATTGGGAGCAACCAATTTTATAGATCAGGCTACAGAAAATCAACAATTATATCCGGGAGAATTAATGACGATTTCAAGACAGTTTGAATTTTTATTAAGTATAATAACACCTTTAGTTAAACTTAACTACTTTTGGATTTGTAAGTAGGTACTATGCACTGTTTTAATAAAAAATTTAAGGCTTTAATATGTATATGTCGACAAAACATTGATAAAAAAATCAAGTGGTTTCATTTTCTGCGCTGACTAATGTAACCTTACTTACCTTAAGCCGCGGCACGAACGCCTGTTATCACTAGAGTTTAATGAAATAACAACTAGTTAACTCGCTATAATAACCTAATTGTTACACGCTTAATCTCGTGTGTCAATTTTGTCGTATCACAATATACGTTATCAGGAATGGGATTTTTATTTTGTACGCAACTTTACAAAAAAAATCTTTACAGATGAAAATATAATAAAACCTCGATATAACGAATTCCCCGGTATAACAGTTTTTTAAAACCTCTTTCAAGGCACGTAACACAGTGTTAAAACAGTCCTGTTCCAAGTAGTATTTTAACGTTAACTTCGATAAAGCGAATTTTTTTCGGTTTGAGGTAGAGCATAAACACCGTTTATTACGAATATCTAAAGTACAAAACCTCTATATAACGAATAAAACAAAAAACTTTACAGTAAAGTTTGTAGTGACTCGGATACAAGTCTCGACATGAAAAAACTTGCTTTCCGTTCCCTTGCGACGTAGTGCAGTTTTGTGTCAACACGCTTAATCAGCACAGTAATACTGTCAGTGTAGATGTAGGGCATATGTTGAAAATCATTCGTAAAATAGAGATCGAATTCGGTTATATTCGTTACGTAGAGGTTCTCATTCGGGTTTAAAGAAACCTCTTTGTTACGAATATTGGCTGCATTTAACCTCGTTATAACGAACCTCATTTTTAAGAATACTCCGATATAACGAATTTTCTTTCAAAGTTTGAGATTCGTTATATCGAAGTTCTCCTTCATTAGTAATGAAGTGGTCCGCGCAAGTTAGAGGGTACGGAACATGAGCATATGTTTTGTGTATTTTGGCTGTTTTGAATATTTTCATTTGTATGCCAAGTTTTTTTGTATTCAGCTTTAGGTTAATCATCATAAACGAGAGTGTGTGCGCACTAAGGAAACATCGAACATTTTCCTTACCCACAAATGGTTGACAATATGTAAACGCAGAGTTCTGCACCGATTCTTCACTTCACAGCTGACTGGTGTATACGCGAGCTACTGTATTTTTTTGCCCAGTAAAAATTGTTTACTAACAAATTCTTATTTTTTTCAGCCATGTTGGTTCCAAAGTGAGTTGGACAACTTTAAATCCGCAAAAATTAATAGAAAGAATAAAATCCTACGAAACAGCATTCCCGTATTCAACATTGGAACAGCACATGAAAAGGGTGAGTGGTAATTTACAGTACAGCACTGTGTTTTTGACTTCGGACGCGCAGCCCACCCAGCTGGCCGACACCGTCTCTTGTGTGGTCCTCCACATGATACTCAAAGTCCCGTGTTACATGGTTAAAACAACAGATACACTTTTGCATTCCGTCTCATTTGGTTAACAAATATTTCGGGCCGTTACATAAATTTGGCATTTGATAACGCGCATTACTTAACACGGATAAACACGTATTTACTTTCTTGTCTGCTTGACAATGCATTAAGATTAGGTAATATGTTTAAAGTTTTAACGTGATGCAAGCAAAACATAAATTGTTATGGGGTGATACAATAGAATGACATCGGATTTTCAGAAACGTTCGGGTGTGTTCGGTAATAAAGCGTTACATAAATTCAAACCGGTTTACAAATTTAAAAATGTTTTATCAGACTAATCGATAAACCCAAGAGGTTTTTAACAAACAGCCAAAAATGAAACTGAATTTTATGAATTTTGTATATGTAAAGCTTTTAAATTACCACTGTTGGCAATAGCTTGTCTTGATTACCAACTAGGATTTGGATGTGAATAATAAAAACATTTTAAAAAAACGGAGACACGAGAACTTCCTAAATTAAGTTGAAACTTGCAATTATTGTTTGTGTAACTATGCTCAAAGTGACTCCAGATTGTCTTCCTGCAGAAGTAGTAGTTTCTCTCTGTTCTCTGCGGCGTTTCTAAACGTATTACCATCTAAAATAAATAATTGCTTTATCAGTTCTTTAAACTTATTGAGATACGTTTTCTGTTGCTAAAGACTGATTATTCGTTCCATTCAAATCTTCCGCAACAAAAATTTCATCTTTTACGATTTAAAATTGTTCTGGTTTCTTCATGTCTGCAACTGGTCAGCTAGTTTCAAACTTTTTAACAAGCTTTTTATACACGACTAAACCTCCCCCCCGATGATAAACTTTTACATTCGTAATAACACTGTATCTTCCGATGCGTGTTTTAAAAAATGTAATGAAATGGGAAAACGTCAATAAATTGTTAATTACTACCTACAAGTTTACCGTCTACTAATTCCTGTGTTTGGAATCAGAAAATCTCGCCGCTTTGACACAAACAAATAACAAAGAAAAACCCGAATAAATTCCAATTAAACTTGCAGAGAATAAAACTTTTTTCTTGAGAGTTTATACAGTAAGTTACGAAACTACAAACATTTTACAGTTTTATTTCTTGAAATACCTGACATTAGTGTCTGTTTTGTAAAATATAAGTCATTTTAGTTTTATTGTTGAAATACTGACATTAGTGTCTGTTTTGTAAAATATAAGTCGTTATTACTGGCAGTAGTTTGTAAAAAAGTAAGTAATTAATAAGTATAAGTCATTATTACTTGGAATTAGTGCAACGTTTGACCAGCAGCAATTACTATACATAGTCTATTGAAGTATACTTTGTCCCCTACTTAAACAAATATTGGTTTTAAAGCTTTTTTTATTGACTACAACAGTATGTAGATATAATATTAACTACTTATTTCAACTTCTTTTTGCAATACTTCCGACTTGCATACACGACACTGCAACTAATCTCTGAGGTCCGGACTACTTCAGAAATGGAATCCGTCACGGTCCATCAGCTTCATCCACTCCCAGCTACCTACCCGAGTGTCGGTCCAATCAGAATTCTTCCGTCTGGGAGTAACGAAAAGATTTTCACGGTGTCATTCTCTTCCTGGCGACGTGTCCCGGACCGACACTGTTGCGCCAATTGCTTCACCACACCGGCTTCTCCATACAAAACAGCTCATCATTATTCCACGAGTCCGCTTGTCTTACCGGGCTATAAATTTGTCCGTGTTTCAACTGATCCGCGGTTAAAGTGTCGAACGTAACATCACGTTTATCTGTGACGAAGCAAATGCAGTAAAGGAATGCCGAAGAATGAAGATGCCGAATGGTGAAGACTTTGATTTGAACAGTTTACATTTAGCGACTATTTGTTTGTAAATTAGGTATTAGTATGTTCGTTTTTAGTAATGGAGGGTTGTGTAGGAGAAGTAGAAAGAAATTTTCTGACGACTGACTGTTACGAAAAGTGAATTCAGATGCAGGTTCAGATAAATGATTACATTAGGCAAAATAAATTATTTATTATTTATTTATTTTATTCATAGAGGCGAAGTTAGAACCAGAATTTTATGCCCTGAAGACGAATGCAGACAATGGATGGGAGATAAGTTCCTGATGTGTGTAGCAAGAGAACTAAAATAACGTTTAAAAGAAGTAAAATAACGCAATTACTAGAAAAATAGCTCAGTCAGTACGATAGTAGACAGTTTGCTGTAATTCTGACTTGTACACAGGTTCGAGTCTAGATACTTTTGTTGGCTTTTCTGTATGTCACGTTGATTAACTGATTACGTAGATTAATTAGTCGTAATGACTAAATTTGTAAAAGGAGAGCCAAGTATCAAGAAAATAGTAATGAAAGAAAGAAAAGCAACATGGAAATCTAGACGAAGGCTGTTGAGAGGATTTAGACGTCTCTCGCGGTACCCGAGACTAACACACACAACACTACACTTACGACTTTAACATTTTACACACACACTTACATTTAGGGAGGCGATAATAGTATCAATGGGCTTTTCGCTTTAAAGTAACAAAACAAACAAAAAATGCGTATAAATATTAAAATAAATAAAGTAAAGACAAATGTTGCAGAAAGTAGCATTGTGACGAGAACAAATGTGGTGGAGGAAAGGTGCTTAACAAAAAATATGCGCCATTGTTTCGACATCGAAATAAGCGTCATGATTAACATCGAGACCGACCTCGGTACTATTCTGTGTCTTATTATCTACTCGTAGCTTCCGAAACCAAAATTGTTGTGTAAAATCAAAACACATAGGTTACTTGTTTTTGATAAAATTAAGAAGCTGTCTGCGCCTAAGCTCACGCCCTCCATCTAGCGGCCGCTGCGACAAGTATCACTTTACACACTTTCCTTTATTCTGTTGCAGGCTGGGATCACCACAGGTTACCAGGAAAAGCCATGTCTCGACCCCACAGACAGCGAGTGCCCTGACTCGGCTCCTAACAAACTCACACGGCAAGTAAGTACAATGTTTTTACAACGGTCAGTAGAGTAGTTTTAACAATGGATGGCAATGTCATAATGGAGGCTTGACCGCCCACAGCGCCAAATAAATGAGCCCCTCCGTGGCGGCCAGTTAGGTGGTCCGTAATACCGTTTACCTAGTACGCTAAAACAATGACCCGCGGAGTTAAATGCCTGTCAAATTCTTTCACTTGTCGGATTTCACGGTTTTTTTACGCAGAATGTTCGCCAGTTTTTTCCCCGGCCAATACTTCGTGAATTTTTTCCGGATTTTAACGCTTGACGGATTTTACTCGGCATTGTGTAAGGAAAGACTTTGGATAACGCTTACAATAGATTTTTTTTAGTTCTTTCACTTTTCAGAATTTTTTGTGAAATTTTAAACAGCTTTTTTTAGAACTTACTAGTTCTAATTTTACTACTAGTTCTACTTAATAATTTACTTACTAATTTTACTTACTAGTTCTAATAGTTAATTTATACGCTGTATAAATTGATCATAATTAAACCTCGTTGTGTCTACACGAAGTAGCGTAGTAAGTGCGCCTGTATAAAAAGTATTGTTATTGTGATTGTATAAAATTTGATTTCGAAATTTTGTGGATATCTCCATTTTCAGATCACCCGAATCCAATAATGTTGTTTATCTGGATGTCGAGCTTCAGAAAATTATGTAAAATTTCTAATCAGGTTTTCAAATTTGTCTGTATTTCGCTCGTGAGCTATGAAGATTCTGTAATTTTCATTTATTGTAAATTTAGAACGCTGACTGGAGTTATGAGCAAAAGCGACTATATAAGTCGATTTTAATAAATTAGGCCTTTGATTTGGCAAATTTTCTCTTGTAACTAACAAACAGTTTTGTGGGAGGTTGAAAGTAGTACGTTTTGTTTGCATACGTAAAGGCCATTTTAAAATAACCCTTCTAATAATAATTGGATTGTTTTTGGCACAGTTTTTCACTTTCTTGTTTAGTAGGCTATATTTTTAACTTGTTCTTACTGTGAAAGGTGGACAACCTTTAAACTACCCAGTGGAAATAGACTATTTCTGCTACTTTTGTGGGCGTTTTGTTGTATAAATAGCATTGCTTGTAAAGTGTAATTGTTTAAGATTCACTCATAATTTGTAACTTTATATTACTTTAAATTAATTTTATATAATTTCAATTTATCTGTTTCAAGATACTTTTTGTGATTTTACTTAAAAAATGTGGGACGATAATTTCTGAAAAATCGGTAATTCGATTTCCTGGTAATTCTAGGCTCAATTTCTTAACATCTTAAATTTAATTTTTTCACCAAACGTAAGCAACTAATGTTCTACTTCCTGTGCAAAGTATAAACTTTGGTGTTCGACACTTTTGAGGAGGTCTTGAGTCCAAAAAGTGGTTTTCCTTTGGTTGACTATGTTATAATCTGTGTACTTCACTGGAGATTAAACAGATTACCCGTAGGCTATTTGATTAGAGTTGTCATCAAGGCTTGGTTGTCTATCTGTGGACTATTTTGCCATATAAAAGTAATTAAAACCTTTTTTTGTAAAAGAACAACTCTTGAAAATCGGGTTTTAACTAATTTTACCATATAAGTACCCAAAAAAACAAGGGTGTTAGCCTCCCCTACAAAATCGGTTTTGAACCTTTAATAAATACCTGCATAGTTCAGATTTTTGTCAAAAATGTGAAGATTCATAATGTAACTCCGTGTACTAAATTTAATATAATTTGCTTTGGAAGTAAAACAATAAACCCAACCAGCCGTTGAGTTTTTTCGATTTACATTCTTAACTGTAAAATTCTTTACTTCAAAATTTGATACACAGAGTTGAGTTATGAATCTTTATATATAAACAAATTTGTAACAGAATCTGAGGAAACGATTTTGATAAATTAAACGTTAAGTCAAACAAGTCTGACTTAAATTACCATTGGATATAAACTGATTAGAAGTACAGCCACCATTATAAAAAGCTTGTTCTATATCAGAGGCTAAAGTCCAAGTAGTTGGACTAATTGCCGCTATGAACGCTGCACGCTGCAAGGACGGGGAGGACATTTGAGAAAATAGACAGTACTATTATTTATTTAACTGTAGTTGAACACTCTGCTGCAAGGTACCATCAGCAGCGAGTGCTCATATATATCTCATACGGGTTATAGTCTATTTTCAGTACCAGTATTTAGGCTAAATAAACTAAGAGCAGTGATCTTACAAAAATAGTTTCGTTATAATTTTTATTTCGCGAATTCTTCGCCACAAAATATCTGGATTAAACCCATCACACTCTTGCTTTTCGAAGCACTTTCCCCACTGCGCGATCCATTCTGTACCAGCCGGAGCTGAAGGCTAGAGGTTAGAGCCCCGCTGTCCCGTCCTACCACAGTATCCATTACTCATTGTATTCAAACAATTGGCTGTATACCTGCTTCCCACCTGCTCTCACCAAATTATACTACCTCACGTGACATCTGTGTTCTGAGATTTTTGAAATACAGTCACTTGAGAGTTCCCCCTCTGGCGAAGGATTGATTTACTAGATCGTATTTTACAGTTCGTACAAAATAGTTTTGTATGTGTGTTAACTTTTTAAAATCAAACGTTAATAAAATGGCACTGCAAGCAGTTTTTTCGCAAATCCATTTATGGGTATTGTTATTAGTATATTAGACTACCACGCATTTAGTTTAGAAAGCTTTCGGACTAGAAAGTAAAGATGTTTTGCAATAACATTTCACAGACTTCATCATTTTGTTTTATTTTTACCGACACATTAGAAATGAACCGACAGACAAAAAATTGTAAAATCGGGCGTAACTTCTCAAAATCGTTTCATCAGATTTTGATTACATATTGAGATGTTGGTAACTGAAGTCAGTGAAGAAAATTGAAAATTAAAGAAATTTACAGTTCAAGGGTTTTTTTGCTGAAGGGTTCATATTTTGTGCCAGTTAGACTGATGAGGACGCGGGATCAGCGTTAACGGTAAGGGAAAAGCAACGGGAGTAACCGCGGCGAGAACTAAGAACCTTGAGGTGCATAGTTCAGAGACGCAGCAGACTGACCGGTGCTTGTCACATCGACCACCGAATCCCCTACAGCAGTCAGTGATTGTTTTTGGGTCTTACTAGGACTATTTCTCTCTAAAAAAGGGCTTTTGCTGTAGTATAAACGTCCCCTTTAAAAAAAATGTTTTCTTTTAATGGTTATGAAACATAAGTATAGGTCTGTGTTAAAAATTAGTACCGAATATTCGAGTCGGTTACAATACTTTCTCTTTATAGAGTAGGAAGAAAGGAAGAACTTGAAATGGATTACGTAACACAACATCCCACTCTGAAAATCTTCGAATTATGCGGGTCTAATGGTCTGGTAACTGGCACGATCACGGCAGCTCTTACAGCTTGTTCCAACTCATCGACTCTGTTTTTATGTGCAAGTAGGTCCAATATCCGATCTGACGCACAAGGTAGCAGCAATGAGTGTTTAATCTAGTAAAATCTCTCTATAGCGGCATTGAAGAGAACACTGTTAGTTTTCGCTGCTATAAAGAGATTTCCGCTATAGAGAGAGCTCAACCAAAACGTGTATTAAATGTGTTTTTAAAATTTAGTGTTGAGTGTAAAGTTTATTGTAATCAAACTATTATATGACGTACAGTCTTTCAGAAACAATGTTAAATAATTCTGTTTTTTTTTTTTTTTTTTTGATAAAATATTGTAATTGTGATAAAAAAAGGTAATATTATGCCGAAATTACTGCAGAACCGTCTTCATTAATTCTTTCAGATTTTGGCTTTCGAATTTTCTTGAAACTTTTCCGTTTATTGCAATAGACCTCCTTTAACTAATTTTTATTTTGCAATATGCCAACAGAAGAACTAGCTAAATTAAAATTTCGGCACTACTTACTGCTTTTAACACTCGAATGACATGTTGGCAAACTGAAAAGTAGGGTAGATGAGCTCTTGTTTTGCCGATATAGAGATATTATGGAATTTTTTTTCCTCAATAGAGAAAGTTACAGTACATATTTTTTGCTATAGGAATGGAAAGAGACCAACACTTTTTGTCGTTATAAGGAGATTTTTGTTATAAAGAGATCCGTTATAGAGAGATTTTACTGTATATTCCAAGAGTGAGAAGCCAGGTAGTCAAATTTGTATCGGGTTCAGTTAAACTTAACGATCGACATTAACTATACTTTTTGTTTTGTACTTTCTTGTTAAAGGATATTTCCTTTATCAAGAACTCTATTCTTCCTTATCGTGATAGAATAAGGAACTTTTATAACTTGTAATAGTTATGGTGATCATGAAAAAAAATATTTTGAAGCTTTTATGGATATCTGTTTTCCTGATTAATTTTTTTTTACGTGTATTTGATTTGCAAACACATGCAGTCTTTCTGCTGGAGGCTAAAGTTGGCATAATTAGCAGATTCTGATTTGTTATGTTGGTATGCCGTAGTTTGCGCTGATATTTCAACACATGTGCTGTTAAAAAAAACCCTTAAAATTAATAAAAATTTAATTTTCCTAAAATCGGGGAAGGGGAAATTATAATTTTTTCCTGACGACTATCTTATGGAGAGAAGAAGTGACATGCGGTACATTCGAACTAGATGTATGAAATAATTTTAATAATCACCAAACTAATAACCAGACAAACCAGACAAATTGCATTCATTTTTATTATACCAGTTAAAGTATGATATAAAAATTACCGCAGTGTTGTAAAAGAATGGTTTGGAGAAAGAAATTGTGGCTTTGGAATGGGCCATATTGAAAACCATATGGGTACGTGCGATCAGACCATGCTCTAAAAGCTAGAAAAGAGGAAATTTCTTTAGAAGCGTCCATCATTTGTTATGAGACATGAAGTTTGTTAAAAATAAAATTTAACGAGCGGCAAAAATAAAATTTAAAACGTGTCTACCAACCTTTATATATATATATCACAGTAAGAAACTGGAATGGAATTCAAGCAGCAGAAATAAAGTTCTTGAAGGGATTAACTGGCAAAACCAGGAAGAAGAATAGAGTTAAAAATATAAATAAGATAATACTAACTAATTGAACCGTAAAAACACAACAGAAAGTTACTAAGGAAAATGACAAAGGGATGCTGATGTAATGGGAAGAAGGAAGGTTTGGAGGCTTCAGATTGAATGGATAGAAAGTGCGATAGATGATATAACGAGATGGTTTTGCTGGAGGAAACAGTTGTGTTTAAGGGGCTTGGTTCAAATCTGTAGACCCATTTCTTGTAAATGTCTAATAAAGTCAGTGGTTACATTCTTGTGGATAGATTTATAAAGTCCGTTGTGAACGTGTACCTCTCGTATAATGACCCTTCTAGCGCCTAAGGAATAAGTCTATAAATTGTTAAAAATTGTGAAATTCATGCCTATTTTTATTTTCAAAACTAGGGGCATTGTACCTGTGGCCTTCTACCGACAATGTTCGGTCACTTAGCAGTATACAACTTACCATAACTGTCAAAGCTAACACAATGTACCAGTGATTTCCAAACATTATGGAATAAATTAAATCACAATTGATTACAATAATCGCTTTAGTTATTTGTGTTCCAGAATACATAAGTATTTTTCAATAAGTGTGAAAATTCAGTTAATTATGATTTATTTGTTATTATTTATATTAATTTTAAACAATGGCAGTAAACATAACCTCAATTGAAATAGTTGGTTTATTGAAGCAGCAGCTGTAGTACGAAATCAGCTGTTAGGTGAACATAAATTTCACAATTTCCGTTTCATATTATTAGATTTTGTTTTTATATTTAAATTGAGTAGCCTGGATGCCTTATAGGAGACAATTACTGATTTTGATTTTTGTTTTGTTTTTGTCATTCGCACAATAAGCATTAAAATTAGCAACAACTAGGAACATAACGGGGCATACAAATCTTTTGTTTACAGTATTTGTTTAATTCGAAAAAATGTGTGCAATAATTCGGGTTCGTTTCTATGACGAGGAGGGCACCCACCCACGCGTAAGTATGCCATTGTCAGCAACTGTCGTCAGGGAGGTCTCGCAACATGATTCCAAGAACTATTCCTATTGTGACCCAGCATTTCCTTGCCCAACGATGTTGAACTGGCGAGCGATATTTCAATTTACTTTCGACCTTCTCATCATATTTTACCATTTCTTCTTCAAGGCATTCTTTATTTGAAGATCACCTTTCCGTTTCATGGATTTTTTTATTCTTGGTAATCATTCAGTAAAGTAGGCAGGTGGTCTTGCAATGCACGTTGGATAAATCGACGATAACATATAAGCTGAGCGTAAAAAAAAATTACGTGCAGCTGTTTCGCTGATGTGATATGACGTTATTTACACGGTTTCAGTAATGGCTTTGTTTGTAGTGAATATAGAATGACTGAAGGAGTAGGCCCTAAAACGTTATTTGTAGCTTACAAGTTACCGGTAATTATGAAGTTTTAACTATACCCATATCTCGTAATCTACATATTAACAACTAACTTATAAAAAAGCGACGAATTGAATTTTCTGTCAAAATTGTTTGCTGATAAGGCTACAAATGCATTCGTGTAAAAATCAAATTTGATTTTTTTCGATCTTAAGGTGCCAGAATTAAAATGCTCTATGCGATTTTGACCAAATGATTTGTAGTATTAGAAGAATTACAATCAGGTTTATAATAATTAACATTCACGTTTGCTTTCCACCTACTGGAAGTTAGAACTGCCTGACAACCTAACCTTTCTATAGTTCCATACGATGTTGAAATGCGGGCGATGACACAAGAAAGAAACAAACCAGTTGTGTATAATCATATTTAATTTACCTGATATTGCAATGGTCTTTGCATAGTTTCCATCTTGTCCGAAGAACCTTTCTAAGAAATTCGATTTTTCTTTCACTTTTGTAATCCAAAAATTATGAATTTGACTCAGTTTTGGTCAGTTTTTACATTTCAAAAATATGATATATTGTGTCAAGATATATTACGCATGCGTGCGCGCGCGCACACACACACACACACACATACACCACACACTGAAATTGTCTTCTTGCAGTTGGAATCTTATATAGGGATATATTTTATAGAATAATATATCAATATATTTTATGAATTGTACAGTATACGGTTTTTAAAATTCTATTCCAAACGTAGGTATTTTTAAGGGGTGTAAATGAAAAAAAATCCTGTAGACCCTTTTTATTTATGTACATTACACAATATATTAGTTTGAATTTTTATTTTCATGCATTTTATTAAACATTATCTATTTAACCCCTTATTAATTTGTTTGGGGTAGTTTCACAATTTTTTAAAATTTATTTTGGTATTTTTGCTTTAATAAGGTTAAATTAGAAGTTTTTTTGTAAAGGTTGAAAACTTAGAAACATAACTTTTTAATGATCTCTACTATCAGGTCTACATGTACGTTAAATTCCATGCTCATGGGGCTTTTTGTTGAGGCTGCGTATTTTGATATGCCAATAAGTAACTATAAAGAGTAATAGAGTAAAAAGGATATCATGAATAAGGATAGCAAGAAGTATGATAATACTTTCGCAAATATCCAGAAAAATATAAATATGTTGGTAACAGTCAAAGTTCTCCAAAGTAAAAATTGTTATCAATAAATTTCCATTTAAATAAGCAGGTTTTTTCTGTAACAGATTTATTGTAAAAATATTTTTCTTTTGTAAAATTTGTTTAAAAATTTAACTTACCTAAATTTAAATTAAAAAAATACAATTTTTCTAAAATAGTCTTATACTGTCATAGAAAATACCATACTCTAAATTAGTAGCATTCTGATTTTCTTTCCAATTCTAAAATGTGTTTTTCTCACCAGATTCCAGACATTGGCGCAGAGCTGACTGGAGGCTGTTATGGTTTTGCAGCAAATTACATGCACTGGCCTGAGGATTTGGTGGTTGGTGGTGCGAAGAGAAACAAGACTGGTCGTATTTACAGGTAAGGAAACGACATTTTCAAATTTACCCAACATGGCGTAGCATATTCTGTCTCAATTTAATAGAATTTTTGTAGGGCTGACAACTCCGTACAATCTTTTTATTTAGTTGCTTTGAAGATGCATTACAGTAATGCAATTGCTTGCCATTTCAAATACAGTAATGTACAGTAATTTTGAAAAAGCTCGTACAATGTATTCCATCATTTATTTGCCAATATGGCTTTTGCTGTTCTTAAATATAATACGTATGCTTTTGAAATGACATTCAGTGGATGTATGTTACAGAGCACATGCGCTTCAGACTGTAGTACAGCTGATGGGTGAGAAGGAACTGTACGATTACTGGCATGACACGTACAAAGTACATCATGTAGATTGGAACCAGGAGAAGGCTGCTTTGGTGCTGGAAACGTGGCAGAAGAGGTTTGCGGAGGTATGTGGCAATGAAAGTAAATCGTAAGATATTTTAAACAGGAAATACGTAAAGAATGGAAGAAAAACTTGCATTTAAGCAGTACAGCAGGCTTGTTTCATTATGTTTTTTAAATGCCTAAAAATTCCACACACACACTTTTTAATTATTTATTGTCTGTGTTAAAATTGTTTACCATAATAGTGTAGTGTTAACGTAATGACTGATCTAATGGAACTAATGCTTATCAGTTATAGTATTTTGGTCAAGTGGAATCCAATTTAGATTCTTCATTTCTATCATTATGGCATATATGTAATTGGAATTAAAATTTAATTTTCCATATAGTATGTTGGCGGGGTTGTGTTTTATGATGTTTATTATAAATTTCACTTTTGTGTGCCCCGTATTTAATTTATGTAATATTGTCGTGTGGTACTGAATGCTGGTGTATGAGTGTTTTATTGGTGTGTAGTGTTGTGATTGTTTTGAAATTTGGTACAGAGGTAACTTGTATGTAGTTGGAACGATATATGTCTAAGATATTTCCGTTTGAATATGGCGGCCTCTTCTTTAACAATGACGAGTATAATTGCTTGCTATTTCATATAACACTGGCTGAAAGGCAAGACCTATCATAATTTTGACCACCTTGTGAAGAAAGAGCATACAATTTTCAATAAATGTTGATCCAGTAATATTTTTTGTAAATATTACAGTTACTGGTTAAATTGGCAAAAAAGGTTGCAAGAGCTGTCTGTCATGGAGCAGTGGCCAGTCAATTAATTAAGTATATTTACTGCAAGGTCTACTACTCTTTGAACTGTTGTTATATTTATAAGCAATACTTTTATAATACATCGAGTAAGGCATATTTTGTAAAAAGTAATTAATAACAAATTCAATTAAAATGTGCTGGAACAATATAAACAGGAACATATGTAGATAATGCCTATATTTCTTCTAGATTAGATTGTCAATTTTCCAACATGTTAGGCACTAGATGTTTATGATGTATTACACTCATAAAGATAGGTATATTTCACTATACCTATAGATCAAAGTTGTATCCATAATTATTCAGAAACGGTTGTTTATTTTTGTATGTAAATTTACCGAGACATTAGATTCTCAGAATGCACAAAATTCACATAACGATTATTGAATAGACAGAAATTAGCTTTTTTTAAATTATTGTTTTAATGCTTTTCGTTTCATTACAGGAAGTAAGAAAATATTTAAAGAAGGACAATGTATCAGCTCCTTACAATGTTTTAACATTTTCAACAGCGACCCTTAACGATATTCTTTGTAGATTCTCTGAACCAAATGTAATTAAAGTTGCCGCAGGTTATGTTATTATGGTAAGTATTGTTTTAAACAAAATTTACTAAACTAGAACTAAGTAACTCTAGAAATATAAAAATGTATATTTGATAGGTTTTAAGGATTGTAAATCTTGTAACTCAGCAGATTAAGAGTTTTCAATTTTAACATGTTAGATCATGATTACAAGTTACAAATTTTAATTTCTTGTTCAGATTATTTATTTAGCTCTAAATTATTTAAAAATTCTTTAAAGTACCTTAACTTTAATTTTAAGTAATTAATTTAAAACTTAATTACTTTTAATTTAAAGTTGTCAATTCATTTTCATTAAAATTCTGTTAAATGTTAAAAAAATATTGCTATGTATTTTTATATAAAATGTTTTATTTCAATTTGAATTTTGTAATAAACACAATCTTAAAAAGTCAACACAACGAAGAAACAGCTGTTTTTTCCAAAACGAGTGGTTTGATGAAAATAAGAGAATAACATTACCTTTCTTGTTATAGCATCACAAAATCTTGTTTTGAGACTTTTATTTTATATTTATACTGTAGGTGTTTATTTGGGTCTGATATGAATACTTGATTCTGTTGCAGTTATTGTATGCAGGCATCACACTGCTGAGGTGGCATGACCCAGTCAAATCACAGAGTGCAGTAGGCCTTGCTGGTATTATCCTAGTCTCTGTCACAGTGGCCGCTGGGCTCGGTTTCTGTGCTGTGCTCGGTATTGCGTTTAACGCAACCACAACACAAATTGTTCCTTTCATAGCGCTTGGACTAAGCGTCGATGACATGTTCCTTCTTACACATATGTATGCTGAACAGCCTACTTCGGAATCACATCCTGATGTAAGTTTTGTGATTGAAGAAGTTATTTTTAAAACATATTATTTATATAACCATTTTTAAAACTGAAGACCAGTTCTTAACAAAGAATAGTTTTCTTTATACTTTTTTAAATGTATAATATTAAAAATAATATTAAATTAGAAAGATATCTTGATCTTCAAGTAAGATTTTTCCTCATTTTCCTTACTACATTTCTTCACTACCTTACCAAAATATTTGTTTGTATTAATTGCAAAGCAGTTTAGAGGCTAATTACCTAATATTATTTAATAATTATAAGAGTATATAAGGTAACTTCTATAACTATTGCTAACAAAAATTATAATTTTCATTGTTCAGAAAAAAATTATTACAACTTAACAAACTTTTTTATGGTAGTAAAAGATGAAATATTTTAGAAAAAAATGACAAATGACATTTCAATTAAAATTAATTGTTAGCATGTAGGACTAAAAAAAGAAAACATCTAATCATTGAACTATTAATTAAAAACAGTTAAAAATTTTAATGTTAAAAAAAATTTTTTACCTGTATTTAAAAAAATTTAAAATTACCTGTATATTTTAGACCTAACTAATAACAACTTTTATTGAATAAAACAGTATCGGTTTTTGAATTATTAGTTTCTTTAAAAGTTGTCATTCATTTTAATGGTGGTCTTGGCTAAACCAGTTTGCCTGGATTTACTATCCCTAGAATGCCTGGCATCTTAACACAATTTGTGACTACTACCATACTAGTTACTGCAACGTTTATACCTGCAAACGGTAAAATAAATTTAATTTTAATTGGAATTAACTGATAAGTACAAACGATCCAATTAAAGCAGAAATATGTCGGTTCTTAGACCACCCAGGCTGCGGGCATTGGTCCAGCTTTGAACTGTCATTGGTTCTTATATGCTCAGCTTTTCTAATTACATACGCTTCTAAAGTAATGTTAGGCTATTATCATAAGTGGAAGAAGTTTTTATAGTTTTACCCAACCTTACAATTACTTGTACTGAAACTGCGCTATAAAACTGAATCACCTTAATTGGTATACATTTTAAAAGTTTGGTAAGGTGGCGTTGAATGATTTCTGATCCACTTACCTGATATTAAATTCTACATTTAATTTTAAATACAAATAATTATTAAACAAATAAATCAAATCAAACACACTGCATTAATTTGCAGTTCTTATATAGTGATTACAGTAAACTTTTAATAAACAATTATGACGTTAAGACTGAATATGGACAGAGTTATTCAAAAAGCCTCTGACAATTCTGTGTAAATTATTGTATTCTGTTTTACCAACAGATCAAACTCTTTTCCATCTTTTTTATTGCATGAAATTAATAAAATTTCAATGAAAAATTAATTTCAGTAATCACTTTTAGGAATAACACTCCTCTCCAGCTATGTTGGAAATAGGTTCACTACATGGGAATAAACACACTGTTGTATTTGCAAAACTTAGCAATATTGTTATTCTGATTTTTTCCATATTTAATACAAATATTAGGCCTTGTTTGTGAATGTTTTTATGCTCACACTCATTAGTAAATAGTAATACACTCTTCTCATCATGCTGCAGGCTGTATTTAAGTCGACAGACTGAATAAAAATGAATTAATTTAACAGTGTTATAAATTGCAAGTTATTAACAACAAAATTTTTGATTTCAGGAACAGATAGGAGTTCTATTGAAAAAGACTGGCCTCACAATTCTGGTCAGATCTTTAAGCAGCGCGTGTGCTTTCATAGCTGCAGCTAACATCCCAATTCCTGCTTTACGAGTATTCGCATTACAGACATCTATGCTGATCTTATTCAACTTAGCTGCCATCTTGATAGTGTTTCCAGCATTGATCAGTCTTGACTTGCGTAGGAAGAGGTCAGGAAGAGTGGATCTGTTATGTTGTTGCCTACCAGGGACAGGGCAGTGGCCATGTTTTGACAACCCTGTTCCAAAGAAACACACTCAGATTGGTCCAGAAAAGCTTCAGACTATCACACGAGCTTTACCTCCAGACAGACAACAGACGGTTACAGTTTTAGCACCACCAAAACCTAACCCATCTACTGTAAGTATTCAAGAAATTGATAATTTGCTTTTAAAAATTACCAGAAAATTATATTATTGATAGTTATGATAAAAGATTTTAGCAAATACCATTTATGTCTTAAAATATTTGGATTGTAATAATCAACATTTACATTATTTTGTCATTATTACTGTTGCTATTATTTTGTAATAATTTCCCCATGGTTTCCATTTGGATATCTTTTACCAAATTTCTACTTTTTTACATAATTTCTTATGCAATTTGTATGCTTTTTTAAAATTATATCTCCATTGGGTTTATTTTCCTGCTACATTTAGTAAAAATTTAGGGATAGCTAATTTTCAGAATGTTTTGTGATAGAATTTATGTTTCATAAATTTAAGCTAATTTTTAAATTTATTTTTTTATATTGCAGTCAGATAGTGTGGGCTCAACAAGCGATCTACTCCACCCTGCTCCTGCATCACTGATGGAGTCTTTGTTTGGAAGTTTCTGGTCCTTGCAACATATAGGTAGTGCATATGCTCCATACATCATCAAACCTCCTGTTAAATTCACCGCCATGGTTTTAATGACCGGAGTAATCATTGGAAGTTTTTGGGGTTTAACCAAAGTAGGAGATGGCTTAAATCTAACAGACGTTGTACCACGAGGAACAAATGAACATAGCTTTCTGGCTGCACAGGCAAAATATTTTGGATTCTATAACATGCACGCTGTTACACAGAAAGATTTTGAATATCCTATGAACCAAAAACTGCTTTATGAGTATCATGAGGCTTTCATGCGTGTTCAAAATGTGATAAAAAATGATGATGGTGGATTACCAGAGTTTTGGCTTGGCCTGTTTCGAGATTGGTTAATAGGTGAGTCCAGTTAATAGTAACTGATTAATAATCACAAATAATAAGTCTCAATTTAAAATTTAAAACAAATCGAATTAGAATATTACCAATTAAAATTAATTATCTCAACTATTATAATAAAACACGTAAATTTCAATTTACTTTTAAACTAGAATATTAATACATTATAAAATTATCTTTAACATTATAAAATTAGTAAATTACAAAATAATTGCAGGTTGAATATTACAAAGTAAAATGATTTAACTTCATCATTGCAAAACTAGTAAATTACAATTACTTGGTATGAACTGCATACAGTAATTGTTTGCACTTATAAAACATTTTCAATAAACTTTTTTCATGTGGCGACTTTCAGAATTAAACTATTTGCACTAATCAAATTTACTACTTTTCTGCCAAATTATTCTTTCCTGGTAGACCAAATCATTCCTTCTCCTTCACAACTGCAGTCTATCCTCCCATCTGAAGAGTCCTGCAACGTATCACATGCTAGTACTTTTATTATTCATATTCCTTACAAATCTAATCTAATTGTGTATTTTAGTCTGCAGTAGAAAATTAAATCCTTTCCTATACACTTTTTTCATATCCAAAATGAGTCATTTTTTAAAATCCAATGATTTTTAAAAAAACTAAAATGAAACCTAATTTATTTCAGGATTACAGAAAGCATTTGACCGAGATTGGAGCTCTGGCTGTATTACTCAAGAACGCTGGTTTAAAAATGCAAGTGATGAAGGAATTTTAGCTTACAAACTTCTAGTCCAAACTGGGCATGTAGACAATCCCATAGATAAGTCTTTAGTGACGCAAGTACGATTAGTGGACAGTGAAGGAATGATCAACCCAAAAGCTTTTTATAATTACCTCTCTGCTTGGACATCCAATGATGCATTAGCTTATGGTGCATCGCAGGCGAATCTGAGACCCGAACCGAAAGAGTGGTTTCATGCTGCTAATGATTATGAATTGAAAATACCAAAATCCGCACCTTTAATATATGCTCAATTACCTTTTTATCTTCATAGTTTAAGAGAAACAAAAGATATAACTCTTTTAATATCTCAAGTGAGAGAACTGTGTTCAAGGTTTGAAGCTCGTGGACTTCCGAATTTTCCTTCAGGAATTCCTTTTCTGTTCTGGGAACAGTTTTTGTCTTTAAGACAATCCTTAGCTTTCGCAGTGTTGTGTGCATTAGGAACAGTATTTTTTGTGATGTCAATGTTTACATTCAACTTGTGGGCGGCAACAACATTAACGTGTTTTATAGCTTCAATGGTGTTTCAAGCCGTCGGTGTGATGGGTGCTTTTGGTATTAAACTGAGTGCGATAACAGCAGTTCTGCTCATCATAGCCATTGGGATCAGTGTCAATTTCACTTGTCAAATATGTTTAGTAAGTATCCTATATCATATCTCACACTTTCAGTCTATGTAGATTATTTGTTTGTAAATATCTTACAATTTTAACAACCATGGTAAATATTTTTTAATATTTTAAAATTTCTTCAGTAAAATTTTCTTTCCTAAATTGTACTCTTCTGTGCCTCAGAAGGGCCCCTTCTATTTTTGGCATTTCCTCAAAACATTTTCAAATATTTCTTTCCTTGGGTGCTTTATTAATTTATTATCGATGCATCTTTTTTTTAAGCTGTGTTTTCAATGATTGGTTATTTATTCCTAACTTTTAGTTGAGGCTCATAACATCATGAAGATAACTAACTTCTAAAGCAAAAAAATTTACATAAATATATCATAATGAAAGTTAATCTTGTTTTCTACAAAAAGTCTAAAATTAGTTTGTTTTTAGTAGTAAGTAATTGAACAAAACATTTCTTTTTTTTATCCATGTAATCAATTATATTTTTATGAATAAAATTAATACAAAATAATTTATATAATTCCAGAAATTATGTTTTTTCAAGTATTGACAAAGTGTAAAATGAATTAGAATTTAAGAAAAATAGTTTTAAAAAAATTTAAGACAAATTTTTAAAAAAATGGATGTTTTATGTTTACCTATGTTCATGTGCTACCTCAGTTCCATTGAGTTTGCCTAATCGAGAGCAAAATGATTGGAGAGCACAATGTGACAGTCAGTGGTAAAACTAGATAAAACTGTACATCTGCCTGTATGTGCTGTTAATAAAGGATGATTGGATAAATGTAGTGAATACACTGGAAATCTTGAAACAAGTTATTGAATGAAAGATTGTATAATGGAACAGTTTCATGTATTATTTGTAGATGATTTAACTGATAATGACATTTTCGACGATAAAAATTAAAGGTGTCATAGTTCAGACCTTGCCCAACCTTTGACTAATGAGTTATAATCATAAAGTTTAATGTTTAAATTTTATATTAGGAAATAATATGATTAAATGTCATTGCAGTTGAACTTAATTTCAAAGTATTATTCTATAAAATAATATTTCTTAAAAAAATAATTTTTCTATTGAAACAGTGAATTTTATAAGAGATATTCTGCATGTAATATATATTTTAAAAGTTTTATGTTCCAATTATTTCTGGGACAGTATTGTTTGACTTGGCAAGTTATAACCAATAGCTTGTGTGTTCCTTTCACAACTGTAAACTAGCAAATTATGACTAGATCATTGTTATACCGACTACGTATTACTTACTACACAGCTGTCTAGCAAACCAAAGATACACAGATTGTCTAGATTGTCATAGATGTATTGTCACATTTCTCAAATATAATATATCAAATATAAAATATTTGAGGCATGTATTAATAATTTGTTTATTGTTTTCCAGAGTTTCCTAACAAGCGTTGGCAACAGAGACAGGCGTGCAAAGTTGGCTGTGGAACACATGTTTACTCCTGTAGTACATGGAGCCCTGACCCTGACCTTGTCTATTGCAGTGCTAGCTTTTTCAGAGTTTGACTTTGTTGTTAAGTAAGTTAATGTTTAATGTTCTCATTTATATTATAGAAAATTAGTTTTATCATATTAAAGTAAATAAAATAAATTATAAATAATATATACCAAATGATTTTCATAATTGTTTTATGAGTTACAACTGGAAAAACCCTCAGGAGTATAAAATCTATAAAAAAAACATTGTTAGTGTTTCCAAACCAGTGATAGTAATAAATGTAAAGTGACCACTAAACTGAGCTGTTTATAAAACCGCTCGCTTAAATTAGAATGAGAGTAAAACAGATAGATACCTTATTTGTAATTCAATAGGTGTACGTTTCAGATTAATTTCCATTTTACCTGCTGGTTGTGTAAATCGTGTGCTCAGTGAAGCGAACTGATCGGCCCACCCAAGCTGATTATTGGTTGTATTTTTGTATAAAAGCGGGTCAAGCGGAAGCACTGATGCCACCTGTTGTGGATTCAGCACCATATGGCATCCTACAAAATCTCATATGCTTTTTTTTTATTAAAATATCAAAATTTTACACCTGCATAGTGGTCTGTACACAACAACTGCTGCTTATTTTTTTATGTTTAAACAAGAAATAATGTCGGGGGGGGGGGCAACTACTGGTTTTATCAAACTTTAATTGAGAGACTAGCTTAATCAGTTTTCTAAAAATTTCCTATGTTAACTCTGTCAATCTCATTTGTGATCCATTTAATGTACAGGTGGATTGATGCTGTACTATAGTACAAAGTTTGTACCTTATCCATTATTTCTGGCAGATCAACTAAAATAGACTATCATGTCTCTTATGAAACATGGATATTAATAAAATATTATTCTCTACAGATACTTCTTCTATATACTGGTATCGCTGGTTGTCATTGGACTTTTTAATGGCCTATTATTTTTCCCTGTTATACTCTCACTGATCGGGCCAATGGCAGAAGTTGTGCCAATAACTCATCCAGACAGAATGTCAACACCTTCGCCTGAACCTGTGCGTCGTATACACCAGCCACCCTGTAGAATAGCTCCACCTCCTCGGCGACAAGAGAGAAGTCAGCGAGAACCTTCTTTAACAACAATTACCGAAGAGCCAGGGTCATGGCACTCACAAACGCACGAAATTTTTGTTGAACCCGCCATTACTGTTGAAACTACAACTTGTACTCATCCACATGTAAGTTATATGCAGACTTATAAATCAATTTTTTCTATTCTGTACTCTCTCTGTGTTTCATTTATTTATACATCTTTCATCGTATCATTTTTAAACTATGATAAATTATAAATTTTTAATTCAGGTTTTCATCTTCAATTAAATATTTCTGTTTTTATAATTAAAATGCTATGTTAATCTACCAACAAAATGTATTTTAGTTTTTAAAAATAGCCATGTTATAAAGAGAATTTTAAAAAATGCTTAAATTTTGTTGTCAGTGTTTGAAAAATTTCTTTTCTTATTTAAAAAGAACTTTAACTGTTTCTAAACTTTAAGCAAATCTAATCAGTGATTTCAATTGGTATGCTTTATTTCACAATAATTCTGTACTATATTGACCATTGTAATTTCATACTTTCAGACATCTGGAAGTGGTTCTGACAGCAGTAGTTCGAGTCACAGAGCATCACCACAACCTTCTAGATCACACATCACAACTAAAGTGACAGCTACAGCCAAAGTTAAAGTAGAGGTTCACACGCCTCTGCACACTTCTGGTAAGTTTAACACACATTCATAAGTATGAAAAGTAATAGTCTTGCAATGTTATTACCATTTTTTTCATTTGTTTATCTCCTCTTAATTCAATTTTGTTCAATATAAGAAAAATTGGAAGCTCTTTTATCAAAGAACATTAAACATATTTATACTGATATCACATGGACAACTATTAATCAAAAGAAGACCAATGCAAATGCAGGGCTTTCTAAATTGCATTTCATCATGGTATATAAAATGAACCCTTAAGTTGTCCAAGATTAAAAAAGAGAATGCTTTGTTAACAAGGCAGAACATGCATACACACTTTATGCCAATATTGTACATCAGTAAAGAAAAACAAAATTGAAAACAAAACAAAAACATTAACGTTTTTTGATAGGAAAAAATGAGTGGAATGGTCATGCTGACTGTAACAGAAGATGTAAAAATAGTTTGAATGCTGTAAGGGTAGTAGAATATCACAAATGATAACGGATACTCCCATCTTGACAATGGGGTCTCACCTTTATCAGACTTGAAAATTGACATTCAGCAGCAAAATTTGTAGTTCAGCTATTAAATAGTTCATGTAAGGAGTACAGTAAACCATCTTAATCGGTATATTGGAGAGTTCAGCTAAAAATGTCCAACTTTAAATAAGTATTAATTGCACAGGTTCTATGGATATGCCAAGTTCCAAATCAAGAAGTCACAGCAGACGCCATAGCAGAGATTCTAGTTCCGATAGTTCCGACAGTTCGGGTAGACATTCCTAGCAATAAGTTTTAAAGGTAAGTTCAACATAATTTTTTAAAATAGTAAACACTTCTACCTACCAAGATTATTGTATAATCATTGCAGCTACTGCGTATGTATACAATTTTAATTTACCTGTACAAATGACCTGTTCACCAAAATTTTGAAAGAGTTATTTATAAAAATTAACTTTGTTAATATAAGGTTGTCGTATTTTTAACTGTGTTTTTGTAACAACTTTCATCAAACTATTATTATTACACAGAAATTCTTCCAGTTACAAAGTTTTGAAACTACAAATGAAGGTCAATGAAAGGAAATTTAATGAACAGAATATTAAAGTAGAGTCAACAAGTTTCTAGAATTATTATGGAGTGACAGCAGATTAGTTATTGCGTTTACAATGAGGAAACCCTTTTGTCAGAAAAAGTAAAGTGATATGAATAAACAAAAATCGTCAAATTATTTACGTGGTGTACATTTCGCTAACATAGCTACCACCTTCAGAAAGGTTACTTCTGTTTTCTCTTTGAAGATGGTAGCTTTGTTACCAAAATGTACATCATGTAAAGTAATTTGACTTGATATTATTATTTCTGTTCATATCAAATTTGTATACATTTTGTAGTAAAGAGGTTTTCTTTTTGTAATTATCATGACATACTGCTCCTTGCTTATTTGAAATAATTAGATTGTAAAAAATATATTTGTTGGGGTTATAATCACCTAACAACTACAGATATTATAGTTGTTAGGTGATTTAAAAAAAATTTGGATGCCAAGTAAGCTTAAAAAAAATGCTTGAAGGTATGACTTTGGAACTTCAAATTTGTTATTTATTACCTCACAATTTTTTTAATACTTTCATTTTAAATTTGATTTTTATGTCTCCTTTCTTACATGAAATATTCTTAAAACTTTGTAAATGTATAGATGCCTTCAAGGTAAACACTTTAAAACTGTTTAAATAGAGGAAAGGTTGTTTCATTCCTTATATTTTTTTATTATTGTAAGAAAACAAACTTAGTTTCAATGTATTTATGGTCCTAAAACTAAACTACAGTTAGTTAATTCAAAATAGACATTTTTGTAACTTGAAGTGAATCTAAATATCGAAGCATATAAAACATTTTTAAAGCAAATAACGATTGCAATTTTTTGTTTTAATGCTGCTTTCTGCTATAGTTTTCATCGAAAACAATTCCTTGTTTTTATTAAATATTTGATACCCTTTTCGTAACATAATTATTTCTTATTATTTTGCTTATTGTTATTGTCATGATGTTTTGTCTTTTGTTTCAGTGTCATTCATCGTTGAATGTCGCTGACTCATCACAAGTACCTGTTACCTCTGACCTTCGTCAAACGAATCTGTGATAAAGACTATTCGCTTTAGCATAGCTGCAGTTCAGTGTTTGGCGTTGGTTATCTGTATATTTCCTGTTGCACCTTATTTATATACCAATCATAACAAGACCAGTTGAGCATTTTTATATTTATATATATATAGAGAGAGAGAGTATATAACGTCCTGTCTATTTTGTAAACAAATTATTTTATATCGTTATTTACAATTGTACAGATAGCGCTAAATATTGTATAAGTATTTAAAAAACCCGTGTAAAATGTAATTATTGTATTTTAAATATTATTATATAGGTTGTAAAAAATTTAATATTTAATGTGAAAATATAATTGTTAATTTTATTAAAAAAATAATATTAAATTAAAAATACCTCTTCTAGACATAAATTAAAAATGTCTACTTGTTTAGTCATAATGAATAACAACTAGTATGTTAATAAAACAGTTTTACTGTTATTCAAATATTTGTTGTTTTGTTTAGTTATAACCTGAGTGTATCAATACAACCCAAAAACTTTTACTGTATTATTTTACATATTACGTATTAAGTTAACATAATTGGTCAAAAGACTGATGTATACGGTAGTTGAGATATTTTTAAAGCTAAGCAGTCCTACTTTCTAAGGTGAAGACAGAACGTCATTGCAGAAGGAAAAGTATGGAATGTTTTACAGTTGAAATGGAATCCAGAGAGGGGTTATTTTTGGTTTTGGGCAGTTAAAAATACATTTTGGATTTAATTTTTAAAAAAATCTGGCATATGTAACTGCATATTACATATACCTGGTGGATTTTGTTTTACTAGCTTAAAGTATAGGTAAAATTTTTGTTTTTTGATTATATTTAGCCTTTATAATTTTCAACAGTTGAAAGTCCACTACCACTTTAAAGTATAAAGAAAATAATTCTATCAAAAATTTTGTAGAAAAGTAAGTTGTTATTAATGCTAAACAGTTATGGCCATTTCGATAATAACATACAGGTTTTTAGAGGAACTTAATTATGCAGACAAAACAGTTGTAAATGAAGTGACTAGATACTATTATCCCACTTCTCTGATGCAGTGACTTACCCGCAGAGTAGATGGTAAGTCAAACAAAGTTCCTAGATCAGAGAAAGTGAGATCGCTTTTCTTACTAGTTTGTAGCAAGTGATACAATATTTATTATAAAGATGAAAACTAAGAGTTGACTTAGTTATTAATAACTAATAATAGTTATTAAAATTTTCAAAATAAAAGTAACCTATAGTAATATGAAAAACAATACAAATTGTCATGGTTTATCTCGGTTTTAACCTGTTGGCGAGTAAACGTAATGATCCCCAAAGAGTATGCACACAAATTGCGTATGTTCCCAAATGAGACGCATGGCATTTACCATCAACATTATTCCTAACTTAATTTTATTTTATGATCATCTTGGATTAAATCATTTATTGGACTAAATCATATATAGGACTAAAGCATATATTATCATATATTGGACTAAATCAACTTCATAAAAGTTTATTTATTACAACATATTAGCTACTGGTATTGATAGTAGTGACATCTGTAGTGTAAAATAAAGAACTGAAACTTGTTTCCAGCCTGTATCACGTAACGTAACTTGAGTATACTTCACACGCTTTTTTACAAGTTAAAAGAGAGAAGAGAATGTTGGTGATAATTTGTGGTTGATTAGGCATGTTTGTTGTATATATCTTGATAAAACTTTGTCAAAAGAGTGATATTTGAAACTCTTTTCATGTAGTGGGTGTCAATGTACTCTACATGAACTCATTCTACATGTTCAAATAAAAACAGTGGACATAATGGAATTCAGACTAAACTTAATTAGTCTGAATTACTAGAGTCTAATTATTAGAGTAATTTCACTGATAGGGGTAATACAAACATGGTGTCTGTTGTTATTGACGATCGTTTCAAGAACGCCATTTTATGAGGTCCCTCCGGAAAAAAAATGTAAAAGGAAAAAAAAATTAAAAGTAAAAAAAAAGGTCCCTCCTTGTCACATAAAAGGAAGCTTGTAAGACAGTGCTACATATGTAAACATAATGTTAGATCAGAAAAATGTGAAAGGAAACCAGCATAGTGTTCCACATGTGAGGTAGCTCTGTGTATATATCCTTGTTTCCAAGAATTCCATACCATAAAAAAGTTCTAAATGTAAAGAAAAATTTTGTACTTCAACAATGTTTTTATGTTATTCCACATTAAAACAAATAAATTTGTAAAATGTCTTACTCCTTTGTGGTATTTTTTGGTTTTAATATGTACATCTTTGTAGTGTACACATGTGATGTACACATCATAGCACATCATATGCTGTGCGCACTCATCAACAGGTTAACAAAGAAACAAAAATTTGGAATAGGACCTTTGAATTCACTAATTTTGTATTATCTGTCTTCAGTATGAGTGTGCTATCACAGCTATTTATTTAAGTTATTAGAGGTCACTTTTTTATGTTATTAAGTTTTTACCTATTAAAGTATTAAGGTCAATACCATGATTGGTGCCGCCTCGGTGGCCTACTTGATAGCATACTGGGCTTTCACCCCGAGGACCCGGGTTCGATTCCCGACCAGGGCTTGGCATTTTCATACGCTATAAATCATCCCATCGTCTGCATTAGCCCAAGTGTGCACAATAGTCGGACGTTAAACACAAAAAAAAATGATTGTTCCACTACATTGTTGGTTTCCCTGGTTGTCATATTTGAAATATGTCAAATAAATGTTCTTTAAACCTAGACGTAATTTTTCTCTTCTTTGACTGTGATAAACCTTGTTACAGTCATTTAATTTGATTCCATAAATCTCAGAAGTCTCCAAATCTAAAATTTTATCTTAATGGTTTCTAGTTTAATTTTGTTGTTTTTGGTTTTGACTTTTATTTTGAAATTACATTGTTCAAGTATATTGTCTAAACCTTTGGTGACGTTACAGTCAATAGATAATGTTTTTCTGTCCTGGCTGGACAAAAAGTACTGGAAAATCTGCCTAGTTTCTCAAAATTTGTTTATCAGATTTTGTTTGTAACCACTTTTAGGATTGGGATATCTTAAAATTAGCCCACTCATGCTTTTTTGTCATATGACCAAACTTTCTTTAAATATATATATTGAAAAAATTAAAAATGACTAGATATTTAAAATTTATAAAAATATTTTTGTCATAAGTTCTTTGGGAAAATAAAGTAAGTATGAAATTTTACCTTCTAAAATAACTTCCTTAAGAGTTCAAATTTCCTTGTAGCATGAATTTTTTTTCCTAATTAACACAGGCCTATAGTTTGTATTTTAAAAAATACACTATCTTTTTATTGTTTTGAATTTTTTGAAAAATAAGAAATTTTACCCTTAATATGTAGAAATTAAAATAAATGAATTAAATAGCAACAAAAAATGTTAAATTTTTACTGATGGTTGTAGTTGTTGTATTTGTAAAACAGTCTGGTCAAATTCATTTTAAAAATTTCATTTTTTCTGTATTTATTGTTAAAAACTAAACAGAAGATTCTCACTTTTTGAATGTCATGTGAGAAGAACAATTTAGTAATCCATCAAAACAGAATGTCAATCACAAGAACCCCAAGAAAAAAAACAAAGTTTAAGCTTCTTCAAAAATGTTGACACATGACAAAATGTCAATTATGTATAGCTTGTTTTATTCATACTTCCTTACCCTTAAATTTACTTAGCTGTTGTTTCCCACACAAACTGCCAATAACAAACTGTAACAGCTAAAAGATATGGTTGCAAACAATGTTTACTCTAGGTCAGTTACATCCTACAGTAACATGAAGTTAAGCCATATCTCGCTGTTAGGTCCCATATTTTATCTCAGCAAGATTCTTGGTCTTCTGCCTGTTGACTACAATGTAAAATCTTGTACATCTTTGGTTTGTTTTTGGAAGCATCATGCTTCTATCAAAAAAGGTATGAAAATAAACAATTTGACAATCATAATTTTGTGTTGACTTTTTATAATTCATAAAACAAGCAATTTAATTTTGAACATTGCAAGTGCTTCTAAATAAATATTATGTATAAATATTATTATTTTTTATTTTAACCTGAAATAGCTTTGTTTTTCATCAACTGTATTAGATGTTGCAAATTCTAAAGGCAAGTTTTTTTATGATACAATATTTTATTTGAACAAGTTAATATCACAGAAATTCTGTTTAATTTCCTTTACATTATTAGGGATTGACTTTTATTTATGTAGATCAGTTAATTTTGCAACTAAATCTGGTAATAAAATGTTTAAAGTACATAAGGTTAGTTTAAACATAATAAAAAATACACTAAAAACAATAAAATTGGTTGATACTTAGTTTGTTTATATTTATAAAAATAAATTGTACAAAAAAAATTATACAGAATTTCTCTCAAATTAAATTATTTTCTAAAAATCCAGAAATAAAATAAAATTATAGTTTGAGAATGCATACATAAATTTAAAAAAGACAGTGTTCAGTTTATTTTATTATTATAAGACTGCCAAAAAAGGAGTGTTATGTTTTCAGTACCTGGGTAAGTATGTATGTATGTATGTTTGTTCCATCATAACTTCTTAACGACTTGTCCAATTTTGATCTACCTTAGCTTGTTGGATTCCTCACTTCACCAGGAGTGTCATAGGCTGCATAACTCACCCAAACCACCCCATTGGGGTAAAATTTGGGTGAAATAGATAGGACAAACATATTTAATTTCACATAGGATAAATAAGTTGCTACGATGAAATCATAAATTCATAAATAACTAATATGCTCATACATTCTTAAATAACTGATGTACCAGTGTAAAATATAATTACTACAGACTATACAACAGGGATAACTCGGACTCAACTACGGAAAGCAATAGAGAAACACTTACTTCGGAGCCATTAAAATTACCACTCAAGTTTCAACTGATTCAGAGCGTTGAGCTGGAAAGAAATGACACCCTGAACACAAAAATCGGCCGAACTAAATTGGTGTTATAAAAATCGGAAGGAATGGTAGATAATCTAGCGATAGGTTTTGTCCAAAGGTCAAGTTCAGGGACAACATCAGCATTTCAAATTAAAGTAAATAACGAACAACGTTCAATCGTTGATGTGACAAAAGTTAAGTAATTTGATAATTAAAAATCACAAATAATTGATTTAATTTGAAATACAAATTTTTCAGTCCCATACATGGGAACAGGACCAAAAGAGGGAACACAGATCAGCGCCAGGACTTCGCAGTGCTTCATTTGCAGCTTTGTTTTTTTTTTTAAATTGCAAAACAATGACAAAATGGTTAAAAAGGGTATTTTTTAGTAGCTTAGTCACTAAAAATGCCTAAATAAAAATAATTGCTTGAAAAAATAAAAAACATGACTGCTAAAACACAAAATACAAAAAAATATACCAAAAATTATATATTTCATAATTAAAAGAAATGAGAACCTGAAATACAATTGATTTAAAAATATGAAAACAAGGTATTAGAATAAATGTTGAAGAATATTTTCTGAGTATTTAGTTTAATAAATTAAGAATTTACATTTTAAGTTTATACAATAAATGCAGTCGGGGGCTACATCTCAATATATTTGCACTAAGCAGCCCCCCGACTGCATTATATATTATTATGAAATATATAATTTTGTGTATATTTTTTGTATCTTGTGTTTTAGCAGTCATGTTTTTTATTTTTTTAAGTAATTATTTTTTTAATTATTTTTTCTTTACTTTCAAACTGTAAACCTGTAATAATTTGCTACACTCTGAAAAAAATTCTGCAAAAACTGATCAACTCTTTTTGAGAAATTACACTGGTTTTCCAATTTTTTTTTAATATGTAACAAATTGGGCAAAGTGAATTTTTTGGGGGTGTATTACCCCTTATGTTTTCTTTTATTAATTATATGAACTACATTAAATTTGAATAAAATGTGGTGAAGTCATAGGCCGAATTTGAGGAGACCTGTTACGTAACAGGTTTTTTTACATAAAAGGACTTAAGAATCTTCTTTTTTTAAAAAAAGCTTCCAAGATATGAGCAAATATATTTACACAGGGGAGTTTGTGTTATATTTAAATCAGTCAGTAGCCATCTTAGGAAGGTTACAAAATGATATACTGTATGTAAAAATTGTTTATTGAATTCTTACTAACATTACCTGGACAATAATTTAAAAAATACAACTCATAATCATATATATGAATATTCATAAAAAGAATAACAGTTGTTAGTTAGTTATATATACTTATATATTAAAAATTAAATTAAAAAATTAACTAGCTGTTACCTATTGCGGCTTCGCCCGCAATTATAATGTAGATAATAAAATTTATAGTCGCTTTTCAAAATCAGAATAGGTTCATTTCAACTGAATATATTTCTGTATTATACAATATTATAAGATTTATGGTTTTTAAGACAAATAACTAACCGTGGGAGAAACATGGAGTTTCCAAATGTATTCCTGCTGCTGTTAACCTCTGTCCCTGTGGCTTATTAATTGTCATTGTGAATGCCAACTTCAATGGAAACTGTAATATTTTAAATTGGAAAGGCAGGTTGTTTGGAATTATAGCAGTTTTTGAATTAAAATTATTGCAAATGTAAGGTTATAAACAATAATTGTATAATAAATAATAACAGGAATTCAGATTTTTAAAACAGGAGTACATCTATGTCCATGTAAGGTACCTAAACCATGTTCATTCTAAATTTCATCTCAATCGGTCTAGTAGTTAATGTGTGATTGAATTACAAATAAACAAGCAAATAAACTTTCAAATTTATGACATTATATTAAAAAGTATAAAATATTATTAAAACGTCCCTGTTGTACAGTTAACACATATATCACAAAACTGAACTTAAATAATTTAGTTTACTGGGTAAGTAGTATAATGGCGTTTAAAATAATTTAAATATTTATTATTTACACCTACCAATATATAATAAACGTATAAAATATCCCTGTTGTAAGGTTAACACTTGCCACAAAACTAAATAATAACAATTAAGTTGGACTGGGTAAGTAGTATAATGGTGTTTACAATAATTTAAATATTTATTATTCACACCTTCCAATATATAGTAAATGTATAAAACGTCTTTCTTATACAGTTAGCACTTGCCACAAAACTAAATAATAACAATTAAATTGGACTGGGTAAGTAGTATAATGGCACTACCATACAAGTTTTCACTTCAAATATACATTTTATTAATCACTAAAAAAAAAAAATTCCTGCTATCACTAGAGTGCGTGTATGGATGTGTTAGAGCTTTCCATGACGTGACGGCAAACTGAACTTTTCCCCTGTATAAAACATACACCCATCCCCCGCGTAAAGAAGTAGTCATTTAAAAAATTATAAATAAATCATGGATTTACTTTGTGTATGTGCAGTTCACAACCACTTTGAGTATTAGAGCAATACTGGAATAAATTTCTATCTTAGTGTCTTTAAAACGAGACAAAGACGGAGTGGGTGATATCAATTTTTTTTTCTAAATTATTGAAGTTTGCAATTACTACACACAGAAAATTTCACTCATTTGACCACGAAGCTTACCACAACCACTGATTTAAAAAACATCATTTTAAGATATTTTCTAGTCAAAATGCAAATCAACCAAAACTTATGAAATCTAATTAACAGATTTAGATGCCTGATGAGTAAACAAAGCTATAACATCAGGTTTTTAGTTGAATCATCCAAAATTTAAATTGAAACCATCATAATTGTTAATGGACTGTTATTGTCCATGAGAATTAAGATGATACTTGATTCAATTAGTAATTTTTTTGGGCAATTCGATCAAATCTCTATTTTCATTTTAAAATTTTGTAATAAGAAGCATTTTTCAGGTAAATGCTCTGGGGTAAACCCACCACTACTGGTGAGCGACTCCAGTTATTTTTCTGTACCTTCCAGAACTCTGCAGCCCTGGATGCAGACAATGTCATGGTGTTATTTATGTACAACTTACTTAGAATAGTCAGTGCCAGCTTGAGGATGATTTGCGCCTTGTGCGAAAATTTCTGTGTGCCCTCCCTTTCAAAAATGTATTGAAATAATGCAGTATGATCAAATATTTGTAACACATAACTTCTGCACAAAAAATAAACAATAAATAAACACTTTGTTTGTCATAATTAAAAAAGATAGGCTCTTTGTACATGAAATCATCATAATTTGATAGTTCATCATAGATTTACCATGTAATTCATTTCTCAGTCATTTTTAAACTTCACTGAATTCTAAATATCCTTCATTTTTATATTTATACTCTTTTTAGAATATCATTCTAATAAATTCCCCCAGTACTATCCAAAACAGTAATAATATACCACTGAGTAGTTACTCAATAGCAATGTTAAGACGTTTGATATTAGCCTACAAGATGCAATTATAGCTAATTCGTATCACACAAGGAAATTCAAAATTTTTAACATTTCAATTTTCACGCTTCTGTAGTGTTGCCTGCTCCCTTTCCTTTTTGCTCTGTGTAGCAACACATCCCTCAAAGTGATCCTGAAAGTAGTAAATATTTGTTTTCTTTAATGTTAAGTAGATGAGTTCGATTAGTTTGAGCTAGAGATATGGTGGGATTGTTAAGTCTATCAGCTGCACACCTCAACTGCCTCACCAAAGCCTTTTACAGTAGTTTCAAACAAGTATAAGTAAACAAGTTACTAAAATTTTGATAAAAAATGAATTTAAGAACCCAACAAAATGTCAAATGATATTGTTATGATTCTTGATTTTTATTGGCAATGTCAGTGAATTTGCTAGTTTTGACTGCAAAGAAAACATTATTGTACAGTTGTTTCCCAAATATTAAATCACTTGTCATAAATTAGTACTTATTTCATTGAACTACATTTTGTTGAATAGAAGTTAGACATGTGGGAAAAATTTACATTTTTGAAGACAATTCTGTAAAATTAAAAAGAAATTATATTACCTCTGTTTAATATGTAGTGGTATTTTTTTAATAAATTTACTTACATAAATAAGCCTATTTATTATTTGTTTCAGATAAACCTTTTACAAAATCACAAACGGGAATGGTAATTTCAACATTTCATCTCTGCTTACAACTATGGATAGTGTATAAAATTATATATTTTTGCATAGAAGCAACAATCAAGCACAATGTCACCTGTCATAAAGGCAACCATTGCGCTACTTTTGGCATAATAACATCTCATGCTCTAGTAGGTCTATCTAGTGTTACTTCTGCTATTTTTTTCCGAAATAAACAGACTATCAAATGTCTCAATTCACTATATCTAATTTTACAACACAAAAAACCTGTTTATCCACGATTACCATTAGCTTCTTTTGCCATTTATGGTTTTCTATTGATTCTAATTTTCCGCTCAATAATCAATGAAATATTTTACTCATCTTCTAGTTCGAGTATTTATTATTTTTACTTGTATGCATACTATGTTCCGATTGTTGTTCAAAATTTTGTAGCAGTTTTAGTTTTAGCTGGAGAACATGCTTACCGCCAAATCAATCAAGAATTGAAAACATTGTTCAGTCAGTCTCATGTTCCAACAGATTTTTCCTTAAAAATTCAACAGTTAACTTATGCACACAACACTGTAACAGATTATGTTCAAAAAATTTCATCTTGTTTCGGTCTAGATTTGTTACTTGGTACAATTGATAATTTTATACAGCTGGTGTTGTTTCTGTATACCATTTTTTGGACTTCATTGGTGGAAAAAAATTATCTGTATCAAGGCTCGTGGCCCCCTTTCGTCATCGCTATTTGTGAGATTTGTACAATTGTTTCTAAAACGGTTTATCTTTGCTACAGATGTAGTGCTGTCACTAAACAAGTAAGTAATTACCAATAATATTAATCTGTAAACTAGAATGCTTTAAGAATTCTTTTTTCTTATGTGCATTCAATACTATAAATTATTTATTTTATGATTCACTCTGTATCAGTGGCTCAGAGAACAGTGCACATTAAAGATTTGGTCATTTTCAGTAATTTTTCTATTCTGAGTTTGATCTTAATTTTTTCTAAATTTCATTTACAAACAAAACATCTTTAATAAGGTTTGTTTTAAACATGTAACACATTTGCCAATTGATATTTGAAAGTAACTTATAATTGATATATTACACACACACACACACACACACACACACACACACACACACACACACACACACACACACACACACACACACACACACACACACACACACACACACACACACACACACACACACACACATACATATATATATATATATATATAATATATTTAATCATTAAAAAATAAATGGTGCAAAAACATTTCACAAACTTTTTTGCATTTAATTATTTTCAAAAAAAAAGTTTAGGAGCAATTAAAAACTCTGAAAAATAGCCTACTTTAAAAAAATCAATTTAAATTTGTATACGTTTTGGTCATATATGAATATGTATGTATGTATGTGTATATATATATATATATATATATATATATATATCTCAAATTATTGTAGTAAATTTGAAATAAAAGATCACTTTTCAGTTCAGAAGTATATCTAAAAAAAATTAAAATTAGCACTGACTGCCATCAAGTTTTGTTTAATTTTTTAAGGTTTAATCTCAAAATATAAATCTATTTTGTTTGAAATTTGGTACAATGAGTCACAGTAAAAGCCTGCAAATCTAGCACCTTCGAGACTTTCACAGTGCCGGACTACAGGAAATACTGGATTATTGACAGCTGTCAAAAAAAAGCGGTGAACGGAGAGCAAGGCAGAAGTTGAAGAACATTTTACTCAGAGAATAACAAAAAGAATTGCATTCTATAATAGAATTCTAAGACTTTATTTTAACTTTGGAATAACTTAATTTTACTGTTGGCTTAAAATAAGACTTAATGTCTTTTTGTTTTTTAATCATGTTTTTCTTTAAAAATTCGTTCAGATAGGCCTTCGTTCACGTGATTGATAACTCTTATCGATCATGCTCTATTTCCTCGTACTCTGCTGATAGCGTCACGAGTGTACATACAGTACAGTACATATAATGGTCTTATTTATTTTTTTAAGCCTATGGGTGATGCCGGATTATTGAAAGTTCCGGACTATAGGATGCCGGATTATTAGAGAGCTTTTACTGTCATTTATATATCTTGAACCTATGTTATGAATATACGACAACAATTTGAGCAAAATTTGATGAACCAGTTTTGATATTAGGCTAACTTTCCACTTATTTCCCTGGTACTTCCAAACCAGATTTTGTAGGGATATAATGCTTAATTTATTTTGTTGGAGTACTTATAGACTAAATTTTATCAAAATAATTTAAGTGATTTTTTTTAAATGTATTTTTTTCATCAGAAATTTTAAATGTATTAAAATTTATTTAAAATGGGTCACAGTGTAGACAAACCAGACTTGCATATTAAATTTCATCAAGTCTACAGTACACTCTTAGGATATACACTCAGAAAATAAATTTAAAATAATGAGAAATGCCCTTGTGATTGTACAGAGTAGAATATAAACTAGTAATTTAAATTTTCGTAAAAACTTTTTTCAAGGGACAACTCTCATTATGGTACCTTCGTAGGATCACTACTCTCAACCACCTTGACAATGAACTTCGGCGAAAGGTAAGAAGAAACTAGAACATGTAATAAAGTGGCTAATAAAAATGAAATATCTGGAGTGTGAACAATTTTGCTACCTATAGATAAACTAAATATTAAATATGTCAAATAGAGATAGTGCTGTTGGTTATTTATAGCACTTAAACTATATAATAAAGGTACCAATGAAAGACACAGTCTTAATTTCTCTGTATAAGTTCAAAATTAAACTAAATTTTCGGCTACTGTTAAACTAATATTTGAAAAACCTGATTTTTGCATAGTTTTTCTTAATTAACTTGTTTGTATTTTGTATTATTTTCTTTTAGAATTGTAAATGTAATCACAATTACACTTGTTTTTGAACTGTAATTTATTTTTCTGCTAAAAAATTGCATAACAATTATTTTATTTTAGTAAAATTTGATATCTTTTAATATGTGTAGGTCATAATTAGTTTTGCTGTCAGTCAATAGCACAACTTGTTATATATTAATCCCCTTTTGTATCTTTAACAATACATTCCCACAATAATGTTCCTTGCACTACAGCAGCAAGATAGAGAAATGAGTCAAGTGAATTTCTAGTGGTCTTTTCCCAAATTACTGAACAACATGGAATGATGTTAAATAAATGCATACTCTTGTATTACTAACCTCCAAAACTATTAACACAGCCTACCACTATGTCTTATTTTATTCCTAATTTCATTTTCACCTGGTATGCATACAATAAAATGACAAGCTGGCTGGCAAATCAGAGAGGTAGATCCACTTTACTGCTGTCTAATGACATTTGCTTGAGCAAATTTTGGACTTTCTGTCAACAATTCTGTCATTGCACAGCAGTTTTGAAATATTCATGCACTCAAGTAATTGTCACTAGATGGCTGTTATCTAATGCACTGCCGGCTGAATTACCAGCCAGTTTTATATTTAACACAATATTTTTCAAGCCAGGATATTTATGCCTGTGTGGAATATATATGGAAAAAAAAAGTTAAATTTAATTTCTAATATTTGCCTTACCACTACAAAACGTTATTTTAATCAATAAAAAACATGTGCTTTTTATGTGTGAATTTTAAATTGCTATCTGTTTAAATAATAATATTGTAGGCCCTAGATATGAAAAAGATCACATATTTAAAGGATGTACATTTATATTAACATACAGTCAATTTATGTGCAAACTGATCTTTTTGAGAAAACTAAATTAAGCGTTAACATGTGAGTTTCAAGGCGTAATTTAAACAAAATCCACAAAACCTCCTCTCGATATTCACCTTTCTCTAGTTAGTGGTCTGGAGCAAATATATATTGTTGCTTATATTTGTTTAAGAAGAGAATGTTTGCACAATTTGTACATTTTTATATAGGGAGTGAAGCCATATTAGTTTTCTGCTTTTGAAATCTTTACTCTCCACATCATCATAGGTCAGTATTTACTAAAATGTTACTTGTATTTTGAGATTTTGCATAGTTTCGCCCCCCCCAAAAGCCACTGGTTTTATCAACTTGCAGTACTGATTTTAACAATGAGGATGTACACTCTGTTTCATTGGATACCAAGGCAGCTAACAAGAGTGGCATTTAATGTAATCAACACCACATCCATTCACAATACTAAATTTACCAAAACATAAAATCATTCCTTGTTGTTTTGGTTGTAGTATTTAGCTCCTGATGTTGTTTCCTGTAGGTTAAATTGGCTATCTATAAAAATATTTACATAGAGTGTGTTTTTTTTTTTTTTTTTTTTTTTTTTTTTGGTGTTTAACGTCCGACTATTGTGCACACTTGGGCTAATGCAGACGATGGGATGATTTATAGCGTATGAAAATGCCAAGCCCTCACCGGGAATCGAACCCGGGTCCTCGGGGTGAAAGCTTAGTACGCTATCCACTAGGCCACCGAGGCGGCTCATAGAGTGTGTGTACTGGGTGTTGACTATGTTATTATATTTAACTAGAAAAACTTCACTGTGTAGCCTATACAAATTGTTTATTCAAATGTAAGAATCAAGAATCATAATAGTTCCAAAAGACAACAATGATTAAAATCTAATATAATATTGGCTATACATTATTTAATTTGTTATAAAAAATAAAATGTATCAGTATAATAGTAAATGATACAAGATTATTAGATACACCAAGAGAAAATTCCATAAAGACATGCTGATGGAAATAGAAGACAATTTCAACAGGAATAAATCTAGAGACTTCTACGAAATCTTTCGGAAACACCTTCAAAAATTCGACCCCTCAACTATGATGCTGAAAGATAAAAACAGAAGGTAGCTCATAGTAACGCAGAAAATGCCAAAATTTTTGTTGAAGCATTTGCCAAATTGTACAATTGTGGAGAGCCTGCAGAACTTCTGCAGGTGGATACAAATCAGGAAATTCACTTAAAACCAGAAGATTCCAATTCCCCTACAATGGATGGAATAAGAAGAGCCCTCCATGAATTGAAAATTACCAAGCATGTGGCGAGGACCTCCATAACTTTGCGGAGATATGGAAGAATGCCAGGACGGAGATTATAGTGGAACTGCACATCTCACCAGAATCTGGGTAGAAGAAAAACTCTCGCAAAACTGAACCACAGGAATAATCCATCCATTGTACAAGAAAGGCGACAAAACGAACTCTGGGAACTACAGAGGAAACCTGTTGGACTGTACCTACAAAATATTCTCAAAAATATTACTCCATAAAATACAAGATACACTAGAGCCCAAATTGGGTGACTACCAAGGAGGATTTAGACCCTACAGAAGCTGTTCTGACCAGATCCTCACACTTAAATTAACTATGGCAAATTTCAAACTATCAAACACAAACAACTTTTTATATCATTTATCGACTTTGAAAAGGCGTATGACTGCATTCACAGGCCAACATTATTGAAGATTCTAAAGAACTATGGACTCCATCCAAAACTCGTGAGAATGATAGAACTAACTCTGACGGAAACTCACTCAAAAGTGAAATTCAGAGGTGAAATCTCTGAATCGTACTCGATTAAAACCGGGATGAGACAAGGTGGCGGACTATCTCCCTTGTTGTTCAACGTAGCATTAGATTTCATTATCAATATATGGAAACAGGAAAACCCGGTTAAAACTAAAATAGGTACAGGGTCTAAGGCCATTAAAACAAACATCATAGGATTTGCAGATGATTTGGCCCTACTTGCCCTTAATCTATAGGAAGCAAGAGAACAAATAATTAGCCTTGATAGCATTGCACAGAAGTTAGGTTTGAGAATATCATATGAAAAAATAGAGATCATGGCCATAGACCCGCTATGTGTAAATAAAGTGAATATTAACGAAACACCATAAAACTCGTGGAATGTTTTAAATATCTAGGAAAACCATAACATAAAATCTGGACAGAAAACCTGCACTACTCAATAGGGTAGCAAAAATTAAAAAAGCCCAGCTACTAACTTGGTCAGCGCATAAGAAAAAATGCCTGTCAATAAAAACAAAAATACGCCACTACAAATCAGTGCTACTCCCAGAAACATTATATGCCAGTGAAACTCTCTTCCAAATCAAAAACAATAACAAGACGGACCTGCTTCTTAAGACAGAGAGAAGGATCATCAGAACGTGTCTCAACAAAAGCTACTGGAAAGACGGGACCTGGAGAATAGCCACCAATGAAACAGTATACAAATATATCGACCCAGTTCTCAGTGTAATGAAAAAACAAAGAATTTCCCACTTCTTTCAAATATTAAGAATGCCGGAGGATAGAATCCTGAGACAACTGGTAAAGAGAAGCATCAACAGGAAAACACAGGAATATACATCACACAAGTCCTCAGAGACCTCAGTGAAATAGGACTGAAAATGGATGATGCAACAGACAAATGTAAAATATCACGCATTCTTAATAATTTAAATTTAATTCTAATAAATTTAAAGTGGATAAACTGAAGAGACACAAGAAGGTAGAGATCACAGATGCCGTCAGAAAGCAACGATCTGATCGAATGAGAGATTATTGGAGAAAAAAATTACAGCCCGATGTTGGGAAGAACTGAAATTTAGACTAAAGTGGTCCCATAAGGCCAAAAAATACAAAAAAAAAAAAATGGCAGTTTACCATATTTTTTACTTCAAAATAGGCTATTCATTTTTCTGAGTAAGAGCACTCAAAATTTTGTTAACACAAAAATGTTGGTGTAGTGGTTTTTTTTAGTTCCAGTAAAACCATTAAATGTAATAGGCTAATAAAAGACTTATCATTTTGACATTTGACTAAACCTCTATTTCTTCCTCAACACTAAACAAATTAAATATTTTTTAACTTTTACACATACTTGGTCATACTAATGCTAACTAAAGCAGTATCATCATATTAGCTAATCCTCTTTACTCTATAACTTTAATTTGTATGCAGAAATTAGTTTTAACATTTAGTTTGTTTCACAGTTAACCATTTTCATAGTACAGTATAACCGCAGATCTGTAGAAGTCAAACCATTAGGTCTTTTCACCTTAAATATGACCCTTATATTGAAGGTAAATATTAAATTAAATTAATATTAAATTAAATATAAAATAAAGTTGATAAATAAAAAAATTTATAAGTTTTTATATCTGAGTAAATAGCTTACAATATAATCAAATGAAAACACTTGGATTGTATTGGGCTATAATAAATCTTATTAATTTATTAACATGTTATAATTTGTTTATTTACAGGTTATAGGGATTGTGAGTTCATATTTCATTGTTCTAATTCAGTTTCAACTCAGTAATCCGAGCAAAGGTCATGTTGTCAAAAATATAACTCAGAAGGCATGTAAAGTATGGCCATGCTTTGATTAACTAACAAAAGCTAACAAACATTTTATGGTTTATACAGTCTACAGTATCCTCTATCGAATGTAAATCTATAAGTTAACCTAAAGTATGACAGGAGCACAATAATGATAATAATTAGCTTCAACTTTGATCAACTTGTTTTTAAGTGTCAACGGAATTCGTTTAGCTAAGGCCTATAATTTAAAAATAAACACTGCCTGAATATTATTGTACTTAGGCTACCTTATGTTATTCAGCAAATAAATTAATAGTTTTAATGTCTAATAATTAAATATAAAATAATAGTATAAATAAACAAATGGACTATTTGTTTTTTCCTACCTAACATATGGCATAAATCTATTTTGCCTGGTGTGCAACATTACAATATTAGACTTAGTAGTTTCTAGTGATGATAGCTATAAGATTAGTGTTTAAAATAACTAAGCTATAAGAACACCATAATTAATTATGTTTTTATGAAGAACTAGGTAAACAGAAGGATAGGAGGAACATTGTTTGAATAATACTTAAGTATTTGCCATTGATTATTTTACAGAATTATCTGAGAATATTAGAATATTTTAATTTTTTTAGCTTTAAAGTCTTTAACTGATTGAATCATACTTATCTACATACTTTTTACTTTTTTCTGCCCTCAAAAAAGGCAGAAATATCTGCCCTTCATGGGGCAGAATATCATTTTGTCCCTAATAATTCATCCTTTTTTAATTAATTTAGTTGAAAAGTTTTTAGAAAGATATAAATTATAGTTGGTATAATATATTTAAACAGAATGCAAGTTCTTTAAAATATTGCAATTTAAACTTGACAGTCAGGTGACTGTATCAAAGAACAAATCAGTATGAACAGGACTAAACATGTGGTTTTTGCCTTATAAAATGTAAAGAACTGTAACATAATGATTGTATCGTATTCCTATCAATGCTACTATTCCTTTCTGTGCGTGAATCTGTGAAATTCAACACATCCTTGACAACACACTGTACCGCCTTGCATGTTATCGGTCTTTAGCTGCACCTGTAATACTAAAGGGGTGATATAGCTTTATAGCTCATTTTTCCCATTGCTTTAAAGCAAAAGTTTTCATTTTACTGATACTTCTATTGATACTAACAAAATTAATAAACAAATTGTTTTAATTCATTTTCATATTCTTTAATTTAATAAAATATAAAAATTAACATATTAGAGTTGACCTTTGACATTCAAAAACTTGGCTTTTTTAGCAAAAATAATTAATGAAATATCAAAATTATTTGATTATTGTATTTAAATTGCTCAAACTCATTCTTTCTTCGTGATTTTTAATTACTTTATCATCTAAATGCTCAATTAAACTTACATTTTTTGCTAATGTTGTTTTGTAAACATTGTCTAAATTGCGAATTTTTCATCCCTCTCCTAGTTGATCTGTACAATTTAGTATACAATACGTAATCTCTGATCTCTGCCAATCTTTTGTTTACTATTTATGCATGTTGTGTTTATCTCTTGGACCTGTCAATTAATTGTGTCTTATTTATCTACTGTTACTTGATAGTGTGTTATAATAAATAACGCTTACTTGATAGTGTGTTATAATAAATAACTCAGTGTGACTTCTAATCAAATAAAAATAAAAATCTATGAACAATAATACATAATACTGATAGACTTGTAATTCTAGTAGGCGACTAACTGACGAAACATATTAGTTGCACATTTAGACATGCATTTCTTTTTTTTTTTTTGCCATGTGGGTTTCAAGTAACTGCCATATCATATTTAGTCAAAAATCTGTAATGACCTCCAACTCACATTGCTGACAATCCTGTATGAAAATACATGTTAGTTGTTAATGGCAAATGCATGAAAAGCTTGACTTTTCTTAGCGTTGCTTTTATCCATTAGAAACCAGCACATAACAGCATTAATTATTAATATATATACTTTTAATTAGCTCCCCTATTACAAGGGTTCTCAACTTTTTTTAATCACAGTACCTCCTTTTACCAACAATAAGAATGCATACCCTTAAATAGTAAACTCGGTTATTTTCTGAAAATGTTCTTTAAAGGTCTCTCAGTTAATACAGTTTAAACTCTGTAAATGTATTATGTAAAATTTTTCAATAGAAACATAGATAGACAGATAGATAATGATTAAATATATGCTTAATGAAACTTTTATTAAAACAAAAACATTTAAAAGTAGGTCCACTTTAGAAGAAATTAATGAGTAGGCTGAGTTTGTTTCCTTTTACACAGCTGATCAATGTTTGACTCTTAGCTTTGTCGAGTACAAACTTAAATTGTTCTCAGCATTAAGTTTTTTTTGTACTTATTTTTGTATTTATTGTATTTGTTTATTTATTGTATTTATTGTTTTGTATTTCTTTTTGTATCAAATAAGTCAAAATATAAATATATTTATATATTTATAAATAAATATATATATATATATATTTCATATAAATATATATTCATAAATCCAATAAAAGACTTTACAGCAGTGCTTGGTAATTCTTTACATACCTTCTCATTACCGTTCCAAAAATTAAACAATGCAGCACTTAAATACTTGTTTTTCATTATTGTATCACACAATACTTTGACTGATTGTTCCTTCAGGAAATAAGTCTGGTTGCTATAAGATTTCATAGCAGAAAAAGAAAAAGTGACACAGATTTAGACAATTTTGCTGTTCAAGGTAGGAAATGTTTTCTCTTATACAGACTACAATAAATTCAGGTGAAGGCCCATTCGAATTTTAAGGCTCAAAAAAATCAAAGATTTTTTCCATTTTTTTTGAAAAAGAGTTTAACCTTTCAAGTGGCTCTCAGTTGATGTGTGCTACTCCCTAAACGGTAATTTTTTAAACAATGCATAATTTTTCTTTTCAATGTAGAAAATATCAAAAATACTGCCGAGCATAGATGAATTCCTCATGTCCATTTTTTTCAAAAATGTCACTTAAGTAGGCTAATTTTAAAAGCCACTGAGTGCTGAAGATAAATAAGATTTGTGCTCAATGAAAAAAAAATGCAATTCTTGGTAGAGTTGAAATACATGGAGTGACACATTTTAACGTGAAACCCTCAGTATGAAGCAACACATTCTCATAAAGACTGTCCATTTCCTGGCAAAGAAATTTTTTGAGGCCTAGTTTTTGTGTAATTCACTTTTTTTACATTGTAATTGAGGACTTTTTTACATTCATCAGGAAGATGCTTAGCCACCATAACCTCTTGGTGAAGGACACAGTGAATTAATTTATACTGAGCCATATAAAAAAGTTTCATCTGAGTGTATGTACACTGGTAGACCAGCTCAGCAATATAACCAATCATGGCCTTGTCACCATCAATATGTACTGACACACAATTTTTCAACTCAAGCTGGTTTTCAGTAAAAAAGATTCTAATAGATTGAAAATACCTTCACCTTTTGTAGAAGTTTTAATCTTACAAAGTAAAAAGGTCTTCAAATATTTCATTTTAATTTTGAAATACACAACACACAAAAACTATCAATTGAGTTAGGCCAGCGATATTTGTCATTTCATCAAGTTGTGTACTAAAGCACAGTATTTCTTGAAACTGTGTCATTTGATAATGGAATATTTTTAATAATCTAAATCGTACATGGCATATTATAATAGGCTATGTACTTTGTTGTCTGAAGAAACTATGGATCTAAGCAATGTGCATCACATCAGAACGGCTCACAGTTTGGGCTTACCAATAAATTAGACTAAGGTTAACTGATTTGCAAGTTGTAATGAGGGCCTACTTACTATATAAACAAGCTGTTATAGTAGTATTCAAAACTGATTTTCTGTAGTGTATTCTGTATTTAAGACTAAATCATCTATTATCATTTAAATTTCACACAGCATCACAAATATTGTGAGTTGTGATGGTGTCCATACAAACCAAGTAAATAAAGTATTATAAGATAAAGCCATTTATAACACAAGCTGTGCAATAATAAAGCTATTTTTGTGAGTCTAAATAAATTAAGTTGTAATAAAAATGGCTGATTAAATTCAAAGTTTAAATCAACCCTAAAGTCAAAAAAATACAAGCAGTAATATGTGAGAGATAGTGGTATGCATGAGATGAGTTTCCTATTTCGTTCTTATAATATCAAGACAACCATAATTTTGTTATTAGAATTAATTGTCAAGAAAATAGTTATACCAGGAAAATAAGTTTTTTTTTCAAAATTTATGTACAAATTTATACTGGTTAATTATCTATATATTTATAATGACCAGTTTATTATGAAACAAGGATGAAAATAGCAGTCCAAATTGTAAGGCTTTTTATAAACATTTTATATTTATAATTTTATTTAATGGTAGCGTGGTTTTGAAAGTTATGTAAACTCTTTTTTTAATTAAAAAATCTTTATTAAAAATATGTTATGAAATAAATATTATATAATAATTTATGAAGATTGAAGGATTTGAGAATATAACTACAATTATTATGAATACTGTCATATAGTTAATCTATGGTTGTTATAGAAGGCCTTGTTTTTAACCATATCATGCATTGTTGTTAAACTGATCTACAAGGATTTGTACTCTTTGTTTATTGCAGAATTAACAATGTATTTTTATGAAAAGAATCCAGCTGGCAAACACCTATTTTTCTGGTGAAGAAATAAATAATAATAATTTTGCAATAGCCTATTATAGACTGAATTTTAATCAGCAGAATTAATTTAAAATAATCCTTTTGAATAAAAGGTTAAAATTATCAAGTAAGTTGTCATACCATTTGCACCTTATAATATAGAAAGAAGTATAAGCTGTATGAGTAGTATATTGTTATGTAGCTAATATAGCCTATATTTAATCAAAATAATAATTGATCAAAAATTACCTTAGTATATATTACAACTCAGTCCATAAAAAGGTAAATTTCTTACTACCATTGAATAGTTTAATTTATATTCATAAAAAATTAAGTTTTTGCAATAAGACATATTGCTTACACATTTAAAGCTTAAAAGCTACTTTCTACGAAACATTAAACCACTACATACAAAATGCTATTTTTCAATTTTGTATAAATTATAATAATAATATAAATTATTATATTATAATTATTATTAAATATTATTCATGTAGCTATTATTATCTAAAAATTGTTATATTAACATTTCTCTTAACCCTTAAATTTTAAAAAACGTAGGTTGGTAATTTTAATATTAATAAATTGTTAAATATTTGTAGGTACTTGGTTATTTTATAAATTTAAAATTGTTTTGTAGGTATAATACAATAGGCCAACTACACTGTAGTATGTAATAGCTTTTTTTGTTGGTAAAGTAATAGAAACAAATAGTACTTTACCTAGTAGAGCCTATTTATTTGTGTAAAAGTTCTCATCATATAAATTTTTCCTATTGTGTACCTACTCACTTTTTTTTAAAATTAAAAGACTAATGTTAACATATGCCCTATTTTGAAAATAAATTTATTGTGTTTGTAACCATCACTATTATCTTTTCTCAATTTAGATTTATGGGTTTAACAAAACTAATAAGTTTATATCATTTATTATTTATGCACTGAAATTATTGAAGTGTGTTATGAACAGACAGATGTAATTTCAAAACGAAATTACTTAAAAACAAAATATTGTTAATATGGAAATGCAACTAAAATATTTAGATGATTTTGCCATAACAATATCTTCATGACTCATCCTGTATTTCATTATTTGGTTATTGTAGTTGTAATTTAAGAATATTTTGCTCAAAATAGTTTGTTGAAATTATGATACGGACCGCATCAACAACCTTGCCTTGTTGTAAAACCATTGCAAAAATGTGGTTAAAAATCGTCTTATTTGGATCTGTCCAATATACCTGAAAGGAACAGTGGCTGCATTTTATACACTATTGGAAGACTTGAAGAATGATGATCTGAAGTTTTTCAATTATTTTCAAATGTTAATTATATCCTGTGATGAATAGCTTGACGAAAACAAACATATCTAGGGAAAACAGATTCATATTGTGATCTGATTTTTTCTTGTTTATACATAAAAATAATTTGAAGTGAAATCTGCAGAGCTAGTTTTAATATTTGTATCTCTTAGATGTTCACTATTATTTCAGATTTTTAGAAACAACAGAAACAGCTTTTTAGAAACAGCTTTAGAAACAATATTTTAAGAAATATGCAATGTGGACGATGGCTATGGATTTGTAATTTTATAAGTTAATGAGATTTGTTATATCTTTTATTGAAAGTTTATAATAAATTATTACTAATTTCAGATTGAGATAAATTGGCAGAGACTGAAAAATTTACAATGCCAGGAGGTCAATGCTGTGGAAGTGGTGGAAGTAAGTTATATCAATATATAACATATTATATATTGTTAGCCGTAAATTCTACACTTAAGTGTACATAATAATAATTATTGTATAAAAATGAATAAACATAGCCTATCATACAATATAGTATAGAAGTTGTATTTTTATGGTTTCAAAATATTCATATTGTTTCATATCTGCATATATAAATTTATGCTATTGATGAATTTATATTAAATTTTTTAATAAAATTTAATCATCAATATTTTCAATATTAGTGGTTTTTACAATTTTTTTCTATATCTGTTAAAAAATTAATAATTAAAATGTGTATTAATATGTTTGAGGTTTAAAATTTTGCAAAAATTTTGTTATGCATTGGTCTCTAGTTCAGGTTTCTTTATGAAATTATTTCTGTTTTACTGTCAACACCAGTTTATTTCCCTTACTTAAAATACTAAGAAACAAAATGTTTTATATAGTGAAAGTCTTTGCTGAACAAATTGAAAAATTTTAACAAACTTTGTCCACATATTGGATTAATTTTCAACCAAATTTCTACAAAAAAAACTTAAAAATGGTTTATTTTGAACTCAAAAGTAGCACTTCGGTACTGAAACAAAACTTAAGGGTCATTATCGGGCTAATATATTAAAACTGGTTATTCAGATTTTAAACCTCTGTGAAGATCCACAAACCAAGTCAGTATATTTTTTACAGATTCAGGAGTAAATAATATTAATAATAATAATAAAAACAAAACATGAATGGGAAGGTTTTGTTTGTTTCTAGAACCAGAATGTTTGTAACAACAGTTTTCTAATTTCTTTCTTGTTTCATTTCAGTGCTAGAATCTAAACTGAAAGTTTACAATAGTCTGGAATTATTTATCATTAATTTCCTGTTTATACGAAAACAAATTTGTTTCAGAATGTCAAGGAAAGTCATGTGCTTGTGCGAACTGCAAGTGTGACTCTAGTTGCCCTTGCGTGGATGCAAAGCAAAAACAATATACACAAGATATGAGTTCAATTTCTAACAAGCCACCGACTAAAAATTAGATTTCTTTCTTCATCATGTACTTACAAATTATTTATAAATGTTTTTGAAAAATTTATTTTGGTTTATACAAAACATGTGATTATATACTGTAAAGGTATTAATAACAGACATTTTTTTAAAAATTTCATTTGTCAGTGTCTACAACTAATTATGCAGATAAATTTAGTGTAAAAATATTTATAAATAAAATAAAATTCAAGTTTTTTGTTGTTTAAACTGAAAAAATTATTAGTTTTAATGATATTAAAAAAAGATAAATGCATTTTATTATGCTAAGAGTGATCTATTTATGTTGTAATGTTAATTAGTCCAACATGTTTGGGGGCCTATAATTTGTCATATTATAGGTATCTGTTGTTTCAATAAAAAACATTTGTTTTAATAAAAAAAGTAGACTTATTTAAAATAAATGTGTTCAATTTATTAAAACAAAAATTTAAAGAATATTGTTTACTGCTAAGAGCAAATATTAAAAGAAAACAATTTGTACATAAAGAAATATTTAGTGAAAGACACCCTATTCATCACTGTGCAGCAATATATTGAAACAGATATTATTATTCTTTTGATTTTAGAGTTTTGAAATTTCTCTTGCAGTTTCTTTACAGCTGAAACATAACAGCTGTTATGTTATTCTCTTTAGTTATTTAATTACAAATACTAGGAACAACAGCAGTTAAAATACATGAATTTGATTGTGTCATAATCTTACGTGACAAACTGTTTTCTTTTAAATGATTTTTTTGCAGTCATATAGGAAATTTTTTTCCTCAAGAAAATCATTCAAAACAAATTTTAACATCCACTATTTAAATTTAAAATTTACCCCATTTTAAACCTTTTGGAAAACTCTATTAATGCAACTCTAAAGCCTAAGATGTTTGTCTGTGTTCCAAACTGTAGTTCTCTGTCTTTTGGATCTGGAGATACAGAGACAAAATGTAAAATCTGTTTCAACATTTTAAACGTTTAGGGATAGAATTTTTTTAAACTGTTTCTTTAAAACACTTCCTAATATATATATATATATATATATATATATATATATATATATATATATATATACTCGCATTACCCGTCGCGGCTTTGCAGACGAAACTTAAACTTTTTCAGTAATATAATAATTTAGAAACAAAAACAATATATTAATAAAAGCGTGATCATCTAAAGTCATGTGAAGTTTATATGGAACACTATATTTTCCTTTTACACCAACATCAACACACAAAACTCTCATTTAAGCATCAACCATAGCGAGAATTACAACTGAAAATTTGCCTTTGTAATTAAAATAATCACTTCCAGATTTGGGTTAGGCTTTATATAATAAACATGCTTCCTATCTAGAGTAGTTCTGCTCCCAGCTAAATGTGTTTCCCATTGATGCAGTTATTAAAGTTTCACTTAGGGCATAAAATAATCAGGCAGTTTCTTAGTCTTCTTATGATGGTCCAGAAATTTCATCTTCTTTCAAATGGTGCCAGACGCCACCGCAAATGTGCAGGTAATATATAAGAACAGGATTCTGAAATTATATACCCCATGCACTTGAAAATATTCCGTGTTGTGAAATGAAAAATATACATTTTAAATATGACTATAAATAATATAGATGACTTTAATGATTTTCTGGGATTATTATTGTGCTGTGACCTTTTTAGATCTACTGTGCCTCCTTTCTATATTTCTGAGATGATCAGTTGCATCTTCATAAACCCTAGTCTCTTTAAGTCTATGATTTAAAGAGGATTCAAGGTGAATAACTCCTCCACTTCTAATACGTAACTCCCCCAATTTGTTATTGAAGTGCTTGCAGATGCTTGCTCTGCTAATTCCCTTTAAATTTTTTACCCTTTACTCTTCATGCTTGTCATAGATGTTGTACCCCATTTGGCCAGCGTTTTGTTGTGCAGTAGGTTCCCGATAATTCTATTACCATTCTTACTCATGCTAGGTCATTCTTCCCACGAATAGCTAGGGAAGTGATGTCTGCCTATACTAGCTCTGTGTGCACACTAGGAGGTTGCCAGGTATCCCAGGGCTCTAACTGATCATCATTAGGCTAATGTCATCACTTCTCAGCATGAGTAGATTTACTTGTTAATTAGCCGGGTTATGTACTGTAGTGAATGTGTGTTTGTGTGGATGAATGAGAGTATTAGTATGAGCTAGAGATACAGTGGGATCGCTAAACCCATCAACTTCTCTTTTCAGCTGCCTGTCGGAAAATAATATAGATGAACATTTTGATTTATACATTAAACAAAAAAAATTGCTAAAAATATAGTTTCAGATAAATGTTTTAATATTACTGTTTTATGAGACAGTGCTAAGGACATATGGGAAAAAATTGAGACAATTATTATTATTTGAAAAAAAATATATATGTGTAAAAAAAGCATATCTTGTTTTAAAAATCCTTGGAAATACGAACAAGTAGTCTTTCCTACTAACTCATATGAAAGACCGTTCAAGGACCACAAATGAAAAACTTATGGAAATTACTGAGGGCAGTTTTTCATTCAATGAAAATAGGCCAGAATCCATTTTTTAAAATAACGCAGCAATCAAGGAACCAAGAATTAATTTAACAATTCAACCTTCAGCTTCAAAAAGTAAAACTCAGTGATACAAAAAAAAAAAAAAAAATGGCTGAAAGTCATGTGTTACAATGGTTTCTATTACAATTACAACCCTAAAATAAAATGGCCAACAATTATTTTTTGGTGTAAACGACCACTAAAGAAAGGGTGAAAATGTGATATTCGATGAAGTAGTTAGCACATTATAAATTTTATTTCTGGGCCAAAACCAGGATAACACCGAAGTTTAACTACATTTTATTATAAAAATTTTTACTTATACTTTTGTAAGTAACAATTGTTACAAACTTTTGTAGCAGGTGTACAAAAATTGTTGTTAGCTTTTTTAGTTATGTTAAGGTAATTGCTAGCTTTTTTCTAGTTCCTATATGACCGTACAGTAATTGGTATCATATCGAATATCTTCACTTATTGAGAAGGTAATTAAACTCACCTTGGATCATATGAAAATAGTTTTTTTTTTTAACTGATTGTAGCATAGATCATTAAAAAGTGTATGCAATTATCCACAATATGTAAACTTTCACATTCTTCTTTGTAATTTGTGACATTAGTTACAAGATAATTAAATTAGGTTTCTGAACTGTTTTATTCCAAATTTGGGAACAGATAAGAGACTGTTTTAGAAACAGCCATTCCAGTGATACGAAACTGAATGAATTCTGCTTCTGGTTGCCATTTATCTTCATTCTGCCCCACATTTGATGGCTGCCCATCCTAACTCTTATCATATCACTTATTTTGAGTATCTGATTTCACTATTGTAATCAGTATTAAAATTTGCATAAGTTTAAATATTTTAAATTTCATTGAGACTACAATTAATAATTTGTAAGTTTATTTATTAGTTGAAATCAGAATGTAAAAAAGTGGAAGATAAACAAACTTTGAATGAGGTGATGGTCAGGATTTTTAAAATTAAAAATTAATGTAATATTAAACATGTTTTTTACAGGACATAATACTATTACTTTTTGGAAATTCTATTTCATTTTGTCAATGAGATAGCTATGGAGCCATAATTATTGTTTTTTAAAAGCTATGTTACTAAGTTGATTCAGATAAACTGTTGAAAATACCTGTTCTTAAGTAAGGCACCAAATATATGAGGGCTGTCTAAAAAAGTATTTGACCTTTGGCCAGGAAAATATATTACATACACAACAGGTTTGGGACCCTAATCCCCTTCAAATTATGCCCTTTGTGCCTCCATACACTTAGCCTATCGACCCTTCTACTTCCAAAAACATATCTGGAAGGCTTCTTTTAGAATGGCGTTTATTTCCACCATCACATTCCATTGCGATGTATTTGCCTTTGTTTCCGGGTCATACTTGTACATCCATAACTCATCTACAGTAATCACGGTGTTTAGAAACTCTGTGTTGGATCAGTGTTGGTTTTTCTACTCCTCAAACAGCAGGTTTGACACAAATTTTGCAGCTACTCTGTACAAGTTCAAATCATCGTACAAAATTTCTTTGATCCCAACCTCTTTGGTAATTTCTCTTATAATCAAACAACGATTTTTACCCTCTCAACAACAGCTGCATTCTGAGCGGTTTATAGCTTCCCAGAACACTCTCCACCGATGTACGGCAATTTTTGAATCAGCTGAATCGTTTAATTTGTGTTACCCCCCAGCTAGTGTCGTCTCTGAACAACTGCTAAATCTTACAAATTGTTTCTTTGAGAATCACCAAGTTTTTGACAAAAAATTTGATTCAATATCTTTGCTCAACTCGTTTGGTCATCTCGGGAGAAATCAGAAATCTGATGAACACTTATAACATCACTTAGTGGCCAGCAGGCAGCAATTGGCACACTCAAATACAGTGAATAAAATTCAACAATGCAAATTAAGCTGTCCCCTCCACTGTGAGTAGGAAAATTCAAGGTCAGATACTTTTTACACAGCCTTTGTATATCCAGTTTATAATGGCTATAGTTTTGTTAAAGTTATCTCGAATTTTATGTGCAAACAGTATTTGCAATATCCAAAATGTGGATTATATAGAACAGAAAATCATACATCAAATTTTCAAGAAAATTTAATTTAAAACTAAAATCTTGTGAATAAAACACAATTATTATGAGTTACAACAGGTTTATTGGCACATTTAGGGATTCATTAACAGTGACACTTATAGAATTTATTGATTGTTCCTACATTACGATCTACACAAATCACATATTTACTTTATTACAACAACTATTATTATTACAACGTTATTATAACAACTACTATATTTTCTAATGACAACGAAATACGACAAGCTATTTTAAGAAATCAGCAATAATATATATTTTAGCCATTATGACAGTATGTGCAATAGAAGTTACACATCTCAGATAAACATATTACAAGATTTGGCTGGTTTTGCCTTGAAAAATAATTGAAAAAAATTATTACTAATACTTTTAATTCAATATGTCTGTTTTAAAATCAAAAGATTTGAATTAGAAGTATTAGTAATAATTTTTAGCAAAATTAACTTTTATCTTATACTTCTAGGTTATTGCAATGTTGCTAGGTTTATGTGGCTTGCTAAGTAAGTGACAATGTAAATATGAAGATGTCAGTCCCCTGAGCATTTTAAGGCCAGTATAATATGTTAGATGAGGATGGGTTGAAATCCAGGCATCAGGTAATGATTTTTCTGTATAACTTGCATAGAGTTCTGTGTGTTTGGTTGACTTAGGAGGGGAGTGACATACATAAATAAACAATGGATGGTCTGAGTGAAAGCTAACAGAAACAGATAAATTCTATGGGAGTTGCATGTACAAGATCAACAATTTTGTTACTTTAGTCTTACTATATTATACTGTTTGTCTCCAGTTGACACTAAAAGGGTTAAAATTACCTAGTTCTTAGGGTGAAAATGACACTGTATATCCATAGACACTTATTGTTTTAGATAAAATGTATTTTGATTAAAATATTAATAGTTTTACATTATTATTTCTGAAAATATAGTCTTCTTTACACAATAATTTATAATATATATAATTGAATAATATACTATAGTGTGGTACTGAATTTTTCAGACAATTTTGAATCTTCTCTTACCCTCGTACTAAAATAGTATACATTTTCTCTGCCAAATTCTTAAAAGCTAGTTTTCCAGTTCTTTGTTAAATTTTTGTCTGTGCACAAATATTTTGATATTTTTAATACCAGTAATGAAGACATAGTCCATTCATTTACTGTTACATAATGCACGGTAGCTGGCAACAATGTACCTTGATGTTTAGAAAGGTATTTTTACCAGATTTTCAGAATAAAACTTATGAAGCCATTAGTTTTTTTAGCTTGTAAGGCCTTTTTGGAATAGTTTGACTCAAAAAAACAAAACAAATACTTTTAGAGAAAAAAGTATATACACCCCATGACATGTTAATTACAAGCATCTTTTTGAGTGAGCTGGTTATTAGAAATACTTTTAATGAACTAAATTGTGCAGAAATCGATTAATAAAATGGATATGATTTTATAATAAGACCAAATATGAAAATTTTACCTAACTTCACATGGTGTCATTAAATAGCTTTGATGGTGATGATAACCTTAACGGTTTTTCGCTGGAAAATAAATAAATAAATAGCTTTGAATAATACAATAATATATTGGTGTTCATTTATTGATACTACAAACCTATGTAACATAGGCGCAGGTTGCAGTATTGTTTGGATTTTACAGTATTCCATCATTATTCAAATTTTTTTTTATTTAGTTTACTTACAAAAATGGATACTTATTTTGAAACAGTTACACATAATTTCAAATCAAAGGAGAGAAGATTTATCTTCCTTATTAATATCTCTTATTGTTTTTTCAGTACCACATATACAGTAGTTAACATTTTTAAAATTTGTAAATAGCAACTTTGTACATTAATAAGGTTCATACTTATATTATATTTATTAATAAATATTCTAACATTAAATTTTATTGAATTATTTCAAATATAAACGTATTAAGTACCACAATTATAATTTGTTATGAATTTTCCAACTGCTAAAAAATATCTTTAATCTTTGTTATTTTCTACAATTTATTTGTGGAATATTTAATATTCTCCTCGGATACGTCAGATACAGATACATCTACCAGTCCAAGTCACATTATGCAAATGTCATATAATCTTCTACGATCTTGCACATAGTACTGGTACTGTAATGATATATAGAAAATACGTTATAATTTTAAAAGTATAGTAGTTGGAAAATACATATTTATAAGGCATTGTACAGGAACGAAATTAAACTCTAACACTATATATGTTTATAGTTGTAAAGATTTCTATTTATGCTAAGCTTTCTAAAAGTAGAAACTAAACTGAAGAAGTTCATGTTTCGGGTGGCACATTGGACATTTGTAGAGATGCTGTATTAAAGCTTGGGACAAGATTTCCAAAGCTTTACAGAAAGAAAGTAAGTAAACTGATTATTATTAGTATCTTAAAACCAAGGAATGACAGGCTCACACCACAGTAGTTGTACGGATAACATTTTACAGAGCACTAATGCTGAACGTGTGGCCACTGCCAAAACGTTGGTGGCAATGTGAATTAGTGTGTGGCTAGTGTGACAGTGTGACAGTTAAACAGATGCAATGCGCAGTGTGAATGGTCTTAAGCAAATCATATTTACTTTCTTATTATGCAGAAAGTAAAATTCTTTCTTTATACTATATCAGAAATACGAAAGTTTATTGATTGTGAAAAAAATGATCTTGCGATTGACGAATTTCTGTTTTTACATAGATCCACCCTGAGTCAAAAAAAAAGGTTTACTTTTTGATGTCTGTCTGTGCACATCTCCACTAAACTAATTCACTGGAACTGTTTGTCCAATAAAAACTGTTAAAAATCAAAATTGGTTCCAAAGATTTTGATCAAATTTTGTTAAATAATGTATATATTTACTGAAACAAAATGTATGCGTCAATAAAACCCCCAATAATTGGGTTTAATAGATATCAAAAATTAAATACAAAGAGTCGCTCGTTTTTTAAAATCTGTACATCAAGTTAGTGTAGCAATTTTGTAATGAAACAAATTTACGGTTTAGAAACACCCACTGATGTAATTGTAGCATACAAAATGTTCTAGTTGTTTAATTTTTGCATGTCGTCTACTTTGTTCTAGAATTATGCACTCCTTGTGCAGCTTCTGAAGTTACTTAAATTTGCGTAACAAATCTATTGGTTATGTAGTTTTGCAGTTTTCAGTAATTAGATAACTCAAACGAATCAAGTAAGATATCAGGTAAAAATTTTTAAATGATCAGACAACTAATTCTTCTTCCAGTTTAGTTTCCAATAAAAATTAAGGTACATCCGAAAGTAATCTAAATTATTAGTTATTGCAATGTTATATATTAAGCATATTTGGTATATTATTACTTATAGACATTTAATGAACACTACATTTTCATATATTAATGTAATCACTATACATTTTTAAGCACAGTACCTAGACTTCAGCAGTATAATAATACACTGATTCAATTATGCTTTTGTGGCTCAACATCTTTCCTGATGGAAACAAATCGACTTGCAACTTTATAAATTACAAATCATATAATTTACAAAGTCAGCTTCGGAAGGTTCTTATTGTAGTCATAATAATTAACCTTCATTGTTTGTATTTTTGGTCAGTAATTTGTAATGTTTCTACTTTCTCATTATACAAAGTATAAAGTATGGTGATCATGAAAAAATCTATTTTCAAATTTTGACAAAAATTGATAAGGTCCTTGAATCCAAAAAAAAGGTTTCATATGGGTGTGTCTGTGAATGCACATCACTGGTGTTTAAATTAATTAACTGACTTTTATGAATTTTGGAATATAGGTTTTGTTTATCCTTATTTCGGGATGAATTTAATTTTTTCAAAAAGGTTTTTATGTCTTCTTTTATATAAAAACTTTTAAAAAAAGAATTTTCTCAAAATCAGCTCTAACAAATTTCCTTAGTAACAACAATAATAAATACTCAAACAAAACCTATGATTTGCTAAATCCCTAAAAAATCGGTTGATGAGATACTGGAAACTAAAAAATCAAAACATACCGTGATTGCTCTGGAACCACAAATTTATTTTATTTTGTAGAACCAAATTTTGATCTAACTGATCTTGTTTTTTCTTTTAGAAATAACTGAATACGAGAATGGTTGTATAATTTTTAGCACACTATATGTGCTGTTGAGTTTGTTTTAATGTTTATTTATGACCTTAATTATATAAATGACAATTTTTTTTTTAATTTTATGGGCGAAAAATCTGCAAGATTATCATCTGCCTAAATCAGGATCGGAAAAAGACTATCAATGATAAAATTACCCAAAACAAAATAAAAGAATTTTCCAAAGTTCAAAACAACAAAATTTTAAAATGGTATTTTGAATAAACATAATAAATTATAATATTTAAACAATAATGACAGGGCTGTAAATAGTCCCTGAGAAAAAAATAAATATTCATTAAATTTTATAAAATATATTTACGTGAGGCAAGCAATTTATTACTCATTCAATAGTGAAAGCATAATCTTTTAAAGTTTCCTGTAAAGTACTGCCTAATCTACATAGGCAGCTTAGGTTCCTTAAGCCATTACAATCATGCAGAATGTGTTCAATTGTGATGTGCGATTGATAGAACTCACAAACAGGTTGGTCCCCTTGTCCTGTCAGAAATCCATGTGTCAAAAGGGAATAACCAATATGAAGATGGGTAACAACAACTGCAGTAGTTCTTAAGTCCCTATGATTTGAACATAATGACAACCTCCAAAAATGAACATTATTTTTAATTCCCCTCAGTTTGTTATTGCTGATAGGTGCCCACTCATTTTTCCAATGCAAGTAATTTAAGTGTTTCACATAACAGAAAATCTGATCAAATAACAAATTTCGTACTTGGCAGTAGCAGAGTTGCTTCCTTTGCCACAGTATGCTCTAATGTTCCCAACTATCCAGCAGAATGACACACCAACATCTCACAACTCAAACCTGTGGACGGAGCACAAAATACCTTGAACAAGAGGATTTACTGAGTACTTATCCTGATTAGCCTACAGTGCACTTTTAGAATCAGAACAAATTAGGTAATAGACAGAATTGGATAAAACTTTAAAACTGCATATAACTTGGAGATAAAGACACTACAAACCAAGGGTAATCAATAATTACCCATTTGAACAATTGTGTAAAATGCACAATCCACATTATTCTCCACTTTTTAGCCATCTGTGAAAATAATTTCACTAGATGGATAGAAATGAAGAATATATTCCTGAAAATATACAAGGTGATGGGTATTGTGTTTAATATAAGAGGATACTGTAAAATAGAAGGCTGGCATAGTAATAGTCCATGGTGGAACAAAATACTGAGATCTTTGAAATATTCAGGGTAGTTCAATTCTCGTTGGAAAAAAACACGGCAAGTTCCATCTCCAAGTGGAATAGTGGAATTCGGGCGAGCTTCGTATTTTCGGACTAACTGATTATAAAAAACTGTATTATAAGCAGTTTCTTATGTAAATTGTTTACATAATTTATTTGCAGTTGTTTTCTCCATTGATAACTTGGAAATGATACAATACTGTTTAGATTACTCAGATTTATGGTTTCACTTTTGGTGGCAAGTCAGTTATAAGTTATAGCTTCATGGTGAACAAAATCAGATGTTCTACTATGGGCTACGTAATACATGTGGTAACTGAATATTAAGTAATCGGAGGAAATAATTATTTTTATTGTGGATGGTTCAAAGGACAATTTGATTTTAGCATTACCAAAATACCACAACAATCAGAGAGACCCCAATAAATCAACTATGAGCCTAAAAATTATTTACAAAACTTCAGTAGGCATTAGTTGGATAGTCTACTGTGCTTAAAATTAACACTAATTTTAGTAAATTAGTAACCACAATAGTGGTGAATCCCTAATATCTATTGCATAGATTAGTGATGCTCAAATTTAATTTGAGAATTTCCTTATTTTAGTAAATATCATAAATAATCATGAATATTAAAATGTACAAAATGTTAATAAATATTTAATATGAAAAACACAATTGTTAACTGGAATGTGTTATGAATACAAAAACGTTTTAGTGAAAATATTTTAAATATGCAAACAAGCAAAGAAATTGTTTAAAAACACATTATGTAACAATATTTATCTAACATAGTTAAAATTATATAAATACACTACACATCTTAAGGCCAGGTGGTCACCAAGTGCGGAGCAGAGTACAGATTTATAACTTATTGTTTTTAAATTAAGTGCGGCTACTGAAAGCAAAACAGAGCTGAAAGACTCTGCTCAGCTCAGTTTGCTTTCAGTGGTTGCACTTACATTAGGTATGGTTTTAAATGCATAGTCTGCTCCGCTCAGTACAACTCTGTTCCGCATTTGGTGGCCACTCGGCCTAAGTGAAACAATTTTCAAACACATTCTATTAATACAATTAAATAAATAATAATTACTTCTATTATACAAACATTAAAACTTTTTATGAATAACATACTATATATTTTGTATAATAAACTTGATTCATATGCTCAATTTAAATTAGTTTAAATTGGTAAATTTCATCAAAAGATTGGAAATATAGATATTTATGCATACAACATTAAAAGTGTAGATTTTTACAACTTCCTATAACCATATAAAATTTAAAAAAATCTTCAAACACAAAATTTTAGCTGAAAAAATACACCACCAAGATACAACTTATTTTAAATAAAATAATCCAATTTCCAAATAATAATTTGGATTAAAAAAATAGACATTAAAATTTCATTTTTGCTAAATAAAAGGCGATGTTTTAGCAATTTAAACAATTTCATAAATTGAATTTTTACCTCTTTTTTTCAAATAAACTAAAACTACATCAAATGAAGTAATTTTAAATTTGAGTAATATGTTTCTCCAAAAATCATTGGAATAAGTAAAATCAAGTATAATTGCAGTCAGTGAAACAAGTAGATGATTGTTTATTAGAATTTGAACATTTAAATACTATATTAAACAGGTGTAGATTCAACAAGACACCATAAAATATAATGAAAAGTTCTAACATTATTTTATAGTATAGTAAACTCTTGGTTTAACAGAACTATTTTTAAAAGAAAAAAACAATTATTGTGCTTTTGTTAGTTAATTGATCTTGAACGAAGATACTGTTATTCTTTTCAAGATAATGTAAATTTATTTCAGTACGATTTTCTAATGTATTAAACGCCTGAAATGCTTCAAATAATATGCAAAAGCAAATATGTGACACACTAAAATGGTTTAAATCACAGATTAAATATAGTGTATGGTATAAATTTTATAATTAATTATAATTATTATAATTAATTAAATTATAATTTAATATTTGTTAAGAGCAATGTCAGTTTTAAGTATGCAAAGTTTTGACATCAAATTAAAATTATGTAAAACACTCCTAAATTACAAACTTTGAAATATATTGTACAGTATTTGCTATTTAATTTGAACCAATCACGTGCCTACACAACTTTAAACACATTTTTGCCTAATGATTTTGAAAATTAAAATGTGATTTGTGTTGAAATTTTTTAGTTCTGGACTTGGATATTTGAACAATTGCAAAATTTGTAATTTCCACTTACCAATCGAAAGCCAGTTGTGAATTATCGATAGACTCTCGTACAAAAATTAAAGTATTTTTCGTTTAGCCTACGTATTCCAAAAAACAAATAAAAGGAAAAAATCATAAATAAAATAAAATGTAATTGTTTTTATTAAAAAAAATAACAATTATTTACATAACATATTTATATAGAATTTATTTTGAATACAAAATACAAATGGCAGTACAAATTTTTAGAGCTAAATGTTAACACAAGGCTGTGAATATATTTTTATGCAACTTCTATGTAATCAAATTTAATAGTCACATGATTTTGTATAAATTTGTCATTTTATAAAATAACTATTTTTCTTCTAACAGTTTCTTTACCATGTGTTCAGTGAAGCACATGGTACACTGAGGTTACAATTAAAAAATTACCTCAGTTTTTTATGCTATAATTAAATAAAACTACTAGATTTCATATAAGTACAAAAATTACTTAAAATAATAACATAAAACATTAGGGCTAGTTTTATGATTGTACTTATAAATGCTATTAAATAGCGAATATAATTGAAAGTGATAAACATCCAATAATTTCATTATGGCAGTGTATTACAGTTGAATTAGTACTCCACAAAAGTTACAAATTTTATATTGTAGAACTCCTCTGTTTATTTATTCCAGACAATCTCACCACCGTAGGTGAAATTCTTTTACTTAATATTTCAAGACTGACTTACTTTAATGCCAGAAAAAATGTCCCACACAGACTAGTCTCATTGTTTCGAAACTTTAACGTTTAAGTACTGTCTTACTATCACTGCAACTAATATAATTCTTACTTTGGTAATTGCTTTACTCTATTAGTTTTAAAATAAAGTATTTATACTATCGATCTGTTACAGTTGGCATCTGATAAGGCAGTGAATAAAACTGTTATGTTCACCTGCATTATGCCAACCAGTTTGATGTAGTGTTTTTCTTCACATTCCAACATTTTATGTTAATTTAATATTATATTCTCTTATTTATTATTATAAAAAATATATGTTTATATTATTTTACTCCTAATGGTTGTTATATAATATATCACACAGTTAGAGGATGATGCTACAAGGGTGAGTAACATTGGTAAAATTATCTGTTCTGTGTTGCTGCTTCACACTACAATGACACTTAAAAGTGTCATTAGATTTTGGTTCATTATTATTAAATTAATTTCCCACTGTTTATTATATCATTACAAAGATATTTAATATTGTGTTGTAGGATATTTTTCACAAATCTGAACCTTTTTTATGTCCCATTCTTGCTTTGATCCTTAGAATAGGGAGTACTGTACATTTTCTATAACGCACAATTTCTATTTCATTTTTTGTTTTTTAAAGTTTCTACTAACGATAAGTTCATAAAAGATATGTGATCAACTATAATATTATTTAAGGTAAAACTTTTAAAATGGGAAAATTCATAATTGACTTGGTTTCTAGTGCTTAATCTTTTACAAAAAGAACATAAAAGCTTTGTCTAATTTATACACTGAGTAGAGAAATCAGACATTTCCAGTATCAACATCAAATCTTTACACCTTGACTTTCTTATTTTATAGTTACAATTCAGTTTTTACTCCAATTTTTAGTTTTCTCTCTCTCAATAATTTGTTTGAGACATGTTTCAGTATATTTTTAATGGGAAAGTAAATATTTTGAATTAAAATTATACACAATTTATATCCACAAATACATATTAGTTCTAAAAAATATTACTTTTAAACAAAAAATATAATTTCTTTAACTACATTATGTTAACAAGTTTCTTAAGTTAAAAAAAAAGAAGACAAGATGACAAAAATATAAAGGCATTTTTTTTTCAAAATAACAAATTCTATGTATAACAGTCAGCTACTTAGTTGTCAACTGACTCTTTATGAGGCAAAATAAAATGAAAGTAACCAGTACTTACCAGAAAAACTTAATAAATTATTAAGACAATGTTTTCAAAAAATTTAGTACAAGCTATAAAAATGTTAATATTTTCTATACTTCAAGAAAACTAAAAAACGAATATTTTGTAAACTAGACTGAAAATGAATTTGGGAAAACTAATCAATAAGAATTAGAGGAGAGGGGGCCTAAAGTTAACAAGAATTTAAATACATTAAAACAAAAAATAAATAAACAATGGGATTCTAAAACCTAGTCAGATTTATATTTTTCTCAATGTGGATTTATTTAACTATTAACTGTCAATATAAGACAAATAGCTGCAATAAGTACTGTTTAACATTAAATCTACATGTCTAAACTACACACACATTCATATATTGGCAAGTTTACAATTAGACTTTAGGTTACATGATAAAATCCAATAATCAGGAAATAATGTGTACTGTATTTTTATTAATTAAACTACTATATTTTACTGTGATAGACTAGTAAGACTGAGGTAGTTTATTAAAAGTGCTTCATCACTCTGCATGTGCTAACCAATCGAGCCATAATTAAACATGTTTACAAAATTTTACTTTTGTAACTAAAATTTAGCGACATTGTAATTGCAAACATTTTCTTAACTCATGTTCCGTTAAAACTGAGTTTTCAGGATTTTTGTCAATTTTGGTAATTTCTGCAATAAAACACTTTATTATATGCCCAATATTAATAATCCAAAATAGAGAAGTGCAGAAACAACAGGAAGTTATAAAAAAATTAAAATAAACGTACAAACATAACCTCAAAATGTCTACCATGCAAAAGTAGAAAATGTGTTTTCATCGTGAAAACGATTAATTAAATGTTTATTATTAATAATGAAAAGGATACAATTTTTATTTAAAAAAACCTTCAGTACCTGATGGCTGTTTACATCAGAACTTATCTCGACTTGGATGTTGGGCGTTTAACTTGCTTGTAGGAAATATGTTTTTTTATCACAAAAAAACGATTAATGAAATGCATATTCTTAATAATGAAAACAATACACTTTTTTTTTTTAAAAAAAGAACTTCAGACTAACACCACTCGGTTGTTGGGTGTTTCTTATTGACCAAGAAATTTACATATAACAAGTTATCTGTAAAAGCTACTAACGTTTGTTAACGAATATTATTGTGGCAGATATAAAGCTGCTGCTTTGTAAAAATGGATGTCAGAATACAGTTCCGTAATCAACGGCTAAAATTCATAATTTATCGCAACAAATTTAATCTTTCACAGGCTAATCTCTCTCAACAAAATAATATAGCACATAATAAAACCAATTATTTTTTAAATCATTACTTTTGTAAAAGTCCTGAAAAGTCAGAAATACTACAAAAATAAGGAGAAATACAAAGGCAACAACATAGCTCAGACTAGATTCCTTTAAGGTCATCAGCAACTTTGCAACTACCTCAAACATATAACTTTAATCATATAAATCAAACAAGATTTTGGTTCTTATTACACCAGTTTGTACATTTCATTAATTGTACTTTTCAATATTTTTGTACTTTTTGAAATGTATTTTAAAAACTGAAATAATCACATTGCTAAATTCATTGCTTGAGTAAAATTAAAATAAATACTACTGATGTTAATAATAAAAGAATTTAAAATTCTCTATCGTTATTACACATCAATGGATCAAAGTAATCATTTACTTGAATGATGTTAGAACAAAAATGTTAACTGTAACCAGACTAATGTCTAATGCCATTTCAGCTGAATTTCTAGGTGAAACTAAAACACATACACAAGTAAGACATACTTATAATTATAAATATATTTAAAAGAACTTCAAAGTAAATACTGATCATAGATCATCTAGAAGCAGGAATACTTATACTCTACTTGGTGCCACAGGGTATAGAGTTCAGATCTAATGGGCTGAGATGGTTTAGTACTACATGCTCTGGTAAATTATCTGACCTGTGAACAATACAAAAGTTATATTATTAACATTGTTACAAATTGTCTTTCAACTAAGGTAGAGGTTACTTAAATTAGTCTTTTCTAGAAACTCAGTTAACTTGAACTGAAAATATAAAGACTGGTTAATCAATCAATCACTTTAGCTATTCAATAAATAAATATATATATATTAAATAATTATTGCCGATGTTTCAATATTTTGCAAACATATATTTTGACAGAAACATTGTCATGAAACTAAATTATTTAGAAAATATTTAAGATTTTTTTTTATTAAGGGCACAACAAAAAGAACCCACACACTGCTGTTCCATCCAAGGTTCTTTTGTGTGTGCTCTGATAGTAAGAAAGTAATTCACTTCCATGTTCTTTCAGCCACCAAATAAATGTTTAGCGACACACACATCTTGATCTGAATGTAGAAGTAAACAAATGGTCAGTGAATGGCCAGTATTCAAGGTCATTGATCCCCTCAGGTACCTATTGGTCAGTGTCCTTTCCACTTCTTCCCTAACTCCACTCTCACTTACTTAGGATGCTCGGATAAGTATCATATTGCATCGATTTTAATTTAAATAATCAAAAAAAGAGATACATCTCACAATTAATGGCATCTTACATTTGATGTAAAAAATGTACTTGGTAATCTAAAAATATGTCTATTCTCATACTGTATTACCGAACAATGAACACTTTTTAACTGAACAATAGAATAAAACTATGTCACTAGAAATAAGTTCATTGACTATGTATCCTCTTTCTACTTTTCTGTCATTTTGTTTGCTAGTGCCAGTGCTTCCATTTGAATCTTGTGTTTAGTAAAAACTAGGTTACAAAAAAATAAATAAATAAATAAATATTTTATATAAATTGATAGTCTTCAAAGAGAAGGGTTGTTGTATGCTTCAACGAAATAAAGTTATTTTATTTGTTGAAAAAAATGGAAACAGAGAGCTACAGAACAGGAATTACAATAAGTGAAGCAAATGTTTTACCAGATCTAAAATATGAAACCATCTTGAAAATGTTTTACCAGATCTTGTAGTTAAAGAAACCATCCTATAATTTGTAACTGATGCTAAAAAAGTGTTTACCAGGAACATGTCAAATAATGCATATGAAAGCAATGGAAGCAGCAACACGTCACAATATAAATTTATTTAAATAAATAAATTATTACAAGAGATTAGTGCGATAGGTTTATGAGGCATCAAAGTTTATCTCTATGATGACTTTCATTTGTTAAAAACTTTCAGCTGATTTTAAAGTAATACTTTCAAGCTTCCAACAACATATTATTGAACTTTGTAAGATGCATAATTATGCATTCTGCCACATAGGCAATGTGGATAAAATGCTTCTTTTAATAAGTCACAAAATTTTACAGTGTACTAGAGAAAGAAAAAAAAAATACAGAATACGAAAAACACTGCATCATGGCCATACTGTGCATAGCAGATGGTATTCAAAAAGTGCCACCTTATATAATCCTTAACAAGAAAACTATTCAAAAAAAATGTAATCACTTGAGATGAAAAATAAAATGGACAGATGAAAACAGAAATGGCTGGGTTTCAATTTCATTTGGAATAGGCAAATGGAGCTCTTTGGGATCCTAATAACATGCTGAATTTAAAAGTCATAAATCTATCAAAATAAAAAATAATCTGAAAACTAAAAAAATGTGATTTGGTAGTGATTCCAAGTGGACTGACTAGCCAGCTTCAACCGTTTGACGTTTCAGTACATAAACCTTTCCTGTCACACCATCTGGCTAAATTAAGAGAGCAACAAATTCTACAATTGCAGAATGAGTTTCAACGGCATGGAATAAAATATCAGTGGATTTAATACAACAACAATGAAAAAATGCTGTATAACTGAAGCACTGGACACTTTGGAAGATTTAAGTTTACAGGGAAAATATGCATAATGAAGTAATGATGAAATTATTTAAGAGTATAAGCGTGTTTTTGGCCAGTTATAGAGACATTAATAATATGTGCAATTTCATTGTTATCCTAATTTTGACTATCTAATATTATGTATCATAATCCCAAGGTGTAGTTTAGTACATTCAAGTGTTTGATTACTGTATTTTGAAACAAGTACGGTAGTGCATATTTATTAAACTTCAATAAAAAAAATATTTCTTTTTGTTACATTGTAAAGTTCCTTATGAAGTTTAAAAATTATAATGCATCTTAGAATCAATGAAATACAGTATATCTGTTAATTTTAATACAATTGCCTGATGAAGCCCAGTGGTGAAACAACATTCAAATGTAGTACTTATTTGAAGTAAAATTTTCTGCAAACTTCCCTTACTGTTTTGATTTACATAATTTTTTAATTACAATTAAAAAAATAAAATGATAACACGTCCCAAAACTGGTTGTATTACTTATTGTAACACTACAGATTGGCGAGCCTCTCAGACCCATTCTGTAAAAGTAACTGTTACAACATGTGCACTGTATATTATTAAATTTGCAGTGTTAAAAACGATGGCATCTCACATGCCTTTCTATATAAAATCCCTTGTTTCCCACAACAAAAGGAAACTAAGTTAACCAAGTTATTACAACTCTTCCTTCTTACTTTATGCTTCTAAAAAAAAAGATTTTGTGGAGAATGCAACAGAAGTCATGTACAGTTTGTCAGAATGTTTTTAATTGGTGATGCAGCCACTTGCATAATGTCAAGTACCAATGTACTAATAATTAAATCTAGAAACATGTACATAGGTCCATACAATCATATAATGTATGTAATTTTTTACTGCTACTGATTTGTTATTTTTAATGTAATAACTAATAAAGCAAATATTCTAATATGTGGTTTATTATTCTAATGTTTACTTTATTCAAAGAGTTATTAAACTAGGGAAAGTTTCACCAAAATGCAGTTGTTGAAGGTAATTGTATAAGATTCATTAATAGATTTCCCGTAATTTCTTCTTTTCATGTTTTAAATGTAGCAAATCAGGAACTAGTGATATTCAGTGGAACTATAACAAAATTGAAACATATTTAAGAAAAAAGTGTACACAAGTACTGCAGATTTATCAAAGGGAAAACTGATTCAAGATCACAGACTTTGCCTTACAAAAGTCAACTATTACAGTTTCACATTCTATTACAGTTTCTCTGTTTGTTTTATTTTCTTCTTAAAAGAAACTATTTTCATTTCTTCCACTGGAAATAATTTTAACTACACTGTATGGATTTGTTGATTTTACTTGACTAAGGTAAACTCCAACGTTACGTCATTCGCAAACCAAAAAATTAATTATAAAACACTGAGTAATAATATAGTTAAACAAAGTATAATATAACCTAACAAGTGTAACATTGACTTTCATTTACTAGATTTATCTTTTGTTAAGTTCTGCAAATAACATAAAAAATAAGTGTTTAAAAAAGCAACTACGTAAGTGATATGATTTAATTTAAATGTGTAATAATATGAAATGAAGACCGTGCCATTTTCCTTGATAATCAGCAAGTTATTATACTACTTGATAATCACAAGTGTGTACCACAGTACTAATCCAGCTCTTTTTTGTCCAACTGGTTTAAAAGAATTTAAAAAAATAAGTGTTTAAAAAAGCAACTACATAAGTGATATGATTAAATTTAAATGATGTAATAATATGAAATGAAGACCGTGCCATTTTCCTTGATAATCAGTAAGTTATTAAACCATCTGACAATCACAAGTGGTATCAACCAGCTCTTTTTTGTCAAACTGGTTTACAAGAATTTAGTTTTATTTAGTAATAAATTCTTCTCAGAAAAGCAGTGTCATTAAAAGGTTGAACCTTTTAAAATTGTTCAAGTAATACAAATTTAATTTCATTTACTTTATGTTTGAATCAAGATTTTATGTACATTTTTATAAAATAAAATAATGATTGATTTTGTGAAATTTGAAATGCAATCATGTCATTTGATACTTTTTTCTAATTTATAAATTTATAACAATATTTACCACAATCAAAAAACCAAAAATTCAAAAAATGAAGTCCTGACAATTTAATTAAACATGGTTTAAAAAAAAATCAAAAGATGTTACTGTCAACCTTGAGAGAACTAAAATAATCAATTTTGAATTTTCAGTTCTCTTACAAATACAATTCTTTTATTGTTGCAAACCAAAATTGTAGAAAATTTAGAATTTTGAATGAATCCTGTTATTTTTATATTCTGTCAGAAAATTAGAAACCGAAATTTACTGTACGCAACAATTACTTATTTTGAATTAGGACAAGTAACTGCTGTATTCTTATACCACATACTTTATCAAGGAATATTCTGGCCAAGACTGTTAAAGCAAGACGACGTTTTAATTAAATACGAAGCAACAAAAAGCATAAAACAATCCACCAATACATGCAGCTCTAATAAGCATGTTTATGGGAATATCACTCACACAAAGAAGCAATTGTTGCTGTTACACAAGTAGATTATCATTCTAGTTGTGACCTTCTCCTCCTGTGGACAAAAGACAAACCACAAACATGACGAGAAAATATATTAATCAACTATTTGCGCGTCTTTCAGAGAAGTAGCCAAAGTAAAACTTTATTACTGTATTTTGCTTATGAGTTACCTCGGTGTTAAAAATAAGAAGTATTCATATACAAAATCTAATAGAAACACTTTTTTTCAGATCAGATGTAGAAAATATTTCATTAACGATCTAAAAATTATAAAAACTTTGAACTTTAGGATGTGATTCAGTGCACAAAATTAATAAAAACATTTCTATAAACAAAATGTCTAGAAAAAATGTTTTGTGGTTCATGGTTATTTCACTTTTTTCTTTAATATTGATAACTCTTGAAGTTGGTAAATTCCGAAAGTTAAAGAATAGTGAGTTATCAATAAAACAAAATTAGTGAATATTAAAATTCAATCTAGACAAAAAAAAAATTTAATTTAATTTCTCAATGTTTGAAATAATTTTTTCCTAGTTTTTAAATAAGTTTGCATGGGATTTTGAAATTCAGCTCAAATACAGAACCATTCTGACTTGACAACATTAAATTTTAACCCAAGGAAACATTCCCTGAAGACAGACGACAGTTATGAAACAACCACAATTAATACTGATATTCTTTAAAAAATCTATATTGATATTTACATTAATCATTAAAATTAAAATAATGATAGAATTCAGGAAGCTGTATACACAGTTAATTTTAAATCACTTATGAAATGTTTGCCTTTTTTTAGAAAAAAAACTTTATTTTACAGCTAAAAAATGACTTTAAACGGGTCCTTTAAAAAACAGCTCATTTTTCCGAGTTGTTATGCAAAGGTTTGTACTATAAAGCAGCTGTTTATTAAAGGGATATTTAATTGAGACATTTAAAGAAGAGCTTATCTGCTACTGTGAATTCATTTGTCATGATGAGTTAATATATTTTATTCTTAATATCTAATCCTGTTATAACATAACTATTATTATAATATGATATTCATGACAATATAACTGTTACAATGTTTTTTGTAAAAGCTGTTAGTGTTCTTAACAGTTAAGTTTGGCATTACGCCCAGCAAAAATAATGTAAACATATACAAAGCAAAAACTATTAAGCTAAAATTAGTTGGGAAACCTTGAAAATGAGCAAATGCCCTACTGCTTGTTTACACATGGCATCGCTCTCTTTCTGTCACACACACATTGCATAGCTTACCTTCTGAAACCTGCCATTTCTCTAATTCTTTTATAACAAATTCGCGTAACTTTGTGTACGCTTTATCCAAATTGTCATTCACTAGGACCAGATGAAAGTTCCCAGGAGTTTCACCTAAAATAAATAATGGATAAATCCATTAAATACTGTATTTATAAAAGTTTCTATTTTAAACTGTAAAACGTTATACAGAGATAACTTCTCTTAACAAACATCATAAAAGGAACACTTTTTGTTCCCTGAAATTGATATAATGCATTTATATGAACTTGTTACAATTGGATGTTAAGTCTATGATCCAGTTGCGAGTTAAAATTTCCATAAAGGAAACAAACTTGATTCCTTCAAAAATTGTGACTATTTTCATAGCATAGAATTTCTGTATTAGTGCTGTACAAAACAGTTGCATTTCTGTAAAAAAAAAAATACAGCCTACTATGGATATTTTTGTGGCAGCTTCTTTGAAGTGTGTAAAGAGAATATTCCTGTACCAAAAATATTACTGAAGTAGGTCTATCAAAAATTTATTATCTGACCCAAAATGTCTCTGAGTTTATGATGTAATAATTTTACAGTCAAGGGCTTGGCGGTTGATGTGGTTTAGCAACCGGTGGCAAACACCGATCAGTCTGCTACATTTTAGAACTGCTCACCCCAAGGATGTAGTTTTGAGCCGCCATAAGCTTTACCATTTCCATTAAATGATTAAGTCTTCATTAGTCTAACTGGCATAAAGTTAAATCAGTTATTGTACAAAAATTTCACCTATACTAATTAATCCAGGTATCTGCTCGAGGTAAGGATACATTTAATTATTCTTGCCATAAAAACATTGTTTAAAAATTTAAAATTTTATACAAGAATTAAATTATAAAAGAACTTAACAAAGTATAATAAATATGTTAATGTAAAAAAAAAAAAAAAATAAAAGCAGAACTTTAGTCATATTTAATAGATTATTATAGTACAGGTGAATTTAAGTATTATTACAGTATAGGTGAACCTAACCATTGTTCACATTGTTTTGGTAAATTTATGGTCTGTAAATTATAAAAAAATTTACTGTGTATGATTGTTAAATATTTGTATCCTTATGTTTGTAATTATTGTGTTTACTGTAATGACCAGACATTTGGCACTGTATATTATATACTGCTGTTATAAATGCTGTTAGTGGCAAATAAAGAAAACAAAAACAAAAACTAAACTAAATTACTTACACACATTCTTTTCAATATAAAACTGTATTACGTGATTAAATATTTTCAAATTATATTTATAAACAAATAAAATCATTAGAAAAGTACTTTTTTGCATAGTTTTTCTACTATTTGATACTCTGAAGTCATACATTTCTTAGTTTTTTTACTTAACTGTTTAGTACCAAATTACGATTAATTCAAGGTCATATGATAATCTATGAGATCAAAATTTGGGCGAATCAACTTCCACTATTTAGGGCTGGCCAATAAGCAAAGCAATTTAGATTTAGTTCTGTGTTTCCTCACTAGAACAGAGCATTCGTTCGCTGAAAATCACTAGCTTTGTGCTTTGGATCTTGTGGTAACAACGTGTACCAGTAATTGAGCCACGTGTCAAGTTTGTTGTGTTTGAGTATTCAGCAATTAAACTATATGTTTGCTAATTCTGATTGCCCTCTGTCTGTGAGACATTCAGAATATCACAAAATCCTTAATTGTTCTCCACCAGTGGGGCAATTTAAAGTGCTGCTTTATAGTCTACCAGAAGGCCTCAGCTAAACGTGAATTCAGCATATGCTGGATTTATACCGTTAAATCTTATTGTTTGCTTTTAAGGCTAACTTCTAACCAATCCAACAAACCATAAATTTGGATGTACTGTTTAGTTTATCAATTTTTCCTTTTTTTTGTAATATCCAGTGGAACAATCAAAATGTAGTGAAGTGAAAAAAAGTGTTTATAAACATTGTGTGTACATTATAACTTTGTGCTAAATACATGTACTTAGTATCTCAACACCGAAGCAATACTAGCTAACCGACTTTACAAGCCATCAATGTCCACATGACCTGCACCTCAACGTATGTTTACAGAACTTAAAAGATTTAAGGTAGCACCAGACAAAGTTTATTTAATAAGTATAGGCTATTCATAAATGTACTGGATCTTTTACCAAGTTTAAAAATGGTGTTTACTTAACATTTTGATCAATAACCTTATTTTTTTTGTATTATTAAAAAAACTATTATTGGATATTGTAAAAATATTAAATGCTTTGCTTAAAAATACAAGTACTTTTATGTTAATAAACTTTCAATTGATTTAATGCAAATAATAAAAATGCATTACCATATAACAACTCCGAACGGGCCGTGTCAAGCCGCCTCTGTAAACTATCTTCATTTTCAGTGCCACGACTGCGCAATCGTTTCTCCAAATCAGCCATTGAAGGAGGTTTCACAAACACTAGTAATGGGTTAAGATTTGTCTGTTTGATTTGCTTCACACCCTGAACATCAATATCCAGTACACACACCTTGCCGGTTTCACAAACATCTTTCACAGCCGCCACACTGGAATAATACACAAACTCTGTTGTTTTTCTGATTTAAATAATAATTGATTTATCTATAAATCCATGTAAGCTACCCACCTGGTTCCATACATATTGTTAGAAAACACTGCTGACTCAATAAAATCACCTCGACTAATCGCAGCTTCCATTTCCTCTTTGGTAGTAAAGTGGTAGTGTTTTCCATGTTCTTCACCAGGTCTGGGATTGCGTGTCGTGTGTGATACTGAAAACCCAAATTTATCTGGGTATTCTTCAAAAAGCAAACGTAATAGTGAAGATTTGCCAGACCCAGATGGGCCACACAAAACTAAGACTTTGGGTCCCTGGCGCACCATTTTGATAGCACCTGAAAAAATATTTTATTATTTATTGCAAGCAATGATTCTGTATCCTCATTTTTATTGGAAGTAATAAAAACGAGACAGGAAACATAGCTGGGAAATGTTTTTTTAGTATACAACATTACATGAATAGTATTAAATGTACAGATTAGTGAATGAAATGTTGAGCAAACATTTGAGCTAAAAAATAGCTAAATAATTAGTAATAATTTATTATGTACAGAAAACATATATCTTATTTGTTAAGATTAGGAACATAAACATGATAAAATGTTTTTACATTATTTATTTGAGTTATGTAATCTAAATTTTATACTTTTTTCCTTTTGAAGGTTGAGCCCTAAGATAAGCATGATATGTCCTTAAGACATTCAAGTCTGAATCATCTGTTTATTGTAGTGTTGTGATCACACTGCACAATGTATTAAATTAACTGATTTGTTGTAAGGAATTGCCAATTTTTGAGATTTTTAAACAAGGCATACTTATTTTAATGAATTTAAAACGTTTTGTTAAAAATTTGGTTTGTGGTTTGTTTTTTGCAATGGAATATTTACATACTATCGAATTTCTAAAGTTTTGAATTTCTTCTTTTGTAACTGATAACCTGTAATAGTATTTAATGTAAGACTCATGTCTTGATACTAGTAACAATATGATTCAAAAATTTATTTCCTTCATGATTGTAAAGAACAAGAAAATTCAAGCAAAAGTTACCATTAGTTTTTTCCTGTGTTCATTTGACAAAATGTAAAGCACCCATCCAGCCTTATACTTTATTATAGCCTGGGTCATCATCGGCAATTTCATTATGAAGAATCATGAAATTTCAGGGGAGAATGGTTCAAACTGTCAAGCATAAAATGCCTGTCTCTTGAGTTGCATAAAAATGATTTTTTTTCTCTTGAGTTGTTCCGTCATAATAGAAGGCTAGCTTTTTTTGTTCTACATCACGTATATTCATTCATCTACCATTAAACATTATTTGTCATTTACAAATTAAAGACTCTGTCAAAATGTTACCATACTTTTCTGCAATCTGCCTTTCGACAGGAAAAACTTTTCTGAATTCAAAAACTGAATCACACGACAAACCTATATTGTGTGACATTATTTAATATCACACATTTTAAAATGCACATATAAGAAAATATCTGCAGTGATTCACTCTCTTGGAAAATCTGAAGTAACTTAAGTCTGAACATTGTCTAGTGGCCATGGTGGAGAGGAACTTATGTGGTTTTTTAAGTTCAAACATTCTTTACTATATGACTGACCCTTTCACACATTTCAATTAAATTTTGATTATATTTAACTGAGATGTAGCTTTCAAGTAATCAAATGAATGGGTTGCTAACCTTCCAGAAAATTCAGTTCAAGCTTATAAAACAAAAATTCAGAAAATCAGCAATGAGAAACAACTAAAAGGTCTGATCTCAAAATCAAATAATCAATTTTTAAAGTTAGTGTTAAAAATAAAATGGGTTGTGAGTAAATACAAAAAATATAAAAATTTCACAATTGTGATGATTTATGTAAGAACGTTCATGTAAGATGTTTAATATTTTTTTTGAAGATTATTATACTATCCACCTATTATTCATGAACAAAAAGATAACACTACAAAATATTATACTAAAGCTTTAGACTGTCAAATGTATTAGTAGTCTAAAAGCTATTTTAAAGTCTAGATTTTCAAAGCGTTAATATTAATGAATATTAACATTAAGATTAACATTAATGAATGCAAATACATACACATTTTAAATTAAATAGGATTAATTTTTTTTGCATTAATATAGTACTCATAGAAATGCCAGTTTTTGTTATGTTGATTGCAACATCAAATTAAACTTTTTAAAGTTCAAACACAATTCTTTATGATTAATTAGAATCATTAAAACAATTTCTTACCTTGGGAAAACTTAACATTTAAAGAAACAAACGCTGGTTTAAACAAATAATTAGAAACTAACAATTTATACATCATGTTGTACATCCTACAACACTATAACTGACTTGCAACGCCTACTTGATGTGTTACGCGTATAACACTCACTTATCATTGCCAAGGTAAACACAACCTATCTAAAACAAAAGTAATTAGCACATGAAGACCATTACTGTATTATATTCTTACCTACTATTTTCAGTAATTTGTTTAAAAATATTTATTATAGTAAAACCAGCCAAACACGTTATAGCAATCTTCTCTAGGAGATAATCTTTTTTTTATTCATTTTAAATAATTTATCTTTTTGTTTCATTACCATCACTGTTAGCTAGTACTTATCTCTGATAAAATGTTTAGCCGTAAGTAACAATAACAACTGCCGCTAGATAAAGACTGAATTAAAAGATATAGCAACAGTACTTACGGTGTACTTGATCAAAAACATTTTCCCAGTATTAATTTTTTAAAAAATAGTAGGAAGTGCTTTTATTATAATACAGGCTCCTAATTTGAGATTTAAAATAATGATAAGACCAGCAAAATATTTTTAAATTGTAAAACTAATAAAATACTTGTACAAAATAAGTGCTGAAAAGTAACATTTTTCAGGCTATTCAATCGTGCCTTTTTTACTACGATTAAAAAAAGTTCTTTGCTAGTTTGAGCATGGATTGTTGCAAGCCCACAATTATAATCACAAAAAAATTATATTGTTGATTTTAATTACTAATTATATAGTTTAAATTTAGTCGTGTCCTGTTATCCTGTTTGTGTTTAATCATTTTTATGTTGATTTTATGCTGATGCATTACACACAGAGAAATGTAACTGATCACAATATCTGATAGAGAGGTGTGTCTAGTGATATAAGTAGAAGACATTTACACAGTGTATTACATAAAAATGTATAAAGACACATTTTTTTGTCAATACTAACTACACAGGAGAGTTCTGTTTCATGGCCAATTTAGAGAGGAACACACATAATTTGTAAACTATTTGACAATGTCTGAAATAGAGGAATTTACAATCACCAATATGACCACTTTAACACAAAGCCAAACATAAAAAATATCTGCAGCCATAATATTACACAACATATGTTCATGAAAAAACAAAAACAAAAACATTTTGGGGTATTCCTATCGAATAGCAGTCCCAACCGAGGGGGGAAATGTGGTAGACTACTATGAAGTAAGCGAAAATAATCTGTAGTACAGAAAATGCTGAAGGACAAATACTTTAAAATATTAAAATAACACAGTAATTACTAAACAAAATCAACACTTAGAGGAATGACAACACCACAGAGAAAAGAAAATTAGAAAGAATCAAAGTAAATAAAATATAAACCATGATACAATCACAATGTTATGCTAATATCTGTCTCATTAAAATGCATAAAGATATACTGGGGATTTTCCTAATGGTTTCAATATTTTGTAAATTTGTGTTATTAAATAGAGATGCAATTTACAATATTGCTACTTACAATTACTTTTAACTGCAAACATAAGTCAAAATTTTGAATTATTGAAGGATTTAAACATACTTTTTTGGTAACTACAACAGAAGACATTTAGTGATCCCACAGTTGATAATATGATTTCTCTCTTAAATTTGGGATTTATATTAATTTTAAAGATATTGTGTTTATTCTGCAAAATAATTGTTTTTTGATACATTTGGTATTGAATACTAAAAATCAACACATTTGAAATACGCTGAAAGTGAAAAACAAAACAAGGGATTTGAAATAAATAACATTGAGTGGTTTTTCCTACAAGCTTTTAGAAAAAATACATATGCTATTGTTTGTTTCAAGAGTCACAATGGTGTCTCTTGTAATTGTCTGTAATTGTCAAGAGTCAAATTACAGAAGTGTCCAGTGCTAAAAATTACTAATACACAAAAAAATGATAAACTACCACTTAATCGCACCAAACTACTACTTACTTACCAAAAGCAACATAAAAATAAATAATCTACACCTACAATACATTAAAAACATTTAAGTAGGTTCTAACAAAATAAAATTTCAAGCATAAAGAACAACCTAATAATTTTCTACAGCATATGTGTGCTCACCTATTTATGTACAGAAGGTTCAGCGACAAACAAAATAATTGTTACACCAATTCTGGAATGTATAACAACTTTTTAGAAAATTTAAAAAAGGGTGTTTCTTTATTTTATTGTTGACAAGCATTTATGGACTCCTAGCTAGTTTTTAAATAGCCTAGTATTATAAACTAATACGTAATAAACAAATGAATGGTACAGCAAATCATGGAAACGTTCTTGCAAACACATAGCCATTACATTTCATATTCAGTAGATATATCCTTTCCAGACATTTGGATACAAAGATAAAAAAAAAAAACTGGCAATGGTGACGAATTTAAGTAAATTAATATTTAAAATCAGCAACAGATTTTCCTCAAAACAAGTCAGTATACATTTGAAATAAAAGCAAGATATACTTATAAAAAATCAAGAAAATGAACATGATGGAAATCAATATTTGGCTTAAGTCAAGGCTATGATTGATAGAATTCATTAGAACTAGTTTTGAGAAAATGCATCTTTTTTATAGCAGCTACCCTGAACTCCAAACAACCCTTGAGGAAAGTTGGAAACACCAAATCCACAAACCCCTTGAGGAGAATTGGAAATACCAAGTGATGAAGCTTGAACAAAATCGGAATACAGTATGTAGTTTTAGGTTTTGGGTGGTCCATCTGGCGAAATCACTGGTTAGTCTACTGCTTTCCCCTTACTGTTAACACTAATCCCTTGTCGTGAACTATCATAAAGTATATAGTTTTTACTATAGGATGAATAACATACAAGAATATACTTTCAATGATACTGTATCTGTATTTTTTTTACTTTTAGCGATTTTACTTTTTTTTTACGATTTGTTAAAAATTGATGTGGGAATAAAAAAATATAGACATAATCTGATTAAAACTAGAGCTTATGATTTAATAAAGTAAATAATAAAAATAAACTGCGACCTACCTATTTAATATTTCTTGAAAGATTTTGTCAGAACCTTATGAGATCAAGCTATGGCTGCAATGCCATTTACCTCACAAAAGAGCCATATAATTCCACAACTAAATACTAAATGTATAATTCTAGCAAATATTTTACTGTTAAATATAATAAATCTTATCTAGCTGATTAGGTTACACTGCTTTTAGACTTGATCTTTGCTATCCACTTAGTTAACAAATTATTAGAGTGCAAAGTTATCAGCAAACACAGTAATGATTTAAGTATCAAATATCTACTAGCAATGAACTTAGATTCAGCAATGAACCTTATCTCAGAAAACAAAACAAAATAAAAATACAATGTTAAACCAAGTCATAGCTAGATGTGGATGTGGCGATGACAACTGAAATTAATGAAAAGATTGCCTTTTAATCATGTAATAGAATTACTAGAACAATCAAAGAGAACATTGAATGAGCGAAAGGACTACAAATTTGTGAGGGATTTGCTAAACCTAGTGCATGTATCTCTTTTTCCTACCCTACCACACCTATTGCAATAAATCTACTCCTGGACATAGCCAGGATTTACGGAAGGAAGTGCAAAGCTATGAATATATTACAGCCTTTTTTTCAGGTGTATGGAATAGTCACTACTCCCATGCAAGTAGTGGGAGGGGGAGGCGTTTGGGAAATAAGACGATGCTCAAAAACAAACTTTCAACTGATTGCTTCTTTGAAAGATACACAGTCAAATCACTGCTTATGATTATGCTGTAATAAATGTTTACAGAGAAGGCTACTCTCTAATTTTGCAATGCATATTCAGAGACCATACTAAGCTGGTTAATGAGGTGCATTGTTATAAAAAAAACAACAACAACAATGAAATAACATTACTTTAATAAACTAAATACTAATAGCTACATAGCTAATACTATGTCGGACTTGTTAAATATTTTATTCATCAGTAAAAATGAGTTTTCAGGACTGCTGTCAGTTTCAGTAATTTTTTCACCAAAACGCTTTATTAAGCAGGCCATAGACGTGACGGTTTGTATGAAAAACACGTATGTATGACCATATCTCTGTACACCAAACTACAAGACTTGTTTGAATCGACAATTTTATGCCAACAAAAATGAGCGTGTAGGGACATTACATGTTGTAGAAATACAACGATAACTCTGTCAACATGTAATGCCCCCAAGACATTCGAACAAAATTGTAACCACTTGCTCGTTTCCTCTGTTTGCGCATACAAATCCTAATGTTTCGAGCTGTTACTTTTGTCCATACAAAACAGAGCGCCGAATGTTGGCTCATGCAAAGCCCTAAACATAGCTAATATATAGAATAGTGTTGTGTCAACAGTTCATCATGTCACATCGAAAAGGTAGTGCTGCCATAGTAATAATACATAATTTTAATCAGAAAAATAAAAATAGCGAGTGGTGTAAAGTGTGGTTGAAAAAACATGACAATTTTTTGTATGTTAATTTGCTGAATGAACTAAGGATTTCTGCAAAAGAGGACCTTAACAATGATTTTTTCTGAATGCTGATCTTAAAGAGTTAATTTTTCTTATAGCAAAATCTTTATTGGCGTCAGCGTTAAACTCCTTCAGTTTTTCAACAAAGATTGCATATGCAAATTTATATTACTATAATCTTTTGATTTTACTTTCCACAGAAAGGATGTGTTTTATAAATTTCTATAAATTACTGAACAAATGTTTTAGAGTAATTTCGCATATCGCACATTTTTTTTTTAAACAATAGTATAACACTAAAAATAAATATAAATCACAAAAAAATGACAAATGTAAATTAAAAGCAGATTTCCAGCAGCAGTTGGACAAAGAAAACAAAGTTCGCAGTTGATACGATGCACTAGCTAAGTGCACACAAAACCAAGTGAAATCAAATCCCTGTTGAAGACTTAAATTTTTAAAATTTAAATTGTTTTGATTGTTTTCATACTTTTCTGCAGTTTCTGCACTTTTATATTTCGTATTATTATTATTATTAGGCATATAATAAAGTGTTTTAGCGCAAAAATTACAAAAAAAGAACAAAAACAAGTTAAAGGCATATTTACCATTTTATGTTGTCATTACCACTCACAATGCATGGAGCATGGCAAATTGTGCTCTGTGCCTCATGAAAAATATCAACCCTCAAAACAGTGTGTAGTATAAGTTCACAGCAGTGGCTGTATTATCTAACACTGGAATGCTAACTAGGTCAGTAAACGGTATTTATTTCATGTAACTTTTTTTTTCAAACAGTGATTTTTGAATATTTGTTTCTTTTGTTACTAAGAGAATATTCAAAAGAAATATTTTTTTAATAATTACTTATGATTTTGGACTATTTTTTATGTAACTATATTGTGACATTATTGCTGTTTATATTGCATGGAGCATGATAGATTTACTACTCCAAGGTTACAATTGAGGTACTGCCCATGCCCGTTATCAAATTGTAATAGTTATTACTTTGCTAGCTCTTGTTGTGAAAAGTTTGAGTCATTATTTATCAACTTTGTTATTTGGTTCTTTTTTATCAGTTATGATTGGGCTTAGGATCATGTAATCGATTTACTTACAATTCCCACCATTTTTAAGGAATCGTACTCGTGTTAAAAAGGTTCTTCATGCACAACTATGTTAGTTAGGTTCGTCTTTTTTTTATCATTTTAGCACTGAAAAACACATTAGCTAATTTTGTGCGCTAGCAACTTTTAGGTTATGCAGGCCACTTTTATTTTCAATTTTTTTTTAATCTCCAATACTTTCTGTGCTTTTGTATTTTGAAATATCGCATAATTGAATTTCGATACATAATAAAGCATATTTTCAAAAAACCAAGTTATACTGCATATTTATCCAGTAATCACAGTAATGGTTCTGTTATTTAAGTTTCTTCTTCTTTTATCTATTGATAATTTCTGCAAAATGATACTTTAGGTTTCTTAATAATCTACATTATATTTAACGTTTTAGTGAAAAAAAAAATAGGTGATGTCATTTTAATTACACATTTACCAAAAAAAAGCCCTAGTATCCAAAAAAAGCTAGAAACTGCTGTATTGAATAAACCAAGGTTTGAACAAAGGATTTCAAATAAAATACAGTACTTAAATTATACTTGTCATGAAAGTTCAAATGAAATTACCCCATGGTTAAAAAGTAAAATAATTTAGTAGCACATATAAACAACATTTGTTATTTTATTGCACAATTTTTAATATAATTACTTACCAACAATTTTTGAAAAAAATGATTGCGTTTTAAGTATTACTTTGTGCCGAATAAAGTGTGTAAATATATCAATCCTGTTACCAGGTACAAAATTTAAACCTTCAAAGTTTAAACTAAAATTTTACTTTTAAAAAAACATAGCTTTCGTAGATGAATACACTTGTTCCAAAACTACTCAAAACTAAAATAAAATATGAAAAAATAATTTTACTTTACTTATGCACGTGTATACACTTCACATTTAGAAAGGAAAGTTATTTTGCTTTGCTTTGCAGCCAGCTGGAGTTGACAGTTAATTTACCCGATAAAATGAATAGGTATTCAGTACCATCGGTGTAAAAATTATATGAACTAATAAAAAGTGAATTTACAAAAAAGCAGGATTATTACTTTAAAATATCAATCATTAATTACATTATATAAATATAATATATATATATATATATATATATATATATATATATATATATATATATATATATATATATATATATATATATATATATATATATATATATATATATATATATATATATATATATATATATATATATATATATATATATATATATATATATATATATATATATATATATATATATATATATATATATATATAGTACACAAAACAGAACGTGTATTATCAGAATAAGATGCATGCATTATATGAATTTAATGCTGTATTTTGTAAATTAAATATAATAATACAAATTACAAAATACCCTGAATTTGTTATAATATTTTAATCTCTAAACCGCTCTAGTTCAGGAACGGCTAGGGCCTAGCCGCTACCCGCCAGGACGATGAAATTAGTCATCTCGTGAAACAGGAATGTCAAAGTGGGTGTTTTAGACGTTATGTGAATAATTTGTGTAAAATAGTAAATTAAATACATATTTTTGTGAATATGCAGAGAAGTGGTAAGTGTAATTCAGTATAATAAACTCACTTTAAAACAAGAAAGTTATAAACTTTTAGTAAGTACACTTGTTAACAGGTTTTTGCAAACCTCAATCTAGGCCTTTACGGTACTTTGCTAAAGCCACTTGCATTGCATGGCGCCAAAACATCCAGGTATGCTGTTCGCAAAATAGCAATAATTTATTGACGTATCCAGATAAAATGACACTGTTTAAATTATTTCTCTTAATTCAGAGACGAATTAAATAATTCTAAACGACTAAATATATTTTCATTCATCATCTGAAATTTTAAGTGATTTCAGTGAATATTTTAATTCAACAAAAAGTGTTTCATAAAGGCTTTTGTCTGGGAATAATTTGGCTAAGAGTATTTGGATAATGTTAGATCCTAATGTTTTGTATAAACCACATTTTAATTTACTGGAGTAAACTTATTAATGTTTGTAACATACAAGATTTATAGATAATTGCAGAATATCTGCAACAGTTTTGTTTTTGTGCTTTTGTAGATAGCCTAGTTAATAATCTTTAAACTGATGGTTTGTTATAAGCTTGTAAATAGTTTATAATGAAATTGGTAAATACATTTTTTAACTTTTTTTGGCTTTTTTTTCGTAACTTTTGTGTTAAAACGCCTTTATGACATGCCCAATAATAATAGTACAGTATTCTGCGTTTTTGGGCCTCATGCTAAAGTAGTAACAGTTTTTTTATTGTGAACTTTATTATTACAGTAACACATTTTCACCTGCGGATGATACAATTTATTATGATAACTTCCAATTTTAAGCTCTTTTTAATGGAACTATATCGTGACATCACTACTGTTTATATTGCATGGCGCATACTAGATTTCATAAGAACTATAAGACTATGCTTATATCACCCAGCGAGGTACTGCTCATTCATGTTATGACAGTATAGTAAATTGATTATTATCTTAACAGTTGTTATAGTGAAAACATGTATGCCGTTATTTTACTCAACAACCGAGTCGAGTTAGTTATTTTTTTAAAAGAAATTTCTATTTCACCCAACAACCAAGTTGAGTTGGCTTTAACGGCTTTTTTAAAAATAAGTATATTACACCCAACAACTGAGTTGACGTGGGTTTTTAAAGTTTTTTTTTTTTAAATGAAAATTTGTATTACATCCAACAGCCAGGTTTTAAGTTTTTTTTTTTAAAGAAAAAGTTTATATTATACACAACAACTGATTTGAATTATGTACTTAAGTTCTTTTTTTTAAAAAAGTTTATATTCTTTTCAGTTTAATATTATGCATTTAATTAATTGTTTTCGCTATGAAAAACATGTTAGCGCTTATCATTTGGTGGTTATGTTTGTCACTTTTATTTTCATTTTTTCTATTTGTACTTTTATATTTTTTTATTATTACTATTTTGGATATAATAAAGTGTTTCAGTGCAAAATTGACCAAAAATGTTATGAGTACTGAAAGTGCAGTTTTACCAGTAATAATAAAAGTGGAAAGTTTGAAAAAAAAATTGTTAATAAAAGTGATCCGCATAATCTGAAAATTACTACTGCACGAAAATAGCTAATATATTTTTCAATTTGAAAATGATTAATTTTATGTGTGGTATTAATAATGAAAACAATAGAAACTGAAGAAAAAAATTAGCCTATCTTAAGAACCTAACTAACACGGTTTTGTATGAAAGAAGTATTGCATATTTACTATGAAATTAGAACATTATTAATAATAAAATGACCAACATAGATTACTGCTCCAAGATGTAATTATGGTTTGGTGTGCCAAGATTATTTGTGAATCTTTTTTCTGGATGATAGTTTTACCATTGTCCTGGCTATTAAAAGTGTTTTTGGTATAAGGAATAAATTTTGTGGATTTTTATATTTGTTTAGTTTTTAGTCTATGCATATTTCTGTTTAGTCTATGGTTGGGAAATTTTTAGTTGACTAAACTTCCCTACAATGACTCGAAACATTCATATTAGGTTAATAGACTGAAGAAGGCTGTTATATAAGACGTAAACTACCTAAAACTCTAGATCTTTGCAAGAAGCCTGTATCGAACTAGTTGAATACTCTTGCTTTGCTACAGCATTTTAAAATAATACTATACAAATTTGGCATTAACATTTTGAAATTTAGTTGCCTATTTATTTATTTTTTAAAAAAATCACATAGGCTATAAACCTAAGGGGAGTCTTCATGTTCTCTACCATTCTCTTACTTGTATAAAACTTTAGGATCTTAAATTAAAAACTATTTGATCTTATTTTAACATGTGAGATTTATACTTAAAAACCACATGATGGATAAATAGGCTGATAGTAATTTTAATGTGATATGTTCTTTTATAGCTGCAATCTTGTTTGTTATCCAAAATACAAAATCAGTTCAATACACATTTTTGTTTAAATATAAATAGGCCCTATGTAAAAATTATGAAATTGATGGCATTTTCTCCATATTTATATAGGCCCAAAGTAGTTATAGGTACAGCCAGAGTGCATATGAGTTTGGAGTCTGACTCCAAAGTTGGTACAAGAAATGTGGTGACATTGTTATGTGAGAGTGATCACAGTGCCAAAAGTCATGTAATATGTTTGTGGCCAATAAGTTAGCATTGTTTATTCTTGCTAGTGAAGTAAGTTGAAATCATTTTTTGAAACAGAGCAGTACCTTGTCTATTATTCGTAAGCTAGCTATCATTATTTTAAAGTTGTTTTTGATATCAAACTTGAACATACTACTGTATTTTCAACTTCTTATAGTTAGTCAATATAGAGCAATCGCTGTAGAGTTTGGAAAATGATTAGGATTCAAATAATTTTTTTTCACAGGTCTTATGAAAGAAAAGTAGCGTATCATTTTTTCCCAATAGGGTTGCTACTGAGGCTCTACTGGCCTCCCAACACGTCAGCTGTAGGCTTTTTGTATTTCTTCACCTTAAACCAACTTCAGTGCCCTTAAAGAGCTCCAGAATCTTGATAGGGTGTCATTGTGAAATTCCTTGTCTGATTTCATAAGTATGAAGTGTCTTCTTCTTTTGGACTCCAGGGCCTCGCACTTGAGGAGTATGTGTGCTGTGGTTTCAAGTTACTAATCACACAAATGACAATCAGACGAGATAGTGGTAATCCCACCTTATGCAGTTGACTCTGGATATGGCTGTGCCCAGTGATCATGGTAACGACTTGTATCAGCAATCTCATGTTGAATTGAAAAAGTGTCTTTATCAAAGCAGAGATTGATCCCAAGAGATGTTTTCCTAGTTGTTTCACAGGGTATTGCAAACGAACAAAAGAACATCGTTTGATGTGTTCTTTTGTAGCTCACTTTCTTACTTGGGTAGCTGATCCTGCATGGTGGTTCAACAAGTCAGCAGTATCTTCTTTTTTGGCCATGAGATCCATTCTCTCATTCCCCCTGCAGGTACCCATCCCATGTGCACCATTTTAGTATTTGATATGACACAAAGGGAGCAAAGGAAATCCCATACCAATTTGGATTAAATTTCTGCAACCTTTATTCCTTCTTAGCTATCTGAAACTATTAGCCTGTCCTTACATATATGACCTTGTAGTGCTCGAAGGCATGTTCACATGCCGAGATTTCACAGATCTCAGCTTGGAATACTGTGCAATACCTTCCTAGGCTAGCTTCACATGTTACTCCAATGGTTTCACAGTATTTTCGATAACTAGACTGCTGATTGTGCAATGATTTGTCTGTATACCAGACAAGCTGGCCTGGTTATATTTATCTGAGTATTTTAGAACTATTTTGACGATTTTGAAGAGTACCACCTCAAGGATGTTCCCCCTCCATTTGTCATGGTTTACAAAGCCTTTAAGCAGCTTGTGTCATCTCCAACATTATGAATATGTCCAGAGGTGGAAGACTTAACAAAACCTCTAGAGCATCTGTAGGAGTGCTGTTAAAAGCACCAATGGCTAATATATTTCAAAGCCACTGCAACTTGCCAGTTTTCTGCCTGCTATAATTAATAAAATATTTTTTTTTAAACTCTAGAGTTGTATACTGTTTCAACATTAATTCATAACATGAAGTGATTGGTGACAACTAAAACCAAAATATCTAAAAAATTCTGTTTCTAACACTGCTAATCTAATGAATAAAATAATAAATTCATGTTTTCAAATCAGAAAAGACTTAAGATGGTTTATTCATTTTTTTTTTAAACCCAGAACTCGGCAAGAAAACGTTGTTTGTCTTGTAAACCACTCTCTTTCATGTTAATATTAACGTCATTGGTATTTGTTTGTAGTGTTCAAAAAATGATGCATCCTTATGGGGAAATAAGAAAGTTATTTTTTTCTATGAGTTTGTTACAAAGAAGTGAGTTCTGTTGTCACAAATGAATATGATGAAAAGTATGGTGTGGATGTACCAAAAGATCCACCATCATGTGGCTGTACGAGAAATTGTAAAAGATAGGTATTGGTGGCAGATACACCAACAAGTGGTTAACCTGAAGCTAACACCAGAAAAGTTGGTTGACTTGCAAGCTGCAAATATTTGTAGTCGTAAAAAATCTGTATGACGCCTATCTAGTCAGTCTGGTATCTGTACAGAGCTCATCTTGTTCACACATCATTACAGTGGTTCAATGGTTCATGTCCTCTGTAACGCCCAACGAAGAAAAGCTCAATGATTGATTTTGGTTTCCTGCTTGATCATTACTTGATATTTTCTTGTGGGGACAGGTTATAAAACTTATCACCACACAATTCCCAAATTGGAAGGAAAAATCAAACGATGTGTTGCTGCAATTTCTCAAAAAAAAAAAGAGAGAAAACATATATGTTTAAGAACATACAGTGCTGTATTCAGTTGTGTGAATCGTATAATAGAGCTCACTTTCAACAGTTTTTGTAACTAAATCATAGCATAAATTAACTTTCTTATTTCTTCATATGGTCACTTTTTGAACACTTTTTATTATGATCTCATATCTATATATAAATCTCCTTATAAATATTCATGTGATTTTTGTGAAATATTTGTTTACTTGCATGATATTGAGAACTTACTTTCCATTACAAGTAAAAATAAATTTTGTGATATTATTAATTACTGTATTATTATTAAAATTTTTACTCTTAATGAAAGATAAGTTTCCAAATCATGTCAGTAATTAAACGTGGGAAGAACAGCATATTTCATTTTAAAGTTTACATAAAGATCAGATATGGAATGATAATGTTTTCCATTGTTCTGAGTGTTATATTTAGAGCTAGAATCAGACTTTTAAGTGCTCACAATTTATTGTTAGAGGATAGAGGCAATCAATTGTTTGTATTCCCAGCAGGGGTGCAGACTAGCTGCACCTTTTGAGAGGATTTAGATGTCCCTCATGGTACCCAAGTCCAACAAACACTTACACTTACAACACTACGCTTACGACTTTAACACTTTACACTCACACTTACATTTAGGGAGGTGATAATAGCCTCAATGTGCTTTTTGCCTTAAAAAAAAAGTATTATTCAGTAACAACACCTAAATTGGTAACTGTCCAAGATAGCATGATTGGTTGTTAGATTGCAGTAAATTATATGCAAATAGTGTGTAGAATGATGTTTGAAAGATAGTTATTTTTAAACAAGAAAAATTTCACTACTTTAACATTGTTAAAATGAAGCTATTAAAAAAAACTTAATGACATGGATTTAAATAAACAAGTATGCTAAGAATCAAGGATTGAGTTTTCTTTGAAAATATCATGCAACTTAAAGATATTAAACTGTGAATATGTATTTAAACTTGAAGTTCTCAAAGTTACACTTTTAAAACACACTAAGCTTGTTCAAAATATAACAAATTGAAAATTTTATAACAAGAAAAAGACTGAGGAAGATCACTCTAACAGATGATCATAAACTTCCAAGAATATTGTTCGGAAATTGTAACAGAAGTAATTATCTGCCGTAGTTTTATCAACAGTTGTTAATGTAATATCACTTAAACCTGTAATAAATCCAAATACTTCAACTAACCAATCAATTAATCTCACAATATTTAGTCACTGTTAGATACATATGTCAATACAGTACAAAGTGGTGCCAGTTTTCATTTTGACAGAAACAAAACCAAGATTTTACAGCAAACAACCAGCAGCTTGACGTATTAATGAACAAAACAATATGAATAAATATCAATAAATGCCAAATAAATCTTACCCATTTAGGAAATGCAAAAATATGTATAGGCAAGTGGCTTGTAAGGGCCCCTATGCATTTATTAATTATAATTATGTTTATAATAAATTATTCTATTCATAAAATCATAATTCTGGATCTCCTTACAAGTTTTCTTAAAATTTCTTGATCATGCAGGAAAAATCCAAAAAAAAACATTTTCCAATTCTAACCCCAGAAAATATGTAAATAAGAAAATACATTATATAAAACAACAACGACTATAAACATAATTTAAAAACAGCTGTTATTAAAAATACTCATTAAACCAACTGTTTAAAAATGTTGATAGTTAACACAGCTGACCATTACCATGTATTTCCTATAGGAATTTTCACCTTTTACAGCCTTTCTAAAGAGCTTAATTAAGAAAAACATATAGTTTCCCTCAAATTTGAGACTAATACCTATAAAATAAACAGCTTACTTTTTTCTATGACTTATTAGTCACTCAAAATATTGTTTTCAAATTTGATTGTAAAGAATTATAATGTGAAAGAAATCCCTGCTCACTTTGTATGTTTATATTTAAATATGCTTAAACATTTTTGCAACATAGCCACCGGACCATAAGGATTATGACCAATTCTTCCCGTCAGTGGTCTGTCTACTCACCTCGTAACCTCGTAAAGGCTACTGCAGTTTCAAATTCCCACTTTCAGGCCATAATATAAAATATTAAATCTCTCTGTCGAGGTAGTCCCAAAGTTTAACAAAACATTTAAAATAAACGTCAAACACTGAACATAATTACACGATATTTTCATGTGTATTTTAATTGTGTTCAGTGTTTGTGATATGTGTTTTTAATGTTTTGTTTAACTTTGTGACAACCTCGACACAGGGATTTAACATTTTGTATTACAGCCTGAAGATGGAACAGTAGAGTTTTGAAAACATTTTTATGTTTAAAATATGTTTTATATTTAAATAAGTTTAAATTTATTTAAATTGTTACTATAGAAACCCATATTAAAACTTAATTATTTATAATTTTCTCTTTATTCCACAGCTGTTACGTTAATTATACTTTCGTTACCATAGTGATCAATATTAGAACTTAATTATTATTTAGAACTTGATTATTAAGCTAGGTGGTGATTAAATACGGGGCAGAGTATGTATTCTAAACTGAGCCTATAGTTTTTAATGTAGGTAAGAGCACTGAAAGCAAAATGGAGCTGAGTGGAGTTAAATGGCGTCATTGGGCTCTGCTTCGTTTTCAGTATTCATGAATGTTAATTATAAACTTAATTATTAAGGGTACATTAAAAACAATATGTTTGAACAATATGGTTTTGAATGCGTAATCTGCTACACTCAGTGCCACTCTGCTGCGCATTTGGTGGCCACTTGGCTTTAGTTTTCATTTTTTATGGCAGTATTTTGTAGCCTTTACTTAATTAAGAAACATTAATAGTTTTTATTCAATTTTGAGACAAAGATCTATAAAAGTAGCCTTTAGTAATCTTTCCACAACTTACCAATCTCAAAATATTGTTTTTAAATTTGACCTTATGGAATTATATGCATATATAATTGTTCATTATAGAACATTATAACGATATATATAATAACAATAATATAATCATTAATTACAATTTAACTATCTATACGCCTTAGGTAGTTATATTGTAATTAATGTATATCAACGGTCATTTTTTAAACTTACAGTGTATGTTGTTAAAAATGTTAAATTTTATACAAGAACTACTAGGTTTATATGATTTAAAATTCTTCTGTTCAAAGTGACATGCATTTTTTGACAATTACTAAACTTTATGAAACATCATTACAAACTGTAGAATTTTACAATTTTTTTTTATTTTCACATTTGTCAACGATTATAAAACATAAACATGTCTCTTTTTCAACAAATTTATCAAATTGTCATAAGTATTGGACTTTTCAAGTTTTATGAAACAAACCCATGAACTTTCAATAAATAAATAGATTAATAAAAAAATAAAATGATTCATTTACCCAAAACATAACCTGGAATACAAATTTTGGATGTATCATGGAAAAAACCAAAAGTCATTGATCGTAGTAAAAAGAATCATCTGGTCATGGGGACTGAGAACAGGTATGATGAGAACAGGATATATTTATATCCACACTTGGATTATAAGACCCATGGTGTATTCTGGCACTGTAGTGTGTGGTGGACTAAAGCCAAGCATTGGGGGTCAGGAAGCTCTAACCAAAATTCATAGACTGACTTGCCTAATCGCTTCATGAACACAAACACCAGCAGCTATTGAAATTGTACTTTTGCTTCCACCTATTGATTTACATGTCAGGGTGGAGGAATAGTATACAAATTGCAGGGAAGTGGAGTCTGGATAACCTCAATTTTGGAGTACACCAGAATCACAAAAAAAAAACAGATTTAATTATGAGATGTGTTATGATTTCATAGGATGGTTACCAAACACTCATTATCCTCTTTGATGCCAAGATGACATTTGAGAAGGAAGACTTAAAGGTGGGAAACTATGGACTCCTTGTATGATATACAGATGGCTCTAAAACAAAGAAAGGCACTGGGGCTGGAATGTACGGCTTGAGACTATGGGACAGTACATCACTGGCAGGGGTGATGGTCACTAATAACTGTGTTTAAGAGAATTTGAGGTGAACTTTTAAGAAGTCTAAGCTGATCTAGACTAGCTTCCAAAAGTGTCGTGAGAACTTCAGCGCTCTGTCCCTGAAAAATCAGGTTACATTGCTCTAGATTCTTGGACACAGAAGGATTGAGAGTAATGAGAAGGAGGACAGATTGGCTGGATTGGGATCTGTATCTGAATTCATTGTACACGAACTGGCAGTAGGGATTTCTGTGTGTCTGGCTGGGTCTGCTATCAATAGGTGGGTCAATAAGCAACACCAGGTAAGATGGGACAACATTAGAGAGCATTCTCGTAGCAAATGTTTTTAAAAAAGGTCTCCCTAGGAGGACTTGGAGGGCAGAACACTCACTTCAGGACACTGTAGTCTGAAGGTATACATGAACAGGATGGGAATGTACCGTGGATAACTGCAGGCCACATAATGTATGATTGTGAGGCAATTGATTATTGCCAGTAAGAGGCTAAGGACTTTTTGCTTCCAGGGCCCTGAAGACCTCCCTCAGAGGTCAGTAAGTTCTTCGTATATTGAGGCTTAGTTGCACAATAGGTCCTCTGATCGCAGTGCTAGGGGTTATAAAATCTCTTAACCCTTAGTAATTAATCTTAATTTTACACACGCACATGCGCGCGCACACACCCAAACGCGCGGACGCAATATAAATAACGTGACCAGATATTTTTATATTTGGCCAGTAAACAGAAAGGTAAAGTCTACACAATGGTAAAAGTTAAATTTTACAGACTCTAATAACCTATTTCACATTTATAACATAGTAACGTAAGCATACTTGCATATCGTACTATAATATTAGTATATGAAATGTTTAATACTTGTATCTTAACAATAAAATGTAATCATTATAAAATACGTTTGTGAAAAAATTACATGAATTTTGTTGACAACTGAAGTCAAATCATACTTTTCGTTTCAACTTAATTGTGTAAGTAATTTTGACGAAGATCACAACATTGCGTAGAAGTCCTGCCAACTTAAATCAAAATTGAATTCAAAATATGGAAGGCACTTCTGAGCGGTTTCAAATTCAGTGGAATACTTATTAACAAGTTATAAAAAAACTTGTAATTATACTTTTCACTAATTAAAAAAAACAAAACGTTTTTTAATAATATTGCTGGGTACCCTTCCTTTAGCGTCCCACGGCTTACCGTGGAAACAGCGAGCCTGTCCCGCCCAAAACGGGACGTATGGTAACGTTAATGTAAATGACCCTAAAAACGTGATCTAGTTCAAGATCGGCACTTATTTCAAAGCGTGGTTTGGGTCTTACCATGATGGCTGTTCCAATACATAATTTTCCAATGGAAATTCGCTAACTGTAATTTTATGAAGTGGTTATAAAAAGTTAAGTGTATTAGTGAGAGTAGTGAGCATTGCATTACATCTGCCTGAAGAGGTTCTTCGTTGGGACGAAACAAGCAGTTTATTTAACATGTAATACTAATTGCAAATTTAGCTTGGAAGTTGAGCATTGCATTATATCTGCCTGAAGAGGTTCTTCGTTGAGACGAAACAAGCAGTTTATTTAACATATAATACTAATTGCAAATTTAGCTTGGAAGTTATGAAAGAGCAGAGCTTATTGTAGTGGAGTGAAGTGTTGGATGCTGGGTTTAGGCCTACAAATCGTCACACAATAGTCTCTGTACATGGCAGATTGGGTAAACATAAAACAGAATGAACAAGCCACGGAGTGGGGTCGTGATGCAATACAATATATCATAGTGCTTTGTCAGTACAGTAATATTAGTGTAGCGAGTGCTTGTGTGCAGACGTTCAGCATGGCTGTATCTCAGGATAAGGTCACTACCGAAGAGCATGTTTATAGCAATGATACAGGTATGTACAGAATTTTGTTTGTGGTCAGCGAGTTTCAACTGGAGTGGCCGTCCTTGACATCTAGATTTTTTTTGGAAGGCTTTTTAAAAATTCTAAGCGTTGGAAAATTGTTCGCAATTTTGGTCATATTTGATTAAAATTGTTCACAAAATTGAAACCAGTAAAGTCCGTTTCGAACCGTTTCAAAACAGCTGATCAGTGCCGTCGTAATCAGCGTTAAAATTTGTATTCGCCTTTAAATTCTCAAATTCTATTGGAAACACAAAAATAGGCTTAGTTTTCCATTTAATTAAAAAATTTAATGTTGGTTATGTTGGTAAAATCTGATTTCCAAAAATTTATGACACGTTATTGTGATACCGTTTTATTTCGTGCGTGATTATTTTTGCATTCTCACTGTACGTTGTAGCTTATTGCAGATAAATACAATATTGGAATAATGCTAATGTTAATTTGATTCTGAGATTTTCGTGTCTGCTGAGTCCGTAAAAAGTGGGTTTTATCGGGATGTCGGTTTGTATGCGTGGATGGAGAGTAAATGCATAGACCAGTTTGATATGTACACGTAGTTTAACAATATTTTTAACATTTGTTTAAATAAAAAAAGTTTGAAAAAATTTAAAAACTGTTTTTTAAATATTTTGTTTAAATTTACCTAACCAAAGTAAACATAACCATAATATCATAAAAAAATTTTATTACTTTATAATTTTATAAAGGAATTTATAATTTTGTTTAAATGTATAATAATTTGAGAATAATACTTTGTAAAATAAGCCTTTATATTTTTTTACGACTGTTGGTCACTCAAAATATTGTTATCAAATTTGACCTTCCAGATTTATAAAGTGAAAACTAGGGGAAATCCAGCTCACTTCGATGTCAGCCTCAGGAAAATGTGTTTAAATTTAACTGTTACCATAGAAACCAATATTAGAATTTAATTATTTATAATTTTGTTCTTATTCAACAGATGTTATGAAAATTATATGTTTACTTTTGTTACCACAGAGATCAATATTAGAACTTATTTACAGCTGATCATTAGGCCGGGTGGCCATCAAATACTGAGCGGACTACATATTCAAAACCGAACCTGTTGTTTTTAAGTGCGGCCACTGAAAGCGAAATGGAGCCCAGTGACGCCGCTTGACTCCGCTCAACTCTGTTTCGCTTTCAGTGGCCGCACTTGGATTAAAAACGTTTGGTTAGGTTTTGAATGCGTAGTCCGCTCCGCTCTGCTTCTGGTGACCATACAGTCTTCCCATTCATTTCTTGTGGAATAGTAAATTATTATTTACCAGTAAATAATTACTGTTATTACATTATATAACTATATATATTACATTATATTACAATATACTGTTATATTATATTATATTTATAACAGTAAATTACTACTGTTATAGTTTGTGGAGTCTCAAATTATTGTTTTCAAATTTGACTTTATAAATATATATATATATATATATATATATATATATATATATATATATATATATTTGTTTCAGGTGTGTGTGTGTGTGTGTGTGTGTGTGTGTGTGTGTGTGTGTGTGTGTGTTGGTCTAGTGAATAAATTTTAGTCACAATATTTATACCATTGCTGCAGTGTAGATAGGTAGTCATCGAGGCCCTAGCCTAGTCGATCTACGAAAATACAAGCTGAATCATGTCGGAAGTCATAGCGTTATCGCGTCGTTGATTCTATTTATTTACATAAAGTAAATGCAAAGTAAACGGATATTTGCAACAAAAGCAGTGTTTTTGAGATAAACCCACAAAAAAACGTTTGTAAGAGTCAGATTGGGGGGGGGTTACATCCAGTATATTAACAGCTGTGCATATTAACATCCTACATATTAAACAACTATGTGGAATGGAAGAACTTTGACGCTATTATTGAGTTCAACTGAAAGTGTAATACTATTTTATGAAGATTACTTCAGTTAGGTAAAATATTGCCCATGTCATTATGAACAAAATGAAACTTCATTTTTCAAAATCCGATAAAAAATAAGGAAGTTATGATAAATTTTGTCCTTTTTCAAGTTTTTTTTCATGATTTCTGTAATTATTGTTTTCGTTTTTTTACTGTTTTTGAAATTTTTAAAATTATTGTGATATAATTTATGGGTTTCATTAATAAAAAGGTGTAATTTTCTTAAAAACTTTACGATCCGCCATGTTCTCATTTTCCATATGAAGAAATGACGGGCTCAAATTTCAATCTATGAAAGCCAGTGATGGCGCTTACATAAATTTTGTCATAACTTCGTTATTTTTATCGGATTTAAAAAATTAAATTTCCATTTTGTTCAATGGGCAATATTTTTATCTAATCGAAGTAATTTTCATAAAATATAATATTAAAAAGTTATTCACAATAAAAAATTTTTAAAAGCCGCCATTTTCAAAATTGTCCATTATAAAATTTAAATACTTTTCTAAACAGTCGTCGATATAAACAGATACGTATATGTGTGGCAAATTTCATGAAGCTACCTTGAACCGTTCTCAAGATGTTTCTTTCTTATAAAAAACAAAATGGCGGCCAGACAGAATTTTTTTTGTTATTTTAAGGCGAAAAGCACATTAAGGCTATTATCGCCTTAAATGTAACTGTGAACGTAAAGTGTTAAAGTCGTAAGTGTAGTGTTGTAAGTGTAAATGTGTGTTAGACTCGGGTACCACAAGGGACGTCTAAATCCTCTCAATAGGTGAAGCTAGTCTGCACCCCCCTGCGGGGCGGCCAGATAGAAAATGAAGCGTTTTTGGACCTATGTATATTGGAACTTTTTATCTAATTTTGATGTAGGAAATCATGCTTTGAATTCCTGGAACACCTATATATATATATATATATATATATATATATATATATATATATATATATATATATATATATATATATATATTTTGTTTTTTTTTAATAGAGAATTTGGAAAATGTGACGTGAATGATACTTACACAACACAACACAACACAACACAACACAACACACACACACACACACACACACACACACACATATAGGAGTTTTTATATGTATATTCTATCCTAAAAGAAATCAGGCTAGTAATTTGCACTGAAGTTGAATGAATGTAGTCTGCAATACAGCACCAAGTATAATCTAGTAAACGTGTACAGGATCACATTGTGTCATGATATGTGATACCACTTGGCAGAGAGTGGTCAGGCAACAGGTGATTTCAAGGTCATACAGGCTCGTCAGCTTTCTCTAGCCGTAACCTATGCTGTTTAATTTTGTAACAAATATATATTTTGCTTAAAGCTTGGACGTAATTAAGATAAAAACCAAAACAATAACGATAATTTCAGGCTGTTTCAAATTTAGTACAATGACGAATTATGTGTATATTGAACTAAATATGGAAGCTAGGCCTTTATAAATTACCTCAGCCGAAATTTTTAGTATTTGTGTTATAAAAGGGTAAAGTTTACGGCAGTAACTGCGTCTCAGCCTTGAGATGCGCAGTTCAGACTGATCGATCACAGAGCCTTATTTTTGATTATATAGCGACCCATATACCGTACTTTAGTTGGGTCGTTAAAAAAAAAATTAATGAATTGATTTAAATTTTATAAGTTTGTAAAATGTTTTACACAGTTTATTTACTAACCTAGATTAGATTAGATGCTAGAGGGATTGTAAAACCTCAGGCACTGCGATCGACGGACCTGTTAAACCTCTTGAGTTAGTTCAGCAGATTGGTGCCCTTAATAAGTTCCAACAATTCACTTACTAGCTCATCCTGCCCATCCTGAGGGTCTTGGGAGCATCGCAATAATAAATTACGTGTCCTGCAGGTTCCTCCTTTTTACTGTATAACCTACACACGGTTTCTCCGTGGTACATACATACCTGTTCACTTACACGCTCGGACCACAGTGCCCTGTAATGAGCCACATGATTTCCTGAGTTGTGCTCTGCTCAAGATGTTAACCACACCTGTAAGTCTTCCATGAGAATTTTACCTAAAAGGCGTTTGCTGTGAAAATGCTCCATTTTGCCTGGTGTTGCTTTTTAATCCACCTATTGATAGCAGTCCCGGCCAAACGATAGAGAGATCCCTAAAGCCTACTCGGGTCCGATAAACTCAGATGCAGATCCAAGTTTAGCCAGTCGGTCTGCCTCACATTACTTTTCAAAATTCCCAGACCAGCTTGGACCGAATTATAGGACTTTTCAATGCTTTGATTGCTGCCTGACTATCGATACAAATATGAATGCGAGTCTTATTGAAGGTCCGTTTCAAATTCTCCCGAACACAGTCATTAATGGCCATTACTTCAGCCTGGAATATTGTTACGTACTGTCCCAGGCCAACAACTTACTAACTCAACTCGCGCTTTAATGATGGAGGGAACGTGTTATTAAAAATAATAATAATTACAAGAAACAAAATCCACATCAAAATTGACAATCCAGGGGAATTAATAAGGAGAAAAGTGTTCTTACTTATTTTGGGTAAACATTTTTGAAATCTTTATCGCTAAAAGCCAAATCTCAGTTCGAAGTTAAACAGTGTTTGGTGATCTTTTAAAAATTGGTTTCACTTTGTGTGTGTGTGTGTGTGTGTGTGTGTGTGCGTGCGCGGACTATTTTTAAAATTGATCAAAAGGTTTTTTACTCTCTTTTAATACAAAAATCTATTTTAGCGATTTTGATAATTTCTCTCTAATTTATGCCATTAGTACGTACCCAAATAAAACGTATGACTAGCCGTATAAACAAACAAAATCTAGTTCTGGAGTTACCTTAAAAAAATCTGAAAAATCAACCTAATTTTTCAAATTTTTTAATCAGATTGTGCTCAAATAAACATCATACATCGTTACTTTAGAGCAGAACTAGCCTAAGTTCAAATTTCACCATTTTTTAAATACAGTTCTATTTAGTTAACTGCAGCAGAAGTGTTGTAAATCTAAAAAATAAAACAATTAATTAGATCTTTTTTCATAAATGAAAGTATCCTAGGGCCTTTTTGTTTGTTTTCAATTCATCTCCAACCTTAATTTTTTATTACTTAAAATTTCGTACACTGATTTAATTTAATAATTTTTCAATCTGATCACTCGATTTTGAGAAACTAAGCTGATTTTCCGGAAACTCGAGTATTCTGAGTTAAAGGGGAATTCTGCGGAAGTTTCCCAAAACATGTACTGGGGATGCTAATTTTTTTAAAATTTTGTTGGCGAAAAACCTGAAAGATTATCATCATCCAAAACAGGATCAGAAAGAGATTACCAATTAAAAAAAATTACCCAATTCAAAGTAAGAGAATTTTCCAAAGTTCAAAAAAATGTTATATAGCTCAAGTTTAAGGAATTAATAATACTTAATAAAACATCATAAAGGTAAAAAGATTAAGGTATTTTTAATAAAATTTAGTACATTATTATAATGTTTAAACAATAAAATACGACAGGGATGTAAATAATACCTGAAGAAATAATATGGCAATAATAGTAACAATAAATATTAATTGAATTTTATAAAATATATTTAAGCGACGCAAGAAATTTATAACTCGGTCAATAGCCGAAGCATCATCTTTTAAAGTTCTGGCTAATCCACACAGCCGGCGCAGGTTCCTTAAGCCATTACAATCTTGCAGAATATGTTCGATTGTGATGTGTGACTCACAAAGCTCACAAACAGGTTGGTCACAGCGTCCCAACAAAAATGCATGTGTCAAAAGTGAGACGACCCCAACCTCTTCCCTACGACTTGAACGTAAAGACGACTTCCAAAAACGAACAGTATTTTTCGTTCCCCTCAGTTTGTTATAGCTTCATTGGAAAGAGCATGGAAAGGAAGAAGGAAGAATTTGATATAAAATAGATTGGCTACTCGGAAGGCATTGAGAGTTGTCTTAAAACATTGTTTGTTCTTATATAGCCTAAGTAAATCCTAAAGCCTTTTTGGACCTATGGCATTCAGGTTTGGGGCACGTTACAATGATCTCGGTCTTTCAGCATAAAGTACTTTGGAACGTTGGTACATCAGAAGTGACAACATACATCATACAGCCGCCTCGGTGGCCTAGTTGATAGCGTACTAGGCTTTCACCCCGAGGACCCGGGTTCGATTCCCGGTCAGGGCTTGGCATTTTCATACGCTATAAATCATCCCATCGTCCGCGTTAGCCCAAGTGTGCATAATAGTCGTACGTTAAAAAAAAAAAAAAAAAGTGGAGACAGTTGCCAAAGAAATTAAAAGATTTGCTGTGCAATGAAAAGCTTACGCCAGCATCTGAACCTAAAAGTTGTTCAGTTACTTAATACCAGCGATGTGGTGAGACGACTGGAAGAATCAAGGCGTGTGATCTGGTTTTGTAAGGAAAAAAAAGTGTTAGTTGTAACCACGTGACCTAGTGGACAGTCTGTTCTGTAGTCATCAGTGGATGTTTACTGTTTACTGACAATAGTGAATTTGTTAGGGAAGTTGCTTTATGTAAAGTTGGTTGTAACATGTCTATAAAACAGTTAAAAAATTAACAGAATATAAGAAAGTTTGTGTAATTTAATCAACATTTTTCTAATTCGCACGTGTCATAGTTTTGTACAGATTTTAATGGGTTAAGTCTGATTTTAAATAAAAGTATAATGTAAATTGAGAAATGAAAGATAAAATTTCTTAATTGTAATTTATTAGCGATAAAAACACATGTTCAGTTCAGGAGAACATTTAGTCAGCTGATTTTCTTAAGTGACTGTTTCTTATCGCGGCGTATGGTGTACGTTTTGCACGGGGAAAATTCAGTTTGCAGTCACGGAACGCTCTAACACATCCATACGCGCGCTCTAGTGAACATTATTATTCCAAATATTATTTTTCCACTTAATATGTACATACTGAAGTTTTAAGTTGTTAAAATTTCTATGTGCATTGTTTTGTCCTTGAATTCATTTTTAAGTTGTGTGTTTTTAACAAATGAATTTAGAAATAGGTTTGTTTACCTGTAAGCTTTTATGGGACACAAGTCTGGAATGATTTTAATGAATTTCATCTTAAAGCAACCAATATTTACCGGTTCGATTAAAATTTATGTGATACTGTTGTGACTAGAACAGGTTTTTTCACGGTTTTGCCATAGTGTTTTATAAATAATAAACTATTGTAAAAAGTCTCGAAATGTAGTTAAAAATTATGATGTTATATAAAATTCACCGCTTGAGACCCATTAGTAATAAAAAAAATTAAAGATGAAAATTAGCACAACCATAAAAAAATGAACCTATTCATGTGTTTTACTGTTATCTGATTTTTATTTAGTGATTAATAAAATGTATTTTTGTAGTGAAAATTTTTATGGTCGCGGATGACAAAACATGGATATAAACATTTGCTTTCGCATCACGCTTGAACCGTAATGCATACCCCACTGCATATATTGTTCTTGTTTATACCTAGACTGGAAGTGAGTACTTCTAAACAGCTGATTTAGCACAATAGCTACATCATTTCAATTGAGGTTATGTTTATTGTTCTTGTTTATTTAAAAAAAATGTGTATTTTCTAAATTTATGTAGTTAAATTATTTAATATATATGACCTGTACTAATTTTTGAATGTCAGAATCACAAATATTATATTTATTATTATACGTAGACAGTATAACTGTCAAAAGTAGGGTTATAAAGTTATTAATTATTAAAGTTTCTTATATAGCCTAAGATACTCATATTCATAGTCTGTGACAATTTCAGTTAATTTTTGAGTTGTGTACCTACACACGCGCGAAATTTAATACCAAAATAATTTTCAAGAGTTGCCCTTTTCTTCATGCATCTAAATTTTTATTAAAATAATGAAATCATAATAGTGAAAAAGTATACAGTCAGGCATGCCAAAAGAAGTAGGCCAGTCCTGAACTGCCTAAGTTATATTTTTTTATTCATCTGCTATTACTTAGGATCGGTTAAGGCTGTTGGAGAGGGTGATCCCAAGTTACTTCAAACTTGAATGGCTTAGTGGGGCGGATTCAGCAGCCGGAATAACTCGCTGAGCCGTAAATTAAGTTCTTATCAGTTCGAACACAACCTCCAAATTATCGTTGTAGTTCATTCAGTAACGCGAACTGCCACTTTGTATTTTGATTAGTTAGTTTTTGCACCTGACTGTACGTACGCATAGAGGGGGAGTTATGCGTCATATAGCTGGTTGTGCACATTCCGTATTACTGCCAACTAACGCTTTTATCAATGAAACTCTATTTTGATTGATAATCTTAAAATCTGATACGTGCGCATTTTAATGTTGCACTTTTTTGAAAAATCTGATTTCACCATTTCCGGTTATACGGTTGCTTATATTCCCGGATTTGTTTTATAATTTCGAACTGAACTTGTTTTATCCTTGTTCACCTTTGTGTGTTTTGTTAGACAGTTTTGTTAGATTGTATTTCTGAGGAAATCGCTAACGTGCATAAATATTGCGTTGTTCAATTAATTAATTGTTTCATTGTGGTTGATAGCATGACCTCGAGTCGTGTTGAGGTTAAACGATTAATCTACATTGATTTGCGCTGAACCAGCGTGCACTTGTGAGTTCGCGAAAAGTGCAGACATACATATGTATTTATAATGCAGTATGTGGAAAACGTGTGGGAACGATTTAATAACTTTAAAACTAGGAATATATTTTTGTGTAAAATACTGTTTTTTCTACATAAAAATAATATTCGTTCTAACCCAAAGGGTTTGGGGCGGTGCAACTCTTGTTATACAAATGTACAGTCTCATTGAGTAAATCTCATTTTAAAAGATATTAACAGAAAATTACTTCGCAAAGTATGACAGGTCATGTTTTTATTATATTTTGGTAAAGTTAGTGTAGCAAATTTGAAATAAATAAAATTAACGTTCAGGAGTAAATAAAAAACACCTAGACTGTTGTAGGTTTTCGCCAATTTACTCTCGAAAAGTAATTTTCTTTTGAACAATTTCGATACGCTGACTTGGGTTTTAATTTGAGAAAAATCTGTTGAACCGATTTTAAGGAATTTCACCGATTTTTCGGTTTTTTGTCGGTAGCTATGTTTTCTAGTTTTAAAGTTTAAAGATTTCATACTGTTCGCATCAGTTTGAAATATGTAGGCCTATTATGTAAATTTGTATTATGTATTTGAGTAACAACTTAAAATGTCTAGTCCAAATGTAAGCCACGTTATACTGTATTTAGTACATCGAAACTCGTTGGGCCAGTCTTGAGAAAAAATTATTTACTGTTGTTTTTCTTTGTATGTCTTAAATTTTGAGATGTAAAAATTAAAAAAAATCGTGAGTTCCTTATGAGACCAAGCGAGTGTTTGGGACAGACTGTTAATTCCTCCCGGGCGTGAATTAAGACTAAAATTGGGCGTTATTAAGAAACCAAACTGTTCACCGCGGAAGCCCAAAGGGTGTATACTCACGCTTGAGCGGTTCTTGCATCTCCACGACAACCCATGACGCCGTGACGTCACAGCTCTGCTTATCGATTAAACGCGCACTCTGCCTCCAAACATGAGCGCTACTGCTGCGTCTATCTGTTGTTTCTGTGAGTGTTTTGTTTGTTTACAAACAGGTCTCGCTTATTGTGTCTGCTATGTTGTTTTTGTATGTTTGCTAATGTGTTTGTTTCTTTTGTTTCCGGTTTTGTGCGGCTGCCCACCATGGTCCGGCTGTAGCAGTGAGTATTTATTTTTAACTATTTAGTAGATTTACGTTGGCCACACTGTTTACCGGTAAATTGAACCGCAGTGATAAATTATTGTTAAGGTTGGCAATTTGTTATTGGTTAAAACGCTGTAGTGCGTTGAATTTGTAGAATTGTAGTCACGATGACGTCATGTGCGTAGTGATATTCTGTTATCCGATAAATAAATATAATGTTTTGTATTTGTTTGAAATATGTTTTTCGTTTATTGTGGCGATTTGATTCAAAGGACATAAGAATCGATTTTGGTTATAGCTTGGACCGGTTTGCTAATGAAGAAAATTTATTCGAGTTTCAAAATGGCGGTTATTTCAAATTTTTTAAAATTCATAACATAGTTTTGCCTTACACTTTGAAAATCCGACTCCACCTCCGTAATCAGCGTTAAAAACTGCGTAAATTAGCATTTTGAATTTTCAAAAAAAAAAAAAAAAATTGACGCGGTCAGGCTTTATTTTCGAATTTTCATTGTAATTTATAAAGCTTAAATACATTGAGGTAATACATGGATGTTTTAATGCTGATTATGATAGTGAAATCAGAATTTCAAAACGTGTAAGATAATAAAAAATACTTTTGGAAATTTGCTCTTGTATCAGCGAGACAGCTGCGGGACTGCGATTATTTTATGTTAAACACAAATGTGTGAATATTTTTTAATTTCTAGCCACACTTCTTTTACCAATTTTATTGAAATGAGATTAATACTACCGTAACGTGACGTGTACAGATGCGATTTCACTTATTCTGACTTCACACCCGTATTCTCACTGACTTGGTGAAATGGGAAATTTCGGTTGTACAACTACTTGAGTGGGTTAGTCTTCCGCTACTATAAAAAAGAGGTGTCTGAATACACTGCTGTTCTAAAAACATTTACCTGTCTTTTAGTAAATCAGGCCTTTAGTGATTCATATTAAGAAATGTTGCACAAAACGTTTTCTGTCGAACGACAGCTTATAATATTTACAGACCTGTTGTTTTTAACAAAACATAAGCGCTGAGGATTATAGAAATTATTATAAGCACTGCGTTGCGTGCGCCTGCCAACGTTTAACAGAAACAGTGTACACAAGATACATGTTCAGTATTTATTTATGCTAGTTGCTGCAGTTATTAATTTATCGTCGACAAGACATTCAGGTTTCAGTAAAACGAAGGAAATGTTTTCAGAACTGGTAGTACATAAAATGTTGCCTGTCGGATCCTGTGGAATTTAACTCTATGTGCTGCCGTAAACACAAGGAAGAATTTACTATAGTTAGGTTTTTAGATGATGAGAAGTTCACGAAAATTAATTTTTAGGATTTTTCTCATCCCCATTCTACCAGATTCAACTGGATACGCCCATTTAAGGACTATTAAAACCTTAAAATAGATTAGATTTGATAACAGTCAGATAATGTCGAATAGCCTGTGTCGACGGATCTAATTCAAACTCTTCGAGTCCTAAACTTTTTACAACTATAGAATATCTCAAATGTATTGTATCGTATGAATACAGAGAAACAGATTTATGGAGAAATTTAATCCGTTTAACTTGATTTGCTCACGTCATATTGATACGTTCCAGGATTAAGGTCCTGTGTTCAGAACTCACCCCTAGGCACGCTCGGACTGGCAGTATAAGCTAGCGGGAGGATTCCCGGTGCGCCGCCGCTAGAATTTTAATGAAAAGCGCCGGTTGACTGCTGATAAAAAGCATGCTGCTTTTTGCAAGCTTCTTCGCCTTACCTTAGACCTGTAAACGAATTACCCTATACCTTCGTGATCGGAGAAAAGCGAGTCTACTTTATCGGTATGATGTGCATAAATACATATAAACTATATACACTATTATATATCAAAATTATTAAATAAATAGTTTATTTATTGACTCAAAGTCGTCTACTTCACCTTACATAAAACATTATGAATGGCATCTGTTTTAATGTATACTCGTTAAGTGCAGAAGTTATAGCGTAATAATTAAGCTGTATACAGTAGGGTTGTTAGCTCTCTTTTTCCGATCACAAAAGTATAGGGTAGTTTGGTTACTGGCTTCAGGTTGTGAGAGTATACAGCTTTTTTCGATCAGAAAGGTGTAGATAGTTCGGTTAGGTTAGGTTATACAGCTTTTTTCGATCACAAAGGTATCGGTTACAGGCTTGAAGTTCGGAGGGTATACAGCTCGCTTTTCCCCGATCAAACACTCATACAATACTTTTTAAAAAAATTATCAGGAAAGGGTTTGGCACCGATTTTGGCCCTACGTTTCCGGTTAAAAGTTTGACCCCAGTACGACTCTGCTCCTTGGAGGTCGTCAACACATTAAAATTTGTTGACATTTGTCGGAGGAGTTTCAGGAAGAGCTAATACTGTAAAACACATCGCCAGAGCCATTGGTTGTAAAGTTTCCATGGTAGATAAGCTACTTATACGCTTTTAATTAAAGAAAAACAAATTTAACACCCTTTAAACTAAACCAGTAAAAAAATTGTATTAACAGATTATGGAAACATAATTCCTAAAATCCTCATCAGCCCACTTAGGCATATAATGTTACAGTCGCCTTCCGTACAGTTAACACCTGCAGATTACTGCAACCTAAAGCCGAGGGAAATGCTGTAACAGACACCGGAGTATATAAAATTACATGTGGTAGTTTCTACATGGGTCAGACGGGTAGAGGCTTTGGAGTGAGACTCAAGGAGCATCAACCGAAAAGCAGTATAACACAACTTCCTTCACAACTGAATATTACTTGCTGTTCCGAGACTCCACGGTGCGCACCCGGCGTTATGTAATGTTTTATGTAATATGTGTTTTATACAAATTTTAATGTGTTGATTTCCTCCTAGAAGTGAGTTCTGAAGATGAGAGCTTAGTTCCGAAACGCGTCTATATGACAAGTAAAAAGTCACAGGCGGTTAAATAGATTCTAAAAAAAATCAATTACTTTGCTACGTTATTAAATTGGATTTATGAAATTTCACATTCAGCGAAGAGACAAAAAGTGATATTTAGTTTATATTTATACCGTTTAACGTTGGTAACCTTGGTTTTATATTTATGTTAGTTATTTGTACTGCTTTGTTGACCTAAATACACAAAGAAAAAAATTACTTGATGGACCGAAAAATTCTATTGAAGCTTTTAGTGAATCTATCGGTAGTAAGGTCTCCCGTGCTAGAAAAGTGATTTTCGGAGATGTTTGCCTGTATATGTGCCTTTCTAAACGATTTTGATTAAATTTTGCTCAAATGTTTTCAAGCGTATGGAGTCGTCCCAAAAAATTCCAGTTACAAAGTTATTTATAGTAAAATAAGGCAGACATAGTTGTTCAAAAACGTTTCTAACGATTTCGGTAATATTTTAAAATTAATACCGCAGCTAGTACACCAAATTCGAAATAAAATAACTTTACTGTTATAGAGTAAATGAAAATAAAAAAGAAATTAAAGAATAGCTGCAACTGACTTTGTTTTTTAGATTTAGTTGATTACAGAAAATTTTGTAAAGTGTGTAAGGGTTATAAATCTCAATGTACAGTAGAGTTTCGATTAACTGTCATTCTCGGGACCGTTGGGGTACGGGTGACAGAATGGGGGGTTGACTCTTACTTTCGGCAATCGATAAAAGTAACTTACTATACTGTACTCTGTTTATAGCAAAGAATGTTTTATTATTATTTTAAAAAATGTAGTAAATTTCTTAAATTTTCTTTTTAACTCTATGTATAACACAAATTTTACATAGATAGGTGTTTAATACAGTAAATTATACGTACTTAACACTTTGACAAGTATTCATGTAACGTGGTACAACATCGCGCGCACCACTTAGAGTACTCGTGTGACTATTACGTGATCGACGTATACGCTGATTGGTATTATCGTAAATAGTGTAAAAGTGTTTATATTTCAATAGAAACATTCATTCACTTTTACCGAATTTGTTGACACTATCTGAAGTGTTTCTATCTCATTCCACTAGGTGATAGTATCGTTTACTTTCCGATTATCAATGTTTGCTTAGGGTAACAATTACCGTCACCAGTGCTATAAAACGTGTCCAGTTACAATGTTTTGTTTTGTCTAGAAGATTACTTTTATTATTACAAATTATTTACTATGGAGGACTGTTTAAAAATGTCAAATAACAGAATTAATAGAAGCTGACGGTTAAAATGGTGACGATTAATCGAGACTACTGTATGTCCAAAAATTTTCGAATCGGAATGTCTAGGAAGGAATCGACTGGTACGGTTTTTCTTTATGTGCTTAAAGGTCCATCTTAAATGAAATGAATGTGAAAAAGTTTGTGCAGTGTTTTCGCTTAACTTATTTAATTAGGGATGTTTAAATTTTGAAGGTTATAATTAACGTACGATTAACAGCGACAACTGGTGTGCAATAAATAACGAAGTGGCGTGCCTATTTGCTCAGTGACAGTCGTGTTGTAATGAGTGACGTCAGGAGTCGAGTGGTTCTTAATTTACAGCTGACTGAGGTTTACGGTTACCGATGTCAGAGTGTCCGGGTGAACTTGTTATCAAATGATTGCGGCACGCATCTGTCTCGCTTACTGGTTTATGATATTTAAGAGGATGTTTAAACAAAGATGAACCAAGGAAATAATTCTGAGGGTGGTTTAGAGACTTAGGACCACAGTAGTGTTCTGGCACGTACAGCCTTTAAGCTAAACGAATAATTGAACAATTCACACCGATTCCAAAGCATTTGACATTCTGCAGATTTTTTTTCCTATACAATGCTTCTTACAAAGATTCCACTGCTGGAATCCTGGATCCAACAACCAAAGAATAATACATACCGGCCACTGCAAGGTGCTAGACCAGCGCTGACATGGTAATGCTTCGCAATGCTTCTGCGAAGCGTGTGGTTTCTGTTAACTTGCGGTACTATCAGCACGAGCGTCCGTTGAGTTAAATTGATCCAGTCGTAGTTGCCGCCGTAATTGTTTTGGAAGAAAGCTGGCGATTTGTGGTACTATTTTTTAGTGAAGAAAACAATGTTTTCGTGAATAGCAAAATCGATGGGTCTTAAATGCTATTTAATTGATAAAGAAATTACAAAGGATGTTATTTTCGCGTCTCGAACTTTCCACTACGTCTTAAATTTTATTAAAATATATATCGAAGGATCAGACTGGGTGAGTTACTGAGCAATAAGCAACTGCTTTGTGCATCAAAACAACATTACTTAAGTAAGTGAATTTATCTTGGATTTCTCACAAAAAGCGTTAACGACTGGAAGATTTTAACAATCTACTGATGAAAGTAAAAACGTGATCTAAAAATTAATACTATTATAATTTACCTAACTTAATTTGTTTACCCCGAAGGGGCCGCCCGGCCAGAGCTTGGCATTTTCATACGCTATAAAGCATTCATCGTCTTCATTAGCCCAAGTGTGCACAATAGTCGGACGTTAAAAAAAAAAAAAAAAAAAAAAAAAAAAATACCCCGAAGGGGGTGCAGACTAGCTGCACCTATTAAGAGGTACCTCGCGGTATTCGGGTCTACACACACTTATACACTTACAGCACTACACTTACGACTTTAACACTTTACACTCTCACTTATATTTAGGGAGGCGATAATAGCCTTAATAAAAAAAAATAATAATAACATAATAATAATAATAATTTGTTTAATTTATCTGCTTATCAATTCCGCAACTTGAGGAAAAACTATGTATCACACTTAGATGAAAGAATTTAAACTATTAATTTTACACAAAAACGTATTTAATTTTACGCAATAAAATTTTTATTTCATTTTTGTTTTTTTTTAGAAATAAAGGCAGAATGAAAAAGTGAGCAGTTAAAAAAAAAATGTTATCGTCTCTTAGTAAAAGTACACTTTTATTAATCCTTATATTAAATAAGTCCAGTAGATAAACCCGGTGTTGTGTGTAAAACTCGAGAGTTTAGTTCAACGTTCAGTTTTCAAGAAAGAACATTTGGAGAGATTTGTCGTTGCAACCCCGACACTAGCCGATAGCGAATATGTTAATGAGGAAGTCATTCTTTGGTTGTACAGACTCTTAATTTCCATGGGTAGCCGGGGGCAGTAACAAATTGAGGGTAATTAAAAATACTGTTCGTCCTTGGGAGTCGTCAATACGTACAAACCGTAGAGAAGAGGTGGTAGTTACCCGCCTCCGCATTGGTCATTCAATGTTAACGCATGGATTTCTCATGGGGCGCGAGGACCCACCTATATGTCAGTTTTGTGGTGATATCTTCTGGACTGTGATGGTTTCAAAAGCATGCTTTAAATGCGTGAATTGGGTGCCTCTTCTAACCAGGTTCTAATTTTTTTACATCGTTAAAATATATGTGAACTACTTTAGCTATCGTATTGTTGTGCAGCGTAATATTGTTATATACTGAATTTTTTTTGTTTACTAGTCAGGCACTTTTATACTATTTGTTTTGTTTTTCACATTTTTATTCCTGTTAATCTTTGTTTAAGTTTATATATTTTAATAATGTTATCTAGTTTTAGTGTTTATAGTATTCAGTTTATGTTTAGTACAGTACTAGCTGACCCAGAACTTCATACCGCCTAAGAAGCAATGAATTTCGGAAAACCCCGAAACACGTGTTTCTTTTTTCAACGGGATACTTGCACATCAATGTGCACTACAATATCTCAATATGCATATCTACAGTATGCACTACATATCTTGTGTCCCCGAAATATGAAGGCTCATACTTATAACTTACACCATTATTTAGTATTAATTCGGAAAAGTTTGAGAAAACTCCATATTTTATTAACTCAGAAACTTTTCCTAGCATGCGTCTAACCACTCACCAAAGTTTCATAGCTATCTGGTGAACGGTTTAGGAAGGCGTCAGAGACATATAGACAAACATTCATATATATATATATATATATATATATATATATATATATATATATATATATATATTAATTCGGAAAAGTTTGAGAAAACTCCATATTTTATTAACTCAGAAACTTTTCTTAGCATGCGTCTAACCACTCTCCAAAGTTTCATAGCTATCTGGTGAACGGTTTAAGGAAGGCGTCAGAGACATATAGACAAACATTCATATATATATATTAATTCGGAAAAGTTTGAGAAAACTCCATATTTTATTAACTCAGAAACTTTTCTTAGCATGCGTCTAACCACTCTCCAAAGTTTCATAGCTATCTGGTGAACGGTTTAAGGAAGGCGTCAGAGACATATAGACAAACATTCATATATATATATATATATATATATATATATATATATATATATATATATATAATTCGGAAAAGTTTGAGAAAACTCCATATTTTATTAACTCAGAAACTTTTCTTAGCATGCGTCTAACCACTCTCCAAAGTTTCATGGCTATCTGGTGAACGGTTTAAGGAAGGCGTCAGAGACATATAGACAAACATTCATATATATATATATATATATATATATATATATATATATATATATATATATATATATATATAGGGGAGAGAGGGGTAATGACACGCACTTTAACATTTTAGTTTAGTAATCGTTCTAAAATTCAATTTTGAGATTTATTTTCATTTTAACGTATAAAACATACATTTGTCTTTACATTGGAACTAGAAAATTACTATATCCAGTATTCATTTTCACCAAATTATTCAATTAAAAAAATTGCGCTGCGTGTCATTACCCTTAGGTTTCGGGTAATGGCACGCATGAACATGCCGTAATGAAACAACGACACCAGTGATGTATGAATTGGTTTTAAGTATACCTATTTTTAAACAAATTACATTTTTAGTTATTCTTTACAGTTTTTTATAATTATCATTAATTCAATGTCACACTTATAATCTACTGCACAGTCTAAACCACTACATTCTGAGTGGAACCACCCACCACATAAAACACATCTGAACCACAGTTCATTTTTTTTCCAAATTCTTGGCACAGGATGCATTGTCCGATTTATTTTTTACCGGTAACATTTTAGCTAAATCATCCACCGTGGTTAGTTCGTCATCGGTTTCACATGTTTCCATAAATTTATCGCCTGATTCACTGCTTGTTTCATTGAAAAAGAGACTTTTTCTAGCAACCTTTTTCTTCCTATGAGTGCTATCTATTTTTTTTTCATTCGAGCTTTTCCCCTTCTTCTCTAGTTTAGACCTAAGCCTTTTCTGTTTTCTCTTATCTCTTTCTTCAAGAGCTTCTTTTCGGGGTGTTGCACTCAAGATCTGATATTGGTTTTTCCTTTTCTTTGACTTTCAGGGCCGTTATTTTGTTAATAGGAATTGGGGATATTGCAGTGATGGGAACGTTTTCTATTTCTTGCTGTTTTACATGGCTTGCTTGTAATGATTCTGCTTGTGTTTCTTCTAGAGTCACTAATTCAATTCCAATAGTTATAGCTTTGGATTCTACTAAGAGAAGTAAGTAGCTTCCGGCTGGCGAACACTCAACTGTGGATTCCTCTTCAAAAATCCATCAGCCCAATCTCTACCTGCCATTTTTGTACCTGCGTTAAAAGTATTCTTAAGTTTGTTTTTTTTAGCACATTCATATGCAATTCGAAGTTGAATTGGAGTAATGCCGTAAAACAAATTCGATAGCAGAATAAGATGATGAGCTATTTCTTTCTCTTGTTCTACAGAAAATACAGCTTTTCGCCCCATTCTAGGACCACCGGTTATAAGACCACATTTCATTCTCGTGTGAAGCGTTGCTTCGTGAATACCAAAATGTCTTGCTGTTTCTCTTATTTTAGCTCCGTCTTTGATTGCTTTAATGGCCATCTGAAGTTGCTCATCAGTCCATGCTGCTTTAGAGGTTACTCTGGTTTATTTCATCAAATTGTACGGAAACATAATGTACTGTGCCAGTTAGCTGCTGCCGTAAAGAACAGTCTTAACTAAGCCTATGTTAAACAATGTTTTTATTATAATTTATATCTCAATAGTGGTTTGACTTCTCATTACAGGTTTTAATTTACTGTAGTGCCAACAATGTTTTTCACAACACACATAAAAATGAAATTTAAAATTTATTAAATAAAATGGTGTAAGCTATGTCTGTAACAATAGAAGTTGAATTTAATTTTAAAAGAGGGCATTAACATTTTTTTAATAAAATTATTTTTAATAAAAAGATGTGTAGCATTACGCACAAAATCCATGGAGAAGTTAGGTTTTTTCAAAAAAAACAAACTCAAAATGAAGGTACTCGACATTATGATTTAGTAAGAGTTGGAAATGAAACAAAGTACCTCAGTAGAAATATGTAAAATCGAAAAGATAGTACTTTCGGGTATTAGCACGCACGGTGAGGAAATGACACGCAGTTGGGGGTAATGCCACGCGGACGCGTGCCATTACCCCGCATGTCGCCATTGTGGAAAAAATCATCATACTCGTCACACAAGCATCAAACAAACATTGTTTATTATAAGTGCTATTTAAAAACTATTATACTTTAGAGATATGTATAAAGAAAAGGCTAAATCTAAACTGATTCAATAAATATCTTGAAGCAAACTTTCCAGATCAATTCAACCAAAATTGAAGGTTTTCGAAAAAATTCTTTATAACACCACACTTGTTCCTATTGGCAGTTTCTCATACACTGGCCACTAATAGACCTAAGGGCCTACAGATTGCAGCACTTTACACACTTCTAACCCTTACAGGCATCGCTGAAGACAGGTGCGTGTCATTACCCATTGCGTGGTATTACCCCGCTCTCCCCTATATATATATATATATTAATTCGGAAAAGTTTGAGAAAACTCCATATTTTGTTAACTCAGAAACTTTTCTTAGCATGCGTCTAACCACTCTCCAAAGTTTCATAGCTATCTGGTGAACGGTTTAGGAAGGCGTCAGAGACATATAGACAAACATTCATATATATATATATATATATATATATATATATATATATATATATATATATATATATATATATATTAATAATATATATATTAATTCGGAAAAGTTTGAGAAAACTCCATATTTTATTAACTCAGAAACTTTTCTTAGCATGCGTCTAACCACTCTCCAAAGTTTCATAGCTATCTGGTGAACGGTTTAGGAAGGCGTCAGAGACAAACATTCATATATATATATATATATATATATATATATATATATATATATTAATAATATATATATTAATTCGGAAAAGTTTGAGAAAACTCCATATTTTATTAACTCAGAAACTTTTCTTAGCATGCGTCTAATCACTCTCCAAAGTTTCATAGCTATCTGGTGAATGGTTTAGGAAGGCGTCAGAGACATATAGACAAACATTCGTTTATATATATATATATATATATATATATATATATATATATATATATAGTAATAACATTCCCGGGGAACTCATGGATATTTAGCAATTAAAAGACACTACTTTGGATAAGATTTACTGATAATTGTTCATATGGTTTGTCAACATATGTTTTATAATAATATGGAAAATTTAAATATAGGCGTTAACATTTTGGAATGAACCCTACAGCGATTGGAACCCTGTAACCGAGTATTAAGTCTAATTAATCGACTAAGAGGGTCGAATTTTAGTGAAGGAAAGAAAATCAACAAAAGAACCTACCGTCGTGTATTTCTGAGCGAGAACTGAATCATTAATGTTCTCTAGTAACAGCTACACCATCTTTTGTACAGACTTGATCTATGCTACAAAAGTAGAATATACAATTCGAAAAAAAACCAGTTTAAATACAACAGTATTGTCCAATTTGACGCATTTAGCGATGCCGTACGAAGAAATGCTTCAAGTAAACGTTGTAGAGAAACAAATTTGCAATCGACTACGTGTCCCCAGATTTTGTCTAAAGCCTATAGTTTCCGACATATATCGTTTCGAAAATTGATGAAGTTATTGGTTAGTTTCATAAATTGCTTGTAGCAAGTTATTAACAACTTCGTCAAAAAAAGTATGATTTTTTCGTCAAAAAAAGTAGACGTAAACCTTTCCGGGGACCCAGAGCACAATTGTACAAAATTTGGTGACGATGGCTAATGTAGTTTCTGAGTTCATACGGACATACATACTTACAAACATTCATTTTTATATTAACAATATTTAGATTTAGTTCCCCTTCGTGTAAGATATTTTGCTGGAAAGCGATTGCCTTCATGTGCTTTTCGCCAAGAACCTTAATTAAAGAAAAATTGCCTGTTATAACTAGGCAACGTTTGTCAATCCGTGCTTCGGCAATGAGATCTGGAAAAGGCCTGCTGTAGTACTGTAATGATTACAAATTATTTTAGCTTTACCAGTTTGTCTGTACAGATGGTCACAAAATAAATAAACAGCTGTAGCCTGCCTGTTGTAACCGACTGATGCGATCAGTTTCCAAATATTGTGTTTCACCGAATTGTTTTTGAAACTTCTGTTATTAAAACACACCGAGTAATTTCGAACCGGTTCAATATTTCTCGTTCAAATTTTCAGCAATCCTGCAGCTATATTTTAACTGTTCACGAATTCACAGAATGTTGTAGCTACTAGACTATTTCGCACCTCGCTTGAATTCAGCCGACAAACACGTCAGTTTGTTCTATAGGACTGTAAGTGTTGCGGGCCTCGCACTTTGTTTGCACCGGTTCTTAAAAACCCATGGCTTAAACTACATATTTTAGCCGCAGAAACGACAGTCACTTGAACACGGAAATAGCTCCTCAGATGATTCCGAAAGTACCTGTATCCGGTTAACATTGGAACTATTGCTGGACTGAACTATCTTAGTGTTACGATGTTGACCAGGAAATTGATACCTTCGGTTATGTGTGCTCTTCCATTCACTCCCTTGCTATTGCATTATTAAATGCCACAAGTAGGTTCTGTGCAGAGCCGTATTCACCGGTACTGAAGCATAGGGCGAAATGATCGAAGATAAATACGGGTTCAGTTTTAAATAAAAAATTAAAGTTTTATTTTTTAAAATTAATTAGCCCACTTATTTAAAAATTGCGTTACTGTTCAATCTGTACTGTTTACTTAAAAACTAAACTGCTGCAGTTTAGATCGCACGAATTTCTTCTTAAGTGTGTTTTTTATAAAGTAGTTTACAATTACTATGTTCAGTATAATAATCTGCCTTCTCTAGCTTCGTCAATTCTTCTTTCGTTGACGCGTTTCGGAGAACCTCTATCTTCAAAAACTACTTCTATACTGGTCACCAATATTATGGCTCGTCCTATTTATACCCTAGCTCCACCTCGTACCCCTCCTCCTCAGCCGCCTCGGTGGCCTAGTTGATAGCGTACTGGCCTTTCACCCCGAGGACCCGGGTTCGATTCCCGGCCAGGGCTTGGCATTTTCATACGCTTGAAATCATCGCATCGTGTGCATTAGCCCTAGTGTGCACAATAGTCGGACGTTAAAAAAAAAAAAAAAAAATCGTACCCCTCTATTTACGTGCCTGTGTTCAACATGTGTAGGCCTACATTAAACCTAACGTGCTCGCTTCTGATTAGCTCTTCAAAATCATACTTAAAAAGTGGAGCTCGTAAGTTATAAATACGACGAGCCATAGGGCCTAATATTGGTGACCAGTATAGAATTAGTTTTTGAAGATGGAGGTTCTCCGAAACGCGTCAACGAAAGAAGAATTGACGAAGCAGGGGACGGCAGATTATTATACTGAACATAGTGACAATAATCCTAGCAGAAAAGAAGAAGAATATAAAAAGAATTAGTTTACAATTGTCTATAAATTTTGGATTACATATCTTCTCATCGAATTATTTTTGTATTCAATTTTGCAGAATGCAGAATTATTACATAAAAATGCAAAACTTTTGCTAATATTTACATACTTGTTTAAGTTTGATTCTTATTCTTCACTTTTTCATTTCTTTTCGTTTATATATTTTTTCATTTACCTTTCGAGGTCCCTTTCCGATGTGAAGCCCCCGACAAACGTCGGCTTCGCCCATAGATAAATACGGCTCTGGTTCTGTGCCTTGAAGGCTATTTGCAGCACCCATTTTGATCCACAAGCCCGTTCACTAAATACGTCAGTGCACCATGCACGAAAAGATAGAAGGGTAAGATGAACGTATAGCGTCCCAAAGCAATCTCAATGAGATTTCTGTAGTCTCAAGATGACCTTGAAAGTCTCTTGATTATTGGATAAAAATGTCCGTTAGTTTTTTTATGAAAATGTATTTTTTTATACAAATACTGAAAGTTAACTAAGTACGGATTCTAGAAAATCAATTTGGCACTGAAGATCATCTTATTCGTTAAAATAAGAAATGTTTAAAAATTTTCTTAATAAAATAAATAAAATCTGAGGACCAAACTTAGTTTATTATTATTACTTACTAACAGGTAACATATTTCTTTAGGCCTCTTTGCTGATAACCCAAACTTAAACAAGGTAGGTTATTGTTATCGTTTATTCGAACATTTGCCATCATTCGTGTACAGGAAACAATATTCGACGTTTGCAGAATATAAATCAACGCGTTCCCAAGTGCATAGGCATCTACGCTTATGTTGCAGCTGGGAAGTTTAGGCCTGTGTTTAGTTCAGGCATTAATCCATGCTCTCGTAAAATCACGCATTGTCTTTATATACACTTGATGCCAGATGTTTGAATAAACAATAAAAATACGTAACAATTTTTAAAACGAGTTAGAAGGTTAATATGTGGAAAATAAAGTTAAAATCAGCTGACTGATCAAACAAACGACTGAACTGAAAGAAATTTGCGGAAAGATTTCCCTTTGTACTTTTGATGTAACTTTTAACCTTATGTTTTGCATGAAACTGAATATTGGACCCTAAATGGATTCGTAACCTCAATAACCTTTGTAGGACCAACATTCGGATACATTCTATTAGCTGTTTTCCATAAACGTCTAAAAGACCATGTATATATATACAAATATTGTTCGTTTAATGTTAGTCTACTATATTTAAAGCCCATTCATTTATTGTGATTAACAATTCAAAACAACTTTACTTAAATAAATGAATTTGTTACCTTGATTTTCTCACGAAAAATGATAGTAAAATATTAACGACCTTGATATTTTAAAACAGATGACACTGAAAAAGTGGTATGAAAACTGATACTTAATAATAATTGTATCATAATGATAAACTGTTATAATAATAAACTGATAATATTATAATTTATCTAATTTAATCTGTTTAATTTTGTGTGTTAATTAAAAGAACAATGCAATAAAGAACAGAAGACTTACTACGTATACAGTGACAAAATATTTCAGGTTGTGCCTTAAATAAAAAAAAATATATAGTTTAAAAAATAATATATATATATAAACTACAATAGTTATATAGCTCATTGTAATAATAAAATAAATTATATCAATATACAAGCGTGACAAGCAAGAAAAACTAGACAAGCAAACAAATAGGTTACTTGGACTTCTATGTAAGCTAGCTATTCACAAAGCGAAGACTTGCTGTGTTAAAAATGGCATAACCCCCTTCTAACTTTGCTGTAATGCTGTAATGCGTCAGTTAATAGTGGGGGAAGTCTTCGCTTCTGTCTACGAAAACACGTAAGGACTGGTTGCTGTAAAATAGTAGTTGTAATGCTGCAAAGGATAATTCGTAAAATAATATTAATTTTACATTCAAAATAAAATAAATTATGACCTCCGTCGAGTAATTTTTTAAAATTTCGTAACTGTTATACATTGACTTGAATTAAGAATTTTTAAGCCTACTCTGTTTCAACTCGACCGTTCCGCATTTGGTTTATATGTTTGTCACGCAGTTTTGACTAAACGCACTGGCCGATTGTTTTGAAATTTAGTACGATTGTATTTTGTATAAAGCCTAAATTTCGTATGTATAACATTATCCTATTTATTACCGTTTCAAGATGGCGGCCTCTGATGTAGCGATGACAAGTGTACGCAATTTTAATCAAACGCATTGGCCGATTTTGAAATTTAGTACAAAGACTTTTCCCATTCACTTCCGTTTTAAAATGGCGGCCTCTTATTTACAATGACGAGTTTACGCAGTTTTACCCAAAAGTGTCAACCGATAGTTTTGAAATTTGGTACGAAGATATGTTGTGTAAAGTCCAAATGACGTATGTGTAACATTTTTCTTTTTACTTCCGTTTCAAGATGGCGGCCTCTGCTTTAACGATGAGGGTACGCAATTCTAATCAAACGTATTGGCCGATTGTTTTGAAATTAGGTGCGAAGGTACCTTGAATAAAACCCGAAAGATGTGTAAGAATTTTCCCAATTCATTTTCGTTTCAAGATGGCATCCGCTGTGATCGTATGTACATCAGAGGGATATAGAGCCCTCTGATTCTATATCCCGAATGTAGCTGCTGGTGTCCTGTAATACTGACTGAACGGTAAAACCTATCGTAAATTTGACATCTTCATAGAGAAAGAGTATACAAATCCCAGTATAGTTAGGTCAATTAACTTTTTTTGTAAATATCGCGGTTACCGGTTGTAATTGGCGGAAAAAGTCACGAGCGCTGTCGTGGAGCGATCTGTATATTAATTAAGAATATACAGCGAGGTCTGCTGTTCTTTGAAGTACTAGTTAAATACGACCAAAATTTTATAAACTGATTTTGTGAAATAATGACTGATATTTCCGTTTTTATTGTCAAGCGAATTTTTGAGTGAAAAAAGCAATATATGAGAAAGTTTATGCAACATTTATTTTATCGTTATATAACGTTTTACGATTTATGTTAGGAGCGACATATGGGCTACTATTTGCAATATTAGTAAAATATGATAACCTGATTTTATTTTATTAAAACTTAGTGTCAGCGCCTTCTATCTGCGAGCTGCAATTAGCCCTACACGAGAGTGATGCTGTATTTGCCTAGTCTCCATTATGCAGGAGTAAATGATCCTTGAACACCTATCGCGACACCTGGCCAAACCCATTTGTATTCCTGGCCATCTAGCTGAGTACATGTCGGATGGTTTCACTAAATCACGTAGTAACTTCCTTTAATATAAACGTAGTGCCGACCGAAAAACGGACCTGAATGTTAAGTTGGTACGCCTGAATAAATCTCTATTGGGCAGCAGAGGAAAGTCAATACCTATTGGCTACTTATCTTTGTAATAAAACGTACGGAAAACGTTTTGCTGTGGTTCAGTTTTAAGGAACACTGTCAAAATCGGCTTGCCTGGTTTTGATGAAATTTTTGTTATACATTTTATTCTCTCACTGTACGAAGTGTAAAGACAATACAGTAAAAGTGGAAAAATCGATCTTGCGATTTTAATCGATCTATATTTTCCAACACTAAAAATAGTAGTTGACTTAAATGTCTGTCCGTCTGTGTCTGTACACAACACTGAAAACGAAACTAATTGACGGATTTTTATGAAATTTGACTTGCAGACTTATATATCTCAGGATTGTGTTTTAAGTTTTCGTCAAAATACTGTTAAAATCGGATTTTCAAAAAATGAATTTTAACGATTTTAAAATGTGGTCCATACATAAAAATAAGAAAAAAAGTATGGTATTACTACATCCCCCAAACCTCATGTTTTTTTTTTTATTTACCTTCAATCCGATTTTTTAAATTTCAAATTTGTTGATTGAGACAGTAAGCTGATACTTAGGGTTTTTTCTTTAGTCGCCGTACCGAATTTTTTGAGGATACAGCGTTAATGTAGGTTTTGTTTTGATAGTTTCCCTGTGGGTTATTTGAGAAAAATGTCATCAAAATCTGTAGAGACTATTAAAATCCAAAATATAAGCAAAACCCGATAACCGTTCTAGAGAAATCGATTACTTTTATGATTTTTCGTTATAATAGTTCAATTTGAGAAAGTCTTTAATGTTTTTGCACGTTATTCATTTTTTATAATAGAATCACGTCACTGTTTAAAAAAAATGAAAAGAAATTATCTCCGTGATCAAGATGATTAATACGGTAACGTTTTTCGTATGTTAATAAACCTTGTAAATTTATGATTAGCGGAATAATTGTCACGAGATAAATAGCTTTTGGAGCACCCATCGGGATAAACCTGACTAAAATGTGCCCGATCGTGCCGATAAACAATCTGATATAAATTTGATAAGTTTTTTATTCTATAATTTAAAAATCTGTAAATCAACGATTGTCTCGCTGACATGAAAAAAACGGAAATTTTGTTATAAATTAACAAACCAGTATAAAAACCTAACCAACAAAAATTACGAACGTGTTGAGAATATCTCATAATATATAGGCCTATAATAACAAAAAGTAATTAACTATGACGCTAGTGGAATTTTTTTTTTTTGAATGACAAGAAACATTATATAGGCCTACTACAATGTTTAACTATTAAATACTATTGTATTGTGTATTTAATTTTTAAAGAATTTTCATTTGAAAATGAGCTATTGTAGCAGCCATCTTGGGACTTGAGACCAGGCCGATCCGACATCTAAATCACTTTTTAAGGGGGTCGTTAAAATGTGCGCGCGTGCGTGCGTGCGTGCGTGCGTGCGTGCGCGTGTGTGCGTGCGTGTGTATGTGCGTGCGTGCGTGCGTGCGTGCGTGCGTGTGTATGTGTGTGTGTGTGTGTGTGTGTGTGTGTGTGTGTGTGTGTGTGTGTGTGTGTGTGTGTGTGTGTGTGTGTGTGTGCGCGCGCGCGTTTGTGTGTTTCGCAATTTAAGTCCATTTGATTCGAATGTGGCATAAAAATCGATTTTGGTAATCAGCGTTAAAAACGGCGAAATTTTGGATTTTCAAAATCCTTTGGAATTGTGAAATTTAACTTGGCGGCGGTCAGGGTTCATTTTCGTATTTTTAATGTAAAAAGCTAACATAAGCAGATTTTAACGCTGATTATGTCAGTGAAATCAGAATTTCATAATAGGGTAAGATTGGAAATTCGCTCCCATCACGTCAGCGAGGCAATTGGCAGCTGCGATTAATATTTTTTTTTAAATTTGACTCGTTAGCACCTATTCCATTCGTAATTTAACAGTTGATGCCGTCATTATCAGGACTTAGTTGCGGTTGCATGCTGAGGTACGTTTCTGATAATTATAAAACGTGGAGTTTCATGTCAATCTGTCTTGACATATTGCAGTAACAACCGCAGTAGGAGCTTAAAAAAAACATGGACATATAATCTACTACCGTTTGAACTCTGTGACGGATACACGCTAGAAACTGCGGAACGCTGCCGCATTTATTAAATGAAACGCGCATTTAATTCATTTTACATGCATTACGTACGAAAGCACATGATCTGGAAATTTGCTGTTATGAATTTTCATCTTATTATCAAAATGTATAAATAATAATATTTCACTTATTTTATTCTTTTTAACATTTTAAACTTTTAATTCTACAATTATTTTTTAAATATTTATTCCATTGTTGTAAGTCTTTCAATGTTCGAGCTAAGTACTGTGATCAGTATAATGATCTGCCTTCCCTAGCTTCGTCAATTCTACTTTCGTTTACGCGTTTCGGAGAACCTCCATCTTCAAAAACTATAGGCCTATCTATACTGGTCACTAATATTATGGCCCGTTCCATTTATAATTTTCTATCTCCACCTCGTACCCCTCCTCTATTCAACACGTGTACATTAATCCTGTTCATTAAAACATTCATGTATATCTGTTCATAAATGAACAGATATCGTCGCAAGCAGATATTACGTTTAAAAATCTAAAAATTTTCAAAAATTAACAGGAAGGACGACCGTTGAAAAGAAAGTTTGAAAGAAGCCAATCAGAAGCGAGTGAAAACGTATGGTTTTGAAGAGCCAATCAGAAGCGAGCACGTTAGGTTTAATGTACACGTGTTGAATAGAGGAGGGTACGAGGTGGAGATAGAAAATTATAAATGGGACGGACCATAATATTGGTGACCAGTATAGATATAGTTTTTGAAGATGGAGGTTCTCCGAAACGCGTCAACGAAAGTAGAATTGACGAAGCTAGGGAAGGCAGATCATTATACTGAACAATGTGACAATAATCCTAGCAGAAAAGAAGAAGATTATAAAAAGAATTTCGAACTAAGTAGTCTATCTATGGTAAAGTCGGTTGATTTTGTAATACATATTACTGTTACTCACTGACTGGTATCTCTGAGGTAAACAGCTGTTTCATGAATTCTACACTGTACCTCTCCGTTACTCTCGATTTCACTCCACACAATTTGCCATACTGGGCGTGAAGAAGTATTCACTTAAAACATAATTTCTGAAAACCGTGTTAGTAGGGATGTGGTTTTTGATAGAAAGTTCAGAACGTAATCATCAATAATTAGTGTATTTAAAAATCTTATGTTCTAACTACTTTGAAACACAAATTTAAAGCATTAACATATTTGCAGATTCAAGAAAATTCTTAACTTTCCAGTTTGGCAATTCTTCTAGGTAGGTAGTCACAAGGAGTCAATAAAGGTGTTTAGTTTGAGCTTCCCGAATAAATTAATTATATTTTTACAATACCCGTGTCAAATCATTCGCGGAGACAGCGTGCCTGGTGCCATGGCTTCACGTCAATCAACCTGGAGACGTATTGCAGTAACGCCAGCAAGAATGGAGCAATGACCCTAGTTACTGTATTACTATTACTGTCACGTGACAGAACAATAACATTGACTTTCCATTCATCAGCTGAGCGCATTCTTCTTCCTTTTAAAGGTCTGCTGTACACGTATGGTGACAGCGCGTTGTGTGGACAGAATAGTAGCAACGTGTAGTAAGGACTTGTACATGTGAACTTCTTACATTTTGGAGTGTGCTGGCATCAAGTAACGCTAACAACACGATGTCTCTCGTATTCTGGACAGATCGATTCTAATTCCTCTTTGGTTTCGGTTCTTCCTGAACGTTGTAGACATAAGAATGTCTTCTGCTCTGGACACACCAGGCACAAGAGCGACTTTGTGAAGTTTAATTTTCGTAAGTAAATCGAATAATAAGTTGCCTTTGGTGTAAAATATTGTTGGTGGTAGATTCAGTTGCGTTTCTGTTGAATTATCGATGGCTTTGGTCGATGGTCGGCATAGCATTAGATTCCACCCAAAAATAATTACAAGTTCTTATATGGCGCGCGCGCGCGTGTGTGTCTAACAATTTGTTTCCTTTAATCTAATACCAAATATGACTTTACTGTGAAGAAAAATATTATGGACCCATCTTTCTATAATCCTCGTATAATTTTTTTTTAACTGCTGTATTATTTCGATTAAACAGTTAACGAAACTGTCAATTTCCATAATTTTTAAATTCTGTTTTGACGCTAGTCAGACATTTTTTCCTTAACGTCCATACGTTATGCCATTTAGGTTAATAAAAAGGAGATATCAGCGTTAACGATACGCGAAAAGTAACCACGACTCGAACTAAGGACCATGAAGTGCGTAATTCAGAGACTGACCGGTGCTTTAGCCACCTCATTGAATATAAACGTACTAGAAGTACAGCCACCATTATAAAAAGCGTGCTCGATATTAGCGGCTGAAGTCTAAGTAATTGGATTATCTGCCGCTACGAACACTGGAAGCTGCAAGGACAGGAGTGGAGACGCTTGAGAAAATATACAGTGCTATTATTTAACTGTAGTTGGACACTGCTGCAAGATGCCACCAGCAGCGAGTGCTCACATATCTCATATGGGTTACTATTCTAGGCCACATCAATTACCGAACCCTGCTAAGCACACAGGCAACCGCGTTGGTAAATACTCTAAAAAGAAATGTACTCTAACCTAACCTGACCTTTTCTATTGCAGAACAAGAAGTTTGTGCTACCTCGGTGTACCCGTAAAGATCCTTTCATCTTCCTTTCTTCCCCATCTTCGTCCTCGTCGTCGGATGAAACAGTTAAGTCTTTAGTTGCAAACGATGCCGCATGTGACAGCTATGTGAACGGATTCGTTGAAGGCCTTCCGATATCACGAACATCAACGGTAAGTGTTTGGTCTTATTTGGATACCGCTAACGCCTAAACGGTTAAATCAATTGCTGCATATGTCGATGTTGTGCTACATTGTAGCTATTGATTTTGCTACACCGGTATTTGTGGATCCTGACATGGTAAATTGATCAGTTCTCCCAAAATAAAATTATATTAAGCGATAAAACCAAATGCATTTTGTTTAACGTAAAAAAAAGATTAGAAGCATAAATAGTAAATGAAGTACTTAATAAGTACGATCTTACTTCCCACGAATCACTCGAACTTTATCTTCTAAATTAGGAAGTGCTTCACATTGTAAAGATACCGACATTTCTGTTATATCATGAATCATATCATAAATCACCAAGCCCAACTTGAATAATGAAAATACACATTCTTAACCCATTTTCATTCGCATTCCACATTAAATTAAATATGTTCATAATAATATTTTAACCATCGTTTAGGCTTAAGATATTCTCGTATAAAACAAAAATAAAAGAATTATCTCAATACATGATCAGTCTATAAGAAAATTAAAGAATCGATAGTTTGAAAAGGAATTAGAAATAAGGAAAAACTCAACAATGAGGAAGCCATTTTTATATCCTGGTCCAAGCGTTTCAACAGAGAAGTTTAACATTAAAAAAAGAAATTATTAAGAGTCAGTCAAACAAATTAACAAACAAACTTGACACTGCACTACAACATCAATTTTATTCAGTATTCAAGGAAATTCAGTTATAATACAACTAAATATCTGGTAACAATTATAAGCTTCGAAAACTTGGTAAATGGTGCTTCTTAATCTAAATTCAAAATTCCACTTGTGGCTCGAGGACGTAATCAGAAAAAACGTTTTTTTTATAATCACTTAAAATTTACAGACTGTTTTAAAAACCAATCCAATTGTACAATAGCCTAAATTTAAATTCATTATATTTTGTTGTCAGCACGGTTCTTTCAACCGCGCATCACCCATCTGGTTATTAAGTAAACTGAAATGTTAGAGCAGTCTTTAGAATTTAATTGTATGATTCCATTCCATAAAGAGTTTGTTTCAGTAACTCAATGGAGCTAAAATATGCCCGATCCTACCAATGAACAACCTGTCTGATTAACAACAGTTAACGAAACTGTCAATTTACATAATTTTCTAACTTTCTGTTTGGACGCTAGGCAAACATTTTTTCCTTAACGTCCATACTTTATGCCAGTTAGGCCAATGAGAACAAAATATCAGATAGGTTAACAAAATGGAATAAAATGTTGACTTTTAATCCATATTTTATTTTATTTTTATAAAACTTAAAATACGTTTAAGTGATTCTGAGTTTGAAAGCTAGGCATAAACTATATTTAAAAAAAAGTAATATACATTTTTTTAAAAGTCAATTCCTACTTAGGTCATGCACTTCCATCACGTCAGCGAGACAGCTGCGTGCTGCGATTCCTAAAACCAACATAGGATAGAACATAAGTGTTATTTAAATAAAATCCTATCGTATAGTCTGTACAAATATGCGATATTAATATTTGACAAAAACTGTATTAACATCAAGTGTCATCCATTACAAGTTTAAAAAATGTATTTGAACTTGAGTGGATGAATAATAGTAGGAATTACCTAAGGGAATCCTATCGTATAGTGTGTACAAATATGAGATATTAATATTTGACAAAAAACTGTATTAATATCAAGTGTCATCCACTACAAGTTTAAAAAAATGTATTTGAACTTGAGTGGATGAATAATAGTAGGAATTACCTAAGGGAATCCTATCGTATAGTGTGTACAAATATGAGATATTAATATGTGACAAAAAACTGTATTAATATCAAGTGTCATCCACTACAAGTTTAAAAAATGTATTTGAACTTGAGTGGATGAATAATAGTAGGAATTACCTAAGGGAATCCTATCGTATAGTGTGTACAAATATGAGATATTAATATTTGACAAAAAACGCTATTAACATCAAGTGTCACCACTACAAGTTTAAAAAATGTATTTGAACTTAAGTAGATAAGTAATAGTAGGAATTACCTAAGGGAATCCTATCGTATAGTCTGTACAAATATGTGATATTAATATTTGACAAAAAACTGTATTAACATCGTGTCACCACTACAAGTTTAAAAAATGTATTTGAACTTGAGTGGATGAATAATAGTAGGAATTACGTAAGGGAATCCTATCGTATAGTCTGTACAATTATGTGATATTAATATTTGACAAAAAACTGTATTAATATCAAATGTCATCCGCTACAAGTTTAAAAAATGTATTTGAACTTGAGTGGATGAATAATAGTAGGAATTACCTAAGGGAATCCTATCGTATAGTCTGTACAATTATGTGATATTAATATTTGACAAAAAACTGTATTAACATCGTGTCACCACTACAAGTTTAAAAAATGTATTTGAACTTGAGTGGATGAATAATAGTAGGAATTACGTAAGGGAATCCTATCGTATAGTCTGTACAATTATGTGATATTAATATTTGACAAAAAACTGTATTAATATCAAATGTCATCCGCTACAAGTTTAAAAAATGTATTTGAACTTGAGTGGATGAATAATAGTAGGAATTACCTAAGGGAATCCTATCGTATAGTCTGTACAATTATGTGATATTAATATTTGACAAAAAACTGTATTAACATCGTGTCACCACTACAAGTTTAAAAAATGTATTTGAACTTGAGTGGATGAATAATAGTAGGAATTACGTAAGGGAATCCTATCGTATAGTGTGTACAAATATGCGATATTAATATTTGACAAAAAACTGTATTAACATCAAGTGTCATCCACTACAAGTTTAAAAAAATGTATTTGAACTTGAGTGGATGAATAATAGTAGGAATTACCTAAGGGAATCCTATCGTATAGTGTGTACAAATATGAGATATTAATATGTGACAAAAAACGCTATTAACATCAAGTGTCACTACTACAAGTTTAAAAAATGTATTTGAACTTAAGTAGATAAGTAATAGTAGGAATTACCTAAGGGAATCCTATCGTATAGTCTGTACAAATATGTGATATTAATATTTGACAAAAAACTGTATTAACATCGTGTCACCACTACAAGTTTAAAAAATGTATTTGAACTTGAGTGGATGAATAATAGTAGGAATTACCTAAGGGAATCTTATCGTATAGTGTGTACAAATATGAGATATTAATATTTGACAAAAAACGCTATTAACATCAAGTGTCACCACTACAAGTTTAAAAAATGTATTTGAACTTGAGTGGATGAATAATAGTAGGAATTACCTAAGGGAATCTTATCGTATAGTCTGTACAAATATGAGATATTAATATTTGACAAAAAACGCTATTAACATCAAGTGTCACCACTACAAGTTTAAAAAATGTATTTGAACTTGAGTGGATGAATAATAGTAGGAATTACGTAAGGGAATCCTATCGTATAGTCTGTACAATTATGTGATATTAATATTTGACAAAAAACTGTATTAATATCAAATGTCATCCACTACAAGTTTAAAAAATGTATTTGAACTTGAGTGGATGAATAATAGTAGGAATTACCTAAGGGAATCCTATCGTATAGTCTGTACAATTATGTGATATTAATATTTGACAAAAAACTGTATTAATATCAAATGTCATCCACTACAAGTTTAAAAAATGTATTTGAACTTGAGTGGATGAATAATAGTAGGAATTACCTAAGGGAATCCTATTGTATAGTCTGTACAAATATGCGATATTAATATTTGACAAAAAACTATTAATATCAAGTGTAATTACAAGTTTTACACTTGTAAACCGCGTGGCACTACAAGTTTTAAAAAAATGTATTTGAACTTAAGGGGATGAATAGAAAGTATTTTATTAAGGATTGAAAATTTTAACAAGATATATAAATAATATAGGGAGAGTGTGAACTAATATTAGGAATTGAATAAAATACATAAATCAGTAATTTTTGTAAATCTCACACATAGCGTACGATTGATTTATTCGTAACATTAAAATATCTCGAAATAAAATTTTATAAAAATTGCACGTAGAAATGCCATATTAAGCAGTCAAAGTCGATTTGTTTAAAAAAATATTTATTATAGTTCAATTAATTTCCGACTACAGTACGGATTAAGATAATGGTATGAAACGCTTAAGCTCTCTATAACAAATATATCGAAGCCAAGTGTAGAAGTTATAAAACGATTTTGCACGTATTTGTTGGTCTGAACCCACAAAATATTTGTTTACGGGTGAAAATTAGTTGTGTGCATTTGCAAATAATCGCGGCACGCAGCTGTCTCGCTGACGTGACGGAAGCGAATTTCCAAAAGTAATTTTTCCTTCTTAACTGTTTTTTCAAATTCTTATTTCATCGTCGTAAACAGGATTAACAATCTTCACATACAATTAGCATATTAAATTTCCAAATTGCATTCAAAATACGAAAATGAATCTTATTCGCTGTCAAATTAATTTCTTAAAAACAGTTATGAATTATTAAAGATTTGTTTTGTTGTTGTTATTTTTAAGGCGAAAACCACATTGAGGCTGTTATCGCCTCCCTAAATGTCAGTGTGAGTGTAAAGTGTTAAAGTCGTAAGTGTAGTGTTGTAAGTGTAAGTGTGTTAGACTCGGGTACCGCGTGGCACTCTAAATCCGTTCAATAGGTGCAGTTAGTCTGCAGCCCCGCGGGGTATTAAAGATTGGAAATGATCGCGTTTTGAAACTGTTAACGAATTTTGCTGGTTAACAAACTTGCCCAAGATCGGACCTAAATTGTGAACATGAACATGCTAAAACACTCGCGCGCGCACTCTATATTTTTATACAGTGTTATTACTAGAAATGTGTTATATGTTGGTTTTTTTGTTAAAATGTGGTGGAATTCAATAAATAAAAAAATGATAAATAATTTAAAATTGTTTACAAATTATTCGCCATCTCCCCGAACAATTCAGTTTAGGTAGTATTGTAAAAAAAAATGTTACAATCCCTCAAAATAGACTTATCAGTTTTTGCTCAAATTTTGTGTATGAAGAATGATTCAAAACTGAATGTACCAAATTTGAAATATAAATTTCGGTTTTGAAAACGAGATATAAAATCGAGAAAACGAAAATGATCTCTGAATGTTGTCAGTGTTTGTTTTGGTTTTTTGTTGATAGCTTTCGAAAAATCTACGTGTTTTGTATGGGAACTTGAGCCTCTTTCATCATCATCATCATCATCACACAGCAAGATCTCTTTATAGCGGCATTGAAGGGAACGTTAGTTTTCGCCCCTATAAAGAAATTTTCGCTATAGAGAGAGAGCTCGACCAAAACGTGTATAAAATGTGTTTTATTTGTAACAAGTGTATTGACGGGACATACCAGTGATGGAGAACACCACTATGGCCACCTTTGCAGATGACACAGCTGTAATGGCAGTTGCGGTAAATGTGGAAGACGCAACTAACAAGTTACAAAATTCTGTTAATAAGATCAATAAGTGGACAGAAATGGAGGATCAAGCTGAATGAGAGTAAATCAGTGCATGTCAACTTTACAAATCGTAAAGTTGTTCCAGTGGCAGTCACTATCAACTTACAAAGAATTCCATATTCGAATTCAGCTATGGAATTTGGATGCAAAACTTAGGTGGAAAGAACATGTCAAAAAAAGAGGCAGGAGCTGAACATTAAATTCAAGAAGATGCAGTGGCTGTTGGGAAGGCATTCACAACTCTCTTTGCAAAACAAGCTGCTGATATATAAGCAAGTTCTAAAGCCTGTGTGGATATATGGTATCCAACTGTGGGGTTGTACCAAGAAAACAAATGCGATGATGATCCAAACATTTCAAAACAAAATACTGCGAAGTATCTGCAATGCTCCATGGTATGCACGAAATGGCGATATTCATCGGGACTTGGGAGTTCCTATCGTTGTAGAAGAAATTAAATTACATTCAACGAAACATAAAAAGAGACTGGCGACACATTCTAATGTGGAAGTACTGCTGCTCCTAAGGACCAGTCAGGATCAGCGCAGAGTGAAAAGGACTAAGCCTTGTGATTTGATGTGTTAGTGAAGTGGGGGTCTGGCTGATGGGGCGGATCTTGGACGTTCATGTACTTGACTCTAGTGAATGAAATATTACTTGATACTTGACTTAGTTGTAATAAAAAAAAGTGTATTGAGTTCAGAGTATTGAAATAAACTATATGTTGTACAGTCTTTAAAAAACAATATTTATTAAGTAATACTGTATGAATAAAATACTATAAATGTGAGAAAAATGCAGTATATTGCCGAAACTACTGCAGAGTCGCTTCATCAATTCGTTGAAATTTTAGCTTTCGAATTTTCTTGAAGTTATTCCCGCCATTATAGTCTTTCTTTATTTTACTTTTATTTTTTCCAATATCTTGCCAACAGAAGAACTAGTTACATCTACTTCACAGCTTTCTCTAACTCAAGCAAAATTCTAACAATAAAATTTTCCTTTTAGACGCCATTTCACTGTATTGTAAAAATGTAAAAAAGTAATGCACTACTTGTATAATGTACTGGTCACAAAACACTCGATTCAGTTGTCGGTATACTGAAAAATAGGATAGAAGATTAGCAAGTGTGCACGTGTTTCGCCGCTATAGAGAGATTCCTGGAATTTTATTGTCTTTAATAGAAGAAGTTGCAATACATATTTTTACTATAGGAATGGGAAGGTACCATTAAATTTTGCCGTTATAGAGAGGTTTACATTATAAAGTGATTCGCAATAGAGAGGTTTTATTTTACTGTATTTATTACCCAGATACCACTCACTGACGGTTTCTCCAAAACCATCGAACGGATTACAATGAAACTTGGTATACAGCTTCCTTTAAAGTCCTGGATGCTCCTTAAGAAACGGTTTTGATAAATTCAACCCCTAAAGTGTTTTACAATAGGGAAATGTAAAGAAAATTGAAACGTGTCATCCTTTTTTGATGAAAGCTGGATTCTTACTTACTATTGTGATTAATTATTGTGGTCTAAGCGTAGGCTGCTTATTGATAGACAAAATTACATCAAATTAAAAGTATCAGTATGATCGTAATTTGATGAATTTATAACGGAGTTAAATTAACCATCATTTATTACAACACATACATTGTATTTAATTTAACAAAATACCTCAAATATCGGATTAGTGCACACGTTAAAAGAACTTTCCAACAATATTTCCGGCAAGAGAAATGTGAAAATCCCACGTTTTGAAAACGTCGTGTATTAATTCGTAAATTATGTAAAATTCCTTTGGTTTGTTAACTTGTAGAATAATTTGTGTTCATCACGTTGGCAACACTCAAATATCATTACCGTTTACTAATGATTATGTAAAATGAAATTGGCATCGTTGAAGCTGTTGATCGAGATTTGCTGATATGGCGATAAGGGTATAGTGTTAGAAACTATTATTTTATCACGTGATGAGAAAACGTCGTAAAGTAAGTTGCATTTTATTGTTTTTTGTTACTAGTTATTAACGCTTAAGTATAATCGTAATACAAGTTGTATCATCGTTTAGGGATGTAACGACATTTTAATGGAATTTGGTGTTACTTGAAAAGTATTTCTGATGTACGTTAGGGCAATGTCCAAACATAGTGCAGAAGTACTGAGGAAGGGATATCTTTGCCTTAAGATTTAGCCTAAAGTTAACGTTAAAGTAAAAACTGTTGATGGGAACATCTCTGTTTTGATAGCTTAGCCAAATCGGGTATTTTGACAATTTTAATTGAAAAATGTTCACTAGAAATGTTATTTTACAATACGCATAAGCTATTGTACTTACAATAGCTTACAATACTCATAAGCTAGAACATATTGTGATTCCTATTGGAAATAGCTCATTTTCCAATAGGAATTTGCTAAAAATATAACGTACTTGCATAAAAACAGTTGGTCAATAATTATCTAACATTACATTATCTATGTACAGTACAGTATTGTGTATTCTAAATATTTTTTTTATTTATGGTTACACATAGATTCGTTTATTTGTGTTAGTTGCTTAAAAAATTTGGTTGTTATGTGATTGTTACTTAGAACCATTGTTTCATTTAGTCAGTAATTTTTTTCGTGTTTTTTTTTGTAATTGTTCTTGTATTGGTTTTCATATTTTTGCTTAAATTCATGAAGATGGCGAAGTAGTAATGGATGGAAGTGACAGTGGAATTTGTTATGGCGTCCAAAATTTTAAACACTGGAAAATTTGGTAATAACATTTATTTTATTTAACAACTTACGAGTTTTTTCATTTGACTATTTTAATTTTAAACCTACTAACATTATAAGGCTACGGTATTGTGTTTTATATGGGGCATCCTGTCTCCATTCGTCTGAATCAAACCTAAATCGTTTAATTGCAATGTAAAGGTCGTTGAGTTTTGTTTCGAGTAGAAATTTTTTATTTGGAACTTATCTAAGTGAATGTACAATTTGGAAAATACATTTTGAATGTGGAATTTGAATTCTTGAAAAAAAATCAAAATTTCTTGAAGCACAGTACATTTTTGTGTATCGTTGGGTCCGCGAACATTTATACGAATCCGTATAACTTCGTAAATTTCAGATAAAGAAGATAAAAGTTGCGAAAGTAGCATTTCTAGGCACTATTTTTAAATGTATAATTTCCACTTTTTGAGGGTCCTCTGATGACAGATTTTGGTAAATAAGAAATTTACATTTTGTTTGTTAACTCAAATTTTATGCGTTGGAAATACAATGTTTTCATTGGCTGGTTGATGATATAAATTAGGATCTCCAAGAAAATTCTGTTTCGTGTAAGTTATTAAAAATCTATAAGTGTTCAATTTCTCAAAAACGGCTGAACACATTTTTATCACACACGAAGAATCCCGATTCAAATTAGTGAACCAAATTTGGAATGAGATAACGTTACGGTCACAAAAATCGGTGGAAACAATGGTAAACAATAGCGGTTTGCTCTAGGCCTCAATATGTATTATTATTTATTTTATTTTAACTACATATTTCGGTTTTAATTCGTGCAAATTTTACTGCGTTTATTTGATTTATGCCTGTAAAGCATGCATATTTCATCACAATACACCAGTTTGTATTTTATGGAGAGTTTAAGAGGGGGAGGCAAGTCATTAATGTTACGATAAGAGTGTATACTACTCAACTGACGTAGTAAATCTGAGATTGAATTGTTTATTGCATTACTGTATTAGTAAACCTGCATTGCTTTAACTAACAGGAGCGCAGGGATAAAATAATTTCCCTTTATTGCATGCGTGGGAAAACTCGTTACGAGTTCACTCATTCATAACTCACACTGGGGATATTTTCATAACAAAGCTGTTTACGTTGGATGTAATTAGTTTAAATGTTAACACAACATTGTGTCATTCTCTGTCGTACTCATGGACGTTTATACGGACAATATTGCCTTATGAAATATTCAGTTGTTGAAAACACTTTTCCGAATGTGAATATTTTTAAGTGCTATACAGCATGGGTTTGTATTACCAAATCACTTACGAAGGAAATGTTTATAAATAAGTCAAGAAACATTTAGCCTATGTTAGTTTATGGTGTTTGGCATTGTGGTACCCGAGTCTAACACACATTTACACTTACGACTTTAACACTTTACACTCACACTTACATTTAGGGAGGCGATAATAGCCTCAATGTGCTTTTCGCCTTAAAAAAAATGTATTATAAGCGACCAAGTACAACACGCGCCTGACACCTCTCACTTTTTCAAAATACTAAGTGTATATAAAAAGTATTGGGACTGAAGAAAAACTATTGCTTAATTTCTTTTAATATGTAAAAAAGTATTTGTTTTAAGCCCTTATTTTGTGGAAAACCTTATAAACTGTATTAAAAAAGGCTATTCTCTCATATTACGGCTCTCAATAAAATTTTAACTTATTGGAATTGAATTTGAATATAAACATACTAGAAGTATATCCACTATTATAAAAAAAAACGTCCTCGATATCAGAGGGTAAAGTCTAAGTAATTGAACTGTCTGCCGATAGGTTTTTTTTTTTTTTTTTTTTGGTGTTTAACGTCCGACTATTGTGCACACTTGGGCTAATGCAGACGATGGGATGATTTATAGCGTATGAAAATGCCAAGCCCTGGCCGGGAATCGAACCCGGGTCCTCGGGGTGAAAGCCCAATACGCTGCCAACTAGGCTATCGTCTGCCGATACGAACGCTGCAATCTGCAATAAGGATAAGGAATCTGTAATCTGGATAAGGAATGGAGACGTTTAACAAAATAGACAGTACTGTTATCTATTTAACTATAGTTAAACACTCTGCTGCAAGATCCCACCAGCAGCGGGTGCTCACATCGTCTCAAAGGGTTTATACATAGGCCTAATGTTATTGGTCATTATTCCCGTACAAATTCCGTTTGTGGAATTATCGATTAAAAAACATTCTGTAATTTCTATAAATAGGTTCATCATATTTTGCTCAAATATTAAGATTCTCAATTCAAACTCGCGTTGCAAATTTTCGATAAATCGAAAAACCAAAATTCAACTTACCATTGTTGACGGGGTTTGTTTTGTTTTTCTTCAGTATACTCAGAAACCGAATATAACTTTAATTTAAAATTGGTTAGTCTGACGAGTTGCATACCAAAATTTATGCATATTTAAATTACCGATTATGAAAAATTAGTCCAATTTACCGAGTATAGCTCTCCCGAGTTGAATATGTTCGGGTAGCAGCAACACGTGTTTTGTTTGTTTTTTCAGTTTCTTCATTTAAATCTCTTTTAAATACGTAATTAAATTTAACGCGTAGAACTTTGTGCACTGTTCGCGCATCATTTTTAGGTTAGGTTAGGTTTTATCAATACTGTCACTGATTGTTTGCGATGTTTGTATGTTTTATAAAAACAGAACTAACTTTGTTTCAGACATGATGTAGTTCATCGTTTAATTTTTTGTGTTTAGCGTTTTCTTTTCATTTAATAAAACATCAAAATTAAACTTTAATGTTGAATAAGAAGAGGGTGTGTCAAAAATTATGTTTATGAAGGTAACACCACAGGTAGACCTTGTCTAGCCGAATTGCTTGTCAGACCTACATTTGTCCGTTTTTAGATCTAAAATAGTGATTTTTGTCAGACTGTGTGTGTGTGTGTGTGCGCGCCCTCCCGCCACCAATTAGTTGTGATTGGTTCTTTTTAGTTATGCGTTTTGAAAATGAATCTGAGAAAGTTTATGCAGCCATTAATTTAATATGACAGTTTTTCTAGTTTTATTCAGAAATTACATATTAAAAACATAAATATCTTCAGGTAGTTCATTACATAAACTTCAAACTGTGTAATCAAAAGAAAAGTTAAAGAGTAGGGAACTTTTGTGTTGTGAAGTTAGCAGGGGGATATTGCGCGCGGCTAGGTTGGCAACACGGCAGACTTAGGGGGCGCGGCGAGTGAGTCACGCAGCACAGCAGTCTGTGAGTGAAGTGTACAGTGTAAGGTTATGTGTAGTGATGAGTGCTATGAATGGAACCAGTAACGGTAGTGTACCGAATAAAACGCCGACAACGGTGAGCCCGGCGTCGTACCATTATACCAGCAGTACCAGTCTGTTGAATGCGTCCACGAAACCGGTTCCGCCGCCGACGTTACCCAAGTACTCGTCAGGTTCCCCGGCGACGTACCGGCTTGCCAGTTTGGATCGTTTAGCCAACAGGCAAAGGCTGTTCGAACAGACAACAGGCGGTGATGCTAGTACGGTAGGTTAGAACATATGTTGCAGGCCATCTGGTTTGCCGTCACATAACCTAACATTTGGCCTAATTTTGTGTTGAATCTACAGCAGAGTGTTTGCTTACAACAGTTTACACAATTTTCACCTAATTTTTAAACATGTCTTCGAACAAACATTAACAAATGGTGCAGCAAACAACAGGTTTTATTTTTGAACTTCTTTTTAATTAGTTTTCTTCTTTTTAATATAGTTTTAAACTTCTTTTTAATATAGTTTCAAAAGTAATTACAGTACTTTTGAACTATATTATTATTAATTTCCTGGTTTAAAATATTGACTTTTCATAACACATAACCAAAAGTTTAACAAAATCCAATTTCGACAATTTTTTTGCAGAATTCTCAAGTGAACGAAAATGTTGTTACTTATAGCTGAGATATAACAAAAAAACTTGAAGATAAATTAATTAATGATTTTAAGATTTGTACAAACTTACATACCAAATTTCATGTAAATCAGCGTTTAGTTTCCAGCCATATGTAATAGGCATATAAAGATAGACTTCCAGGTAAAAAACCACTTTTAGGAATTTGTGGAATATATTTTCCATCATAACCTCAAAATTGATTATTTCTTGGTGATTATACGGTACAAGATAAAAACTTCTACTTTAATAGCCTTGCTTAAATAGAACTGTGAATAATGCAGTTTAATGCATTCCTAAAGCGATAACATGTAGAATATCAGCTGTTTGTAATAGCCCAAATACTTTACCGGACGTTTTGTTATTCTCGTTGCTATGGTAACCATTAACTGTTAATTAAATTTCTGTTTATAACATTTGAAATTATTAATTTCAGGGATTTGCTCTCGAACCGTAATATTTTTTATTTAAAATTCGTTCTACTTTAAGTAAAATGAGTTATGATTTAAGTATCAAAGTAATTATGAGTAAATTACGAGTATAATTTTTGAATTCAGTAAAGACTGAATTTGAAAAATAAACCGATGTGCAATTCTCTTATCCATGTTTCACAAACAAAAGAAGCCTTAATGTGTAAAAATAAAAATATTGATTTCTTTCTAATGTAATTACACATAAAATTAATATAGGTCTAATACACATACAACCACAGGCACTCAGATAGCCTACCCTCACACACAAACTAATAAAATAAAATAAGCAAAAATCTCACTTTCGCAAACAATACCGGGTTTACCCAAATTATTCCTGAAGGCTTGTAGTTGTCAAAGAGCCGTTTGTGTACCAGTTAAGGGATCCCGAATTTTTTTTTATTGAATATCTCCTTTCTACTTCTTTTGAGAACCAAAAGTTATAGTAAAAGAGTATCGTGAACACAAAAAGTATACGTGTGGAACTCGGGGAGTTACCGACAGAAGCGAAACTTTTGTTAATCATACCTTTGCGGAATATATAATTAGTTTGAAGATATGTTTACAAATGCCTTGTTTTGTTTAAATAAGTAAATAAATACGTGAACCTAGCTTAGATATTACTTACTATAGGTTTAGTAAAAGATCAGTTGTTTTATAGTAATTCGTAACGATCAGCTGATTTCATTGAACAGCTGATAGGCTATAATACGTTTTAAGTTATGTTGTTAAAAACTAGCAATATTAACAACAATTAATTAATTTCGAATGTATTAATTAGGCCTATAAACGGTTACAACGTGCACGTGTTCTTCAACGAGGGAAAAATACCGAAACCAATACTGTTATCGAAAAGGAGGAAGAAAACTTAAGATATTAGATTAGATTAGAGTTTAGAGGAAGGGATAGTATAACCCCAGGCACTGCGATCGACTGACCTATTGTGCAAAAAGAAAGAGGTAAAAATAGAGAGATGAAATTCGTTTATACCATATTTCCTTTACATTCTTCCGTTCGACAGACCAGTATTCTATTTACTCTACTCGCCAAAGGTAACATTAAAAACTTACATACATGTAAGGTAAAAATAAAAATATTGACTTCTTGCTAATGTGATTACATATACAATTAATATAGGCCTACTGCTCATACAACCACGGGCACTCAGATACACCCCTCCCCACTCACAAACAACACTTCGCTAATAAAATGGCAGAAATCTCAATTTCGCAAACAGTACCGAGTTTTCCCAAATTACCTCTGAAAGCCCGTAGTTGAGCCAAGTGTTATGGGTGAAGATTATGATGAACACAAAAAGTATTTTAATCTAACCTGTTGGCTTTGTAGTCACAGTATTTTTGCCACACCCTATATAGGTAACAACTAATTTGTTGTAAGCGATATTCGCGTGATTATCATGTTCAGTTTTTAACCAAACAATGTTGCAATTGAAATATGTCGTGCGTGTTCAGGCTACAACTGCACAGCCGGGTAAGATAGACATTTGCGTTTATGAATGACGTCACCAGAACAGCTGGGAACCTAGTTAAGTACTGTTTTTAATTAGGATTCAACAAAGTACATCAGTAGTAGCTTTTTAATCTTCCAACACTTCATTTATTATCCGTACATAATATTAATCATAGTAAGTTCACAGATTGTGGTCCTAATACGTCTATGGTTTTGTGAATAAGATATATTTGTCTAGGTCTTTCGGTGATGCACATATCTATTTTAGCGTCTAAAAAAACCGTACAAATAGCGTCGAGTCTATTTTAGGCTGCAAGTGGGACAAAGGAAACGTAAAGGCCGCTTTCTAAAACTTGTGGTTCGAGAGTAATCGACATAAGTTAAAAAAATTCTATAAGGATAAATTTTCTAGAAATAGTTCGTCAAATTTGTTAAAATCTTTATGAAGATTTGTAATTCGGTATCAATACACTAAATATTGGTGTATTTAAAAACTGGTCAGGGTATATTTCATTACACTCCCGAATCGTATTGAAAAAAAAAATGATTTGGTGTAGGCTATTGACTTGAGTTACAAATCTGAGGAGCCGAATTTCAAGAACTGGGCATTTTACATTTTATCAACGTAAGAGGTTTCAGTTTCTTTTAAGTAATTTAATTAATCGTGAAATAGTTTGTTCATGTGTTTGCTAAATTTATTTCGTTTAAGACTTAAAAACTAAATAGGCTAAGGATTCAATCAACGTAATTTTTGTAATCGATGTTTATTATCGAGTTTGAGCTTAAACTAAGCTATATATTTGTAACAAGTAAATTGTAGTAAGTTTAAGTTATGTTAGGTATCCATTAAAATGTGAGGTAACTACGAGGACGATCAGGGATATTGGGATCTTGGTAGGAGATAGAGAGGCTTTGAGTGCACTGAAGTATTTAGGAGTGATTTTTGGTCAAAATAACAGGATGATATAACATGGTAGTGAAGGCCGAAAACACAATCAAAGCTCTGGAAACAAACGTATACTGGACAAACTGGACATATACTAGATGAAGATGAAATGTGATTTTAAAACTGAGCTTGCTTCTCTCGTTCAATGATAACAGTGTTGTGTGATGGAGCGTAATCAACTGATGGCCTTGAAAAGTGTAATATTTACGTGAAAGTCCCGTACCTTGTCAATGGTCCGTTGAAGCGTTTAATAGGCTTATACTCGACCGTGTCAAAAAATGTTGCTCAAGCGTTTAGCCATTGTCACGATATTGTTTTAGAATATCGGCAGCGGATCCAAACAGCAAAACGCATCTTATTAAGAATTACAAATATGCTTACTCATTAGTACCCGAAATAGGCAATGCAGTTAAAAATAAATGATGGAAAACATCAGGAAAAGTTCCTTACATCAATTATTTCGTAAAAAATATCACGTTCGGAAGTTATCGAAAAAAAACGAAAATCGGAAATTTTTCCAAAATCGGTTAATTTAATTTTATTGTTTCATGTATGTCGGCCTATATTTAAGTCAGTATTGCAAATTTGAAATAGTAAAAATTTATATGGTGTAGGCCTATTAAAAAAATACGGTTCTATAGTAGCTTAAATCGAATAAAATAAATGGACGACATTCAGGGTTTATTTTGTATGTAGGCCTTAGGCTTAATTCTAGTTTTCCTTTTCGTTATTTCATTTCTCGAACGTTTTCTTTTCGAAACCATTTTTAATAATAAAATACATGTGTAGAACTCGTGGAGTTACCGACAGAAGCGAAGCTTTTGTTAATGATGTCTTTGCTGAATATGTAATTAATTTGAAGATATGTTTACAGATATCTTATTTTGTTTAAATAAATACATGAACCTGGATATTATTTACTGTAGCTACAGTAAAAAGATCAGTTGTTGTTTTATATTGATTCGTAACGATGTTATGTTGTTAAAAACTAGCGATATTAACAACAATTATTGTAAACGTTTATATTAATTTCGAATGTATTATAAACGGTTACAACGTGCACGTGTTCTTAAACTAAGGAAAGATACCGAAACCAAAGCAACATAACGTTTTCATATAATACGCTTGTACTGTTATCGAAAAGGAGGAAAAAAAGAAAGAGACAGAAATAGAGACGAAATTCTTTTGCTTGTTCGTTCCGTATTGCCGTTCGGCAGACTTTTCTATTCATTCCTCCCGCTAAAGCTATCACTAAAAGCTTCGCTCCAGTAAAATAAAAAAAAACTGTTTCTCTCAGAATTGTTAAATTTTTTTCTGAAATGTTTATTGGCTTCATGGAGAAAGAACATAAAATTTTCAATAAAACTGATGCATTAATATTTTTCAGTGAAAAATATGGAAAGTTAATGTGGCTGGAAAGTTTTCGATTGCGTCAAAGCGGTGGCAATTAAGGATATTCTGACGCGAGGTATTTTCTTCAAACTATTTTTAAATACCGAAACATGACTGGAAATAACGAATAAATCGAATAACTCTAAATTCTAATCGCCGTCGGTTCAGTTTAGGCTCGTCCTGCATAATGTACACATTGAATATGACATATTTAGTGCAACAAATTTAAATTTTCAAATTGACGAATTTCTGTTTTTTATCCATAGGTCGATAACCGTAATTTTGGGTCGTGAAATAGCAACCCGTACGTTTTGGGGCGCTTATGTGATTAATTTTAGTTTATGAAATTATTTAATCGAACATGAAAAAGTGTTTGCGTTAGTTATTGTATCAAGAAACGTGTATCTCTGCCGATTTCAGATACATCATGCTGTACACCATAACAAATACTTCTCTGCTACGAGGATTCAGACTAAACAAACAAAGATTACCGAAAATCGATTTTCCAGTATCAGTGCTTGACCGATTTACGTGCTCAAACTGTGAGCGGAAATCACTCGTTTTACGAATTCTTTTGTTATTGGAATGTCACACGATTGTATTTTTACGACAAGAAATCAATAAATTTAAAATGGGTCACGGGCACGTCTTTGTGTGGAACCGATAAGGTGGCTGCTTGATTGGGAACGTTCCGGATTGTCTTATCAGCGATAAGATATCCTCAGTTCATTGGAAATTGTAAGAGACGAATATAACTGGAACGTCAGTGCCCGGCGTGGCGACTGGAAAGAAATAATTTGTTCCGGTTGGTAATTATTCTAGGCAGCAAAAGTGTGCCTGAAACCGCAATCATAAACTGTGATTCATTTGTACGCTAAGTATTTTGTTGGAAATGAGCTGTTGAATAATTGCTCTCATGCGAAAAATGAGTTACACTAGTTCTGCATAAATATATGCTACTAACTGTGACAGCCATTCTTCATATATTTATAAAAAAGTAGCTTTTGTAATTACTTTGTACTTCCAAGTAGGCTGCTTGTACTTTAAGAATTAACTTTGCTGTACTTACTTTGTACTTGTACTGTAATGTAAGTAGGCTACTTGTACTTTAAGAATTAACTTTGCTGTACTTACTTTGTACTTGTACTGTAATGTAAGTAGGCTACTTGTACCTTAAGAATTAACTTTGCTGTACTTACTTTGTACTTGTACTGTAATGTAAGTAGGCTACTTGTACCTTATGAATTAACTTTGCTGTACTTACTTTGTACTTGTACTGTAATGTAAGTAGGCTACTTGTACTTTAAGAATTAACTTTGCTGTACTTACTTTGTACTTACTTGTAATGTAAGTGGCTACTTACTTACTTACTTATACTGTAATGTAAGTAGGCTACTTGTACTTTAAGAATTAACTTTGCTGTACTTACTTTGTACTTGTACTGTAATGTAAGTAGGCTACTTGTACTTTAATAATTAACTCTGCTGTACTTATTTTGTACTTGTACTGTAATGTAAGTAGGCTACTTGTACTTTAAGAATTAACTTTGCTCTACTTACTTGTTTGTACTACTGTAATGTAAGTAGGCTACTGTACTTTAATGTATTAACTAGGCTGTACTTATTTTGTACTTTGTACTTAATGTAAGTAGGCTACTTGTACTTTAAGAATTAACTTTGCTGTACTTACTTTGTACTTGTACTGTAATGTAAGTAGGCTACTTGTACTTTAAGAATTAACTTTGCTCTACTTACTTTGTACTTGTACTGTAATGTAAGTAGGCTACTTGTACTTTTTTGCTGTAACTGTAATGTAAGTAGGCTACTTGTACTTTAAGAATTAACTTTGCTGTACTTACTTTGTACTTGTACTGTAATGTAAGTAGGCTACTTGTACTTTAAGAATTAACTTTGCTGTACTTACTTTGTACTTGTACTGTAATGTAAGTAGGCTACTTGTACTTTAAGAATTAACTTTGCTGTACTTACTTTGTACTTGTACTGTAATGTAAGTAGGCTACTTGTACTTTAAGAATTAACTTTGCTCTACTTACTTTGTACTTGTACTGTAATGTAAGTAGGCTACTTGTACTTTAAGAATTAACTACTTGCTGTACTTATTGTACTTACTTTGTACTTATACTGTAATGTAAGTAGGCTACTTGTACTTTAAGAATTAACTTTGCTGTACTTACTTTGTACTTGTACTGTAATGTAAGTAGGCTACGTGTGCTTTAAGAAATAACTACTGTATATAGGCATGTAGGCTTCACAGAACGTAGGCTATTTAGAAATTAGCTTTAACAGATGCCAGGATAGATCCAGTCTCTATTCTAAGAAACATGTTCAGCTTCAAGTGTGGTGTCTGGATAAACGTTGTTTAAAAATACGTTCAACGATAGGTCTAGACCCAATAGAGGGGTGTTCGGCGCTCAGCTGGTCCTAGCGTGACGAATCGGCAGTTTATTTTACTGTGCAAGTAAAGTGGTTTAAAAAGATTTAAGAAAACATTAAGAAGTGAGATTTTGTGCTGCTTTGCAGATACGAGATGGGTTACCTCCAGCAGCCAGTCTCCGTTCGCTTCGGGGCCTGTAAATAATTTCCTTATACAGTCATTCCATTACAGTACATTCGAAGCGATTCAATTACATCTCAACTCTTGCGTTTCCCTAGCCGCTACGCTACCCAACCCCTGTCCTTGCCTTCCACTTACATACTAATACGCACGCACGCGCGCGCGAGCACACACGCACACGCACACACTATATTATATTCAATTATATTTAATATTTTAAAGGAGATAATTTTTTACCAAAACATATTTTAAATCATTGCAATAATCATAATTGATAATCACTTCATTAATACATAATCAATCAAGATATATTCAGTAATTCATTGCATGGAAAGTAGTAAAATACACAATAACTAAACATATGTTTATAATAAATGTAGTAATTTAAACATATGATTATAATCAGCTGTAGATCGGCTAATCCTATGATTATAATCAACTGTAGCTCTGCTAATTGTATGATTATAATCAGCTGTAGCTCGGCTAATCGTATGATTATAATCAGCTGTAGCTCGGCTAATCGTATGATTATAATCAGCTGTAGGTCGGCTAATTGTATGATTATAATCAGCTGTAGCTCGGCTAATTGTATGATTATAATCAGCTGTAGATCGGCTAATTGTATGATTATAATCAGCTGTAGCTCGGCTAATCGTATGATTATAATCAGCTGTAGGTCGGCTAATCGTATGATTATAATCAGCTGTAGGTCGGCTAATTGATGATTATAATCAGTAGGTCTGTAGATTATAATCAGCTGTAGGTCGGCTAATTGTATGATTATAATCAGCTCGGCTAATTGTATGTAGCTCGGCTAATCAGCTGTAGTATGTTATAATCAGCTGTAGGTCGGCTAATTGTATGATTATAATCAGCTGTAGGTCGGCTAATTGTATGATTATAATCAGCTGTAGGTCGGCTAATTGTATGATTATAATCAGCTGTAGGTCGGCTAATTGTATGATTATAATCAGCTGTAGCTCGGCTAATTGTATGATTATAATCAGCTGTAGCTCGGCTAATTGTATGATTATAATCAGCTGTAGATCAGGTAATTGTATGATTATAATCTGAGATCTCATTCGATGTGGCGTGTTGTAAACAATATTTTAAGACCTCACACTACATTGTTTTGTAGTTCTCAAGATATAGGGTATAGAAATTTGTGAAAGGTGATTTTCATTTTCACTATAGGGAATATAATTATTAAACATGTTAATGAAAACAAATACTTAATCGTTTTGTATTTCTTGTACTACTGCGTCACTCAACCGCGCATCTAAAGGTTCTTAGTTCGAGTCGCAGTTGCTATTGTTGCGTTTTAACACTGAATCCTCGTCCTCATTAGTCTAACTGGCATCAAGTATAAACGTCGTTAAGAAAAAGAATGTTGGTAGTCGTAAATATTCCATTACTAACAGTTAGGGCCTAATATTGATTTATTTCGTATTATTTATTCATCGTAAAAAGTGGCAATAAATATAAAACCAGTTAGTAGTATTTTCAAAGGAACAGTTGTGATGCGAAATCATATGTTTAGGTGATGGCATGTACTTCATAGCGTGTATTCTCAGCGTAACGTATTTTCCATTGCTTATTAGACCTTAACGTTTGTATAAGCTATTTATAGAGTAGATAAATTAGTTAATGAATAGGGACTAATTGTCTTTCGTGTATATATTAAATTTAATTTTAACTTCTTCAAATCAATTGTGGTTTTCTGAGCGAACCCGAATATTAATTACGCAATTTTTCTTATAGGTCCTTGTTTGATGTTAAATATTACAAGGGAGACTGAGCAACTGCCCAGTTTTATTTTGTTTTTTGTATTCCCACGTCAGGAAGGGAAGGTAGGAATGTCAATATTCCACAGCGAAGCGAAATTCACCCAGATAATCCTGCTGTGCTGCAGTGATGTTTATACACAGTATTATTGAATATAAACATACTAGAAATGATAACCCTTATGAGAGTGAGCGCTCGCTGCTGGTGGCATTTTGCGGCAGAGTGTTCAACTGCAGTTAAATAATAGTGTTACTATGTTGAGTATAATAACCTGCCTTCCCTAGCTTCGTCAATTCTAATTTCGTTGACGCGTTTCGGAGAACCTCCATCTTCAAAAACTATATCTGTACTCTTGAGTATAGATATAGTTTTTGTAGATCGAGGTTCTCCGAAACGCGTCAACGAAACGAGTATAGTTACAGTTTTTGAAAATGGAGGTTCCCCGAAACGCGTCAACGAAAGTATAGATATAGTTTTTGAAGATGGAGGTTCTCCGAAAAGCGTCAACGAAAGTAGAATTGACGAAGCTAGGGATGGCAGATTATTGTACTGAACATAGTGACAATAATCCTAGCAGAAAAGAAGAAGAATTTAAAAAGAAATAATAATGTTTGTTATCTCAAACGTCTCCCTTTTGTTTTTGCAACTTGCAGCGTTCGTATCGGTAGAAAGTTCAATGGGATTTTAGCAGCTGATATCAGTACGCTTTTTATAATAGTGGCTGCACTTCTAGTCCGTCTATATTCAATGCCAGTATGCACTCTCATCTATCCCCGAACCACTAAGTGGCATCCGTCCTCGATGTTGGCCAGCTTTCTCTAACAATTCGATCTTCAGTCAACCTCTCTTCGGTTCAGAAAAATGACCAGAAACGAAAAGTCGAGGCCCAAAGGTCTCGTCTGTTAATGACGACCCGGTCTAATTCTCTGTTCATAGAATCTCTAATGGAGGAGCCAGTAACCTCACTGAGGCTGAGGAAGAGTTTTCATTCATATGTGTGTGTGTGTGTGTGTGTGTGTGTGTGTGTGTGTGTGTGTGTGTGTGTGTGTGTGTGTGTGTGTGTGTGTGTGTGTGTGTGTGTGTGTGTGTGTGTGTGTGTGTGTGTGTGTGTGTGTGTGTGTGTGTGTGTGTGTGTGTGTGTGTGTGTGTGTGTGTGTGTGTGTGTGTGTGTGTGTGTGTGTGTGTGTGTGTGTGTGTGTGTGTGTGTGTGTGTGTGTGTGTGTGTGTGTGTGTGTGTGTGTGTGTGTGTGTGTGTGTGTGTGTGTGTGTGTGTGTGTGTGTGTGTGTGTGTGTGTGTGTGTGTGTGTGTGTGTGTGTGTGTGTGTGTGTGTGTGTGTGTGTGTGTGTGTGTGTGTGTGTGTGTGTGTGTGTGTGTGTGTGTGTGTGTGTGTGTGTGTGTGTGTGTGTGTGTGTGTGTGTGTGTGTGTGTGTGTGTGTGTGTGTGTGTGTGTGTGTGTGTGTGTGTGTGTGTGTGTGTGTGTGTGTGTGTGTGTGTGTGTGTGTGTGTGTGTGTGTGTGTGTGTGTGTGTGTGTGTGTGTGTGTGTGTGTGTGTGTGTGTGTGTGTGTGTGTGTGTGTGTGTGTGTGTGTGTGTGTGTGTGTGTGTGTGTGTGTGTGTGTGTGTGTGTGTGTGTGTGTGTGTGTGTGTGTGTGTGTGTGTGTGTGTGTGTGTGTGTGTGTGTGTGTGTGTGTGTGTGTGTGTGTGTGTGTGTGTGTGTGTGTGTGTGTGTGTGTGTGTGTGTGTGTGTGTGTGTGTGTGTGTGTGTGTGTGTGTGTGTGTGTGTGTGTGTGTGTGTGTGTGTGTGTGTGTGTGTGTGTGTGTGTGTGTGTGTGTGTGTGTGTGTGTGTGTGTGTGTGTGTGTGTGTGTGTGTGTGTGTGTGTGTGTGTGTGTGTGTGTGTGTGTGTGTGTGTGTGTGTGTGTGTGTGTGTGTGTGTGTGTGTGTGTGTGTGTGTGTGTGTGTGTGTGTGTGTGTGTGTGTGTGTGTGTGTGTGTGTGTGTGTGTGTGTGTGTGTGTGTGTGTGTGTGTGTGTGTGTGTGTGTGTGTGTGTGTGTGTGTGTGTGTGTGTGTGTGTGTGTGTGTGTGTGTGTGTGTGTGTGTGTGTGTGTGTGTGTGTGTGTGTGTGTGTGTGTGTGTGTGTGTGTGTGTGTGTGTGTGTGTGTGTGTGTGTGTGTGTGTGTGTGTGTGTGTGTGTGTGTGTGTGTGTGTGTGTGTGTGTGTGTGTGTGTGTGTGTGTGTGTGTGTGTGTGTGTGTGTGTGTGTGTGTGTGTGTGTGTGTGTGTGTGTGTGTGTGTGTGTGTGTGTGTGTGTGTGTGTGTGTGTGTGTGTGTGTGTGTGTGTGTGTGTGTGTGTGTGTGTGTGTGTGTGTGTGTGTGTGTGTGTGTGTGTGTGTGTGTGTGTGTGTGTGTGTGTGTGTGTGTGTGTGTGTGTGTGTGTGTGTGTGTGTGTGTGTGTGTGTGTGTGTGTGTGTGTGTGTGTGTGTGTGTGTGTGTGTGTGTGTGTGTGTGTGTGTGTGTGTGTGTGTGTGTGTGTGTGTGTGTGTGTGTGTGTGTGTGTGTGTGTGTGTGTGTGTGTGTGTGTGTGTGTGTGTGTGTGTGTGTGTGTGTGTGTGTGTGTGTGTGTGTGTGTGTGTGTGTGTGTGTGTGTGTGTGTGTGTGTGTGTGTGTGTGTGTGTGTGTGTGTGTGTGTGTGTGTGTGTGTGTGTGTGTGTGTGTGTGTGTGTGTGTGTGTGTGTGTGTGTGTGTGTGTGTGTGTGTGTGTGTGTGTGTGTGTGTGTGTGTGTGTGTGTGTGTGTGTGTGTGTGTGTGTGTGTGTGTGTGTGTGTGTGTGTGTGTGTGTGTGTGTGTGTGTGTGTGTGTGTGTGTGTGTGTGTGTGTGTGTGTGTGTGTGTGTGTGTGTGTGTGTGTGTGTGTGTGTGTGTGTGTGTGTGTGTGTGTGTGTGTGTGTGTGTGTGTGTGTGTGTGTGTGTGTGTGTGTGTGTGTGTGTGTGTGTGTGTGTGTGTGTGTGTGTGTGTGTGTGGTGTGTGTGTGTGTGTGTGTGTGTGTGTGTGTGTGTGTGTGTGTGTGTGTGTGTGTGTGTGTGTGTGTGTGTGTGTGTGTGTGTGTGTGTGTGTGTGTGTGTGTGTGTGTGTGTGTGTGTGTGGGCGAGCGCGTGGATTTATTTAGATTAAATTTAGTATTTAGGTATAGTTTGCCTTTATCTAGACAATTTGAAAAACAAATTAAAGCTTTTTTTCCAACAAAAACAAACCCGTTGAAATGATTTTGATAAGTAGGCTACCAACTTTTTATTCGATATTTAACTATTTTTTAATAAATTTAACCTAAGACTCAAACAAAATGTTTAGATGGCTTCTCCTACAAAGTCAGCTGTAAAAAACAAAGGTATCATATTTAAACGTGTTCTATAATTCGGCATAACATTTTTTTCTCGTAGTACCTAATTTCTCTGATTCGTCTTATCAAGTTTGGATGGATAATCTGCGCCCTATGTTTCAAGATTCATAACTAAGTCAAAATTTGAATTGAAAGAAATTTAGTGTTAGAAAGTAAATACAGTATTAATCAAACTGATTGGGTGTTTCAATTTAGTATTGAGCATAATGTTAAATTTCTTGATAGTATTTTGAAGTCGTTACACTAACTTTAGTTGCAAATGTTTGTTTTAGAAATTTGGGCTTTACTTAAGGTTAAATCATTTTTAAGTCGATTTTCTTTTCTTTTTTTTTGAAGCGTAACGTTTTAAGAAAAAAATAATATCCGTTATTGAACCAAAAATAAAAACTATGTATCATGTGTTCTCTTACTTTTTATTTTAATTACGATAATTTGTTCGAAAACTCAATAGATTAACATAGCTAGATTTTTAGAACATAACGTAAAACTTATTTATCCTATCAGTTGTTCAGTTAAATCAGCTGATAATTACGAATTAATATAATAAAAACAGCTGATCTTTTACTATAACTACCAATATAAATTCGTGTACTCTCATCACGCGATGCGCTAAATCCATCACAACCAGCCCTAAAACGTGATACATGTTAAAACAACATAAATGGGGTAAAATTGTATCAGTAATGAATTGTACAAGCAAAACACGTTTCCCGGTCAGATCCTGTGTCACTTTTCAACGTGTGCAAAGTGAACGAGTTTATCTAAAGTAAAAAAAAAAAAAAAAAAAAAACATACCAGTAAGTGTGTGACATGAGATTTCAATTAGGAAGGGATGAACCTGCACGGCTCCAACCCTCGGACTACTTTAATCTGGCTCTAAGTTTGTAAAATAAAGTTATTGAATATAGATGGATCCCGGACCCTGCTAGTTTAGAGCCAGCAACAGTTAATCTGCATAACTGTTGCTTTCATCACAAAGACAAACATTGTGCATGACGAGATAACCTATGTTTTGTCTTTCGTTGTTAAAGATTAAACATATTGGCAGATATCTGTGACATTTGGAATGCTGGTGTAGTTTATCATTTTGTAATTTTTCGAAAATTGTGGTTGACTATTTTTTTTATCAAAAACATTAAATCGTTTTCTAAAATCCAATTTTTTCAGCAATTTTCTTCTAATTTAGCCCTTCATTTCGGAAAAAACAAATTATTGTATCGGTATAGATAACACAGACTGTATCGATGTATAAAGTCTGAAATTTAAAACAATAATACCGTTTAGGAGTCCGAATTGGTACACGTCGTTACCGTCTCTGGGTCGATCCTCCCTTAGTGCATGATTAACAATTAATAAAGATCAGGAGGGGGCTGTGCGAAATTTCACACTATGGAAGTTTTAAGTAAATACAGCCTTTTGAATAAGTTTTTTTTTAATGGATACAGACAAGTTAGTTGATTTAGTTATCGTTGAAAAGGCTACATACAATTGTCCGTGAGTAAAGACGGCATTTGGTAAATACAATCCTGCTTTTTGAAGTGTTTGTCCCTGCGACTTGTTTATAGTAATAGCAAACGCAATTTTAATAGGTAATAGGTCTTCTAGTCAATTGAAAAGGCATGTTTGATAATCTCTAACTGTATTTTGACATTTTTATTGTGCTTCGTATTTTATGATGTCCGTATTAACAGTGTCGTGCACGATGGAAGGAGAAATCACAAATATATTTGTGTAAAAACAATGTCCAAAACATATGTTTGCTATTCGAAATGCTTGTCTCGGCTTTACTACGGGCAGGAAAAGGTGACTGCCAGTAGGGCCATATAATCTAGGAGTTTAATGACTTTTAAGTAAATATTGAAATTGTTCTAAGCACGTTATGCAAAATCCCAATTTACAGGCCTAATGGAATTGTCTATTCGTGATTAATAATAAGTTAGCTTCGTAAAATATACAACATTGTCGATTTGTGATGCCGCGCATGCGCATCCAAGATACCGTTTTGCATGCGACAGTTAAATGTGTCTTACGTTAACATTTTCCGTAAACAGTAAGTTTTAGTGCAAAATCGTTTTGCAATGTCAGAAGCCGATTAAAAATCTTTCTAAAATACCTCATTTATTCCTGTACGAATAGTATGTGCTGAGGTAAAGGAACGTTGACTCGAGAAATAATATATATAACTACTAACGCAGTTTAAGATAAAAAAGATCTTTTTTATCACACCCCGAAAAAAATGAATACGTTTTCATTTTTCTGTGACTGCACATTACAGAACATGCTTTTAGCGGCATATCACTTTCAGTAGTAGGCCGAAACATGCTGCAGAGAAAGTATTGTGAAGTGACGAAAATTTATTTACAATACACGGTACTTAGAAATAGTTCTATGGGTAAAAACAAAAACATTACATAGTCTATAACAAAAATGGCGTACTTTACCTGGCTTTGCGTCAATCTGGATGTAGGTTGCTTGACTTTTGCAAATTTAATTTTGTTACCATTCTTGTTAAGCACACACACTTGAGGTTTGGCACAAAGGTGTTCATCTGGTGTAGCCTACCTGTAAAAAAACACAATTATATGCCATTTTCGATGTAAACATTAATTTCCAAAACAATAATTGTATCACGACATAAGCTTACTTTAAAATATCAAAGATCTACAGTTTCATAAATACTGTAATAATTGTTGTTCGTACTGTGTAAACCAGTTTGAATTTGGAAACAAAACCACTAAACATTTTAAATTTCAAACAGCACTGCTATTGTTATTTTTGTTCGTAATTAAACAGCGTTTTTTGCAAATAAATTTTATACACGCCAATTAAAAAAAGATCAATAATGAAGCAACTTTTTAAAGTTTGGCATTCTAGGATTGGGTGGTCGATGCAACTAAAGCACCGGTCAAAGGTTGTTGGGTCGAGACGCAGTTACTGCCGTTGCTTTACCTTTACCGTAAAACAAGTGGTATTAAAAAGGACGTTAGAGGGGAAAATACATTTAATAATAGTGTTACTTAATAAAGTGTGTTTGGTAAGTTATTTATGGACGGATTAAAAAAGAAGTAATAAACTTGTATATCTTCTAATTACAGTGTTTTTTTTAGAAAACTAATGTTTACGTTTTAACATTTAATTTTTTTGTTTTTCTACCGCCATTTTGAACTTTGTTGACCACGGAGTCTGATTTTTTTACAGATAGGCTATATCGGATCATCTTTGAGCCAAATTTCAAGTTTCTGTGTTTAACTAGTGCAAAATGACAATTTGTAAAAATTGCATGCATACTGACGTTAAACAAAGCAAGATCGGCTGTTTCTGTAGCACCCTTGCTTTGACTCGTATAACCATTTCCCAAAGTTTTTTGCTAGATAACTTTCAGACAGCCTTTATATTCCAGCTAAGGCAATACTTGAGTTTTAATGATGCGGGTTTTCCAGCACCTGTGCTTTCTGATGCCTGACAAGCTGGTACGGGTCAGATGCGCGATTTTGTATATTGTTTTTCTTCGACGACAGGAGATGCTTTACACGCGGTCAAAACTGCAGTTGTTTAGAATGCTTGGCGGCGGCGTGTCTTCCATGCTATTCCTCATTAGGCCTAATCAGTAATAACAACGGTGTTCTTCCATGTTGTTCCCCAAGCTCAACGTTAGCAAAGATATTAGTGCAGATGTAAAATCATCTGATTATTAAATCTAGAATCACGCATTTATTTGAGTTCAGTCAACACTATTCACTCCGAAACCAAAACCATATCATTTAAGGAGGCCACTTATTCAGTACATGTTGTTCCTCATTAATTATTAATGACTTACACTGTGTACATTGTTCCTCATTAATTAGTTATGATTTACACTGTGCACGTTGTTTCTCTTTAATTAGTTATGACTTAAACTGTGCACGTTGTTCCTCATTAATTAGTAATGACGTACATTGTGCACGTTGTTCCTCATTAATTAGTTATGATTTACACTGTGCACGTTGTTTCTCTTTAATTAGTTATGACTTAAACTGTGCACGTTGTTCCTCATTAATTAGTAATGACGTACATTGTGCACGTTGTTCCTCATTAATTAGTTATGATTTACACTGTGCACGTTGTTTCTCTTTAATTAGTTATGACTTAAACTGTGCACGTTGTTCCTCATTAATTAGTAATGACGTACATTGTGCACGTTGTTCCTCATTAATTAGTTATGATTTACACTGTGCACGTTGTTTCTCTTTAATTAGTTATGACTTAAACTGTGCACGTTGTTCCTCATTAATTAGTAATGACGTACATTGTGCACGTTGTTCCTCATTAATTAGTTATGATTTACACTGTGCACGTTGTTTCTCTTTAATTAGTTATGACTTAAACTGTGCACGTTGTTCCTCATTAATTAGTAATGACTTGCTCTGTGCACGTTGTTTCTTATTATTTAGTAATGACTTGCTCTGTGCACGTTGTTCCTCATTAATTAGTAATGACTTGCACTGTGCACGTTGTTCCTCATTAATTAGTAATGACTTACACTGTGCACGTTGTTCCTCTTTAATTAGTTATGACTTACACTGTGCACGTTGTTCCTCTTTAATTAGTTATGACTTACACTGTGCACGTTGTTTCTTATTAATTAGTAATGACTTACACTGTGCACGTTGTTCCTCTTTAATTAGTAATGACTTACACTGTGCACGTTGTTCCTCTTTAATTAGTTATGACTTACACTGTGCACGTTGTTTCTTATTAATTAGTAATGACTTGCTCTGTGCACGTTGTTTCTTATTATTTAGTAATGACTTGCTCTGTGCACGTTGTTCCTCATTAATTAGTAATGACTTGCACTGTGCACGTTGTTCCTCATTAATTAGTAATGACTTACACTGTGCACGTTGTTCCCCATTAATTAGTAATGACTTGCTCTGTGCACGTTGTTCCTCATTAATTAGTAATAACTTGCTCTGTGCACGTTGTTTCTTATTATTTAGTAATGACTTGCTCTGTGCACGTTGTTCCTCATTAATTAGTAATGACTTGCACTGTGCACGTTGTTCCTCATTAATTAGTAATGACTTACACTGTGCGTTGTTCCCCATTAATTAGTAAATGACTTGCTCTGCACGTTGTTCCTCATTAATTAGTAATGACTTGCTCTGTGCACGTTGTTCACGTTGTTCCTCATTAATTAGTAATGACTTGCACTGTGCACGTTGTTCCTCATTAATTAGTAATGACTTACACTGTGCACGTTGTTCCTCATTAATTAGTAATGACTTACACTGTGCACGTTGTTCCTCATTAATTAGTAATGACTTGCACTGTGCACGTTGTTCCTCATTAATTAGTAATGACTTGCACTGTGCACGTTGTTCCTCATTAATTAGTAATGACTTACACTGTGCACGTTGTTCCTCATTAATTAGTAATGACTTGCACTGTTCACGTTGTTCCTTATTAATTAGTAATGACTTGCTCTGTGCACGTTGTTCCTCATTAATTAGTAATGACTTGCACTGTGCACGTTGTTCCTCATTAATTAGTAATGACTTACACTGTGCACGTTGTTCCCCATTAATTAGTAATGACTTGCACTGTTCACGTTGTTCCTTATTAATTAGTAATGACTTGCTCTGTGCACGTTGTTCCTCATTAATTAGTAATGACTTGCACTGTGCACGTTGTTCCTCATTAATTAGTAATGACTTACACTGTGCACGTTGTTCCCCATTAATTAGTAATGACTTGCACTGTTCACGTTGTTCCTTATTAATTAATAATGACTTGCTCTGTGCACGTTGTTCCTCATTAATTAGTAATGACTTGCACTGTGCACGTTGTTCCTCATTAATTATTAATGACTTACACTGTGCACGTTGTTCTTCAATAATTGGTAATGACTTACACTGTGCACGTTGTTACTTATTAATTAGTAATTACGATGGTGTCCTTCCATGTTGTTACCCTAGCTCAGCGTTTAGGCAAAGTTATTATTGCAGATGTAAAATCATCTGATTTTTAAATCTTAAACCACCCACTTATTTGAGTTCATCCAATACAATTCACTCCGAAACCAAAACCATATCATTTAAGGAGGCCACTTAGGCTTCACTGTGAAGACCTATTCGTCCGTTAGTTATCATGTAAAATAAATTCTACTTGTATAACATCTTGAAGACATTTCTTGAGCCACATTTCGATATTTTACATACTATTTATCAAATGAATTTTCGATTGTAATCATATTTTGACGCCGCGGCTAAATGCGAAAGTTGATATTTAGGAATCTGCGTAAGCAGGTGACTGGTTTTTGGCGAAATTCAAAGGTGAATTTACAATTTTTTCGATTGTTGATTTGACAGGCAATTTTCTTACGACTTGTTGGTTTTTGTTTAGATTTCTGTTACATTCGAACGATGTATGCAGAGCGTCAGCCTTGTTTGAGTCTCGTGCTTTTCCCAATATATGCAGTTAGTACCGAAAGCATCAATCCTGTAAGAAGGACATTACTAAAGGAAGCTTCTTACTTATCATGCTGTGTAACTGTCTCTCGTCCGATTCTCCCAGCGTGGTCTTATTGTTTACTCTTTAATTTTGTCACTTTCACTTTATTCTTCCCCTTTTCCGGACGTTACTTGGGATCAGGATTGTCTTGGTTAGCACGTGAACGTGTTTAAGGATAAAGAACAAAACCAATATGTTCTTGCGTTCGCTTTTTACTGTCGAACTTTAAATTTTCATTTATTTCAAATTAGGTAAACTATATTAGATTAGATACTAGAGGAAGGGATAGAACAACTCCAGGCGCTGCGATCGACTGACATATTGTGCAACTAAACCTTTTAAAATGTCCAGTTCAGCAGATTGGTGCCCCTAATAAGTTTCAGCAACCCACTGACTAGCTCATTCTGCTGAAGATCCCTAGGGTTTTGGAAACCAAAAACTCCTAGACTCATACATGCAGTTTCCTCCTTCCTGCACAACCTACACACGGTTTCTCCTTGGTACATACCTATCCTGTTCATGTGCACCCTCAGACCACAGTGCCCTGTTATGAGCCCCATGATCCTCCTGAGTTGTGCTCTGCCCAGGAAATCTGCCGCCCCCGTGAGTCCTCCAAAAGTAACTGTGCTTAAGAAACATTTACTATGAAAATGCCCATGAAGGTTTTCCCATCTTACCTGGTGTTGATTTGTAATCCACCTATTAATAGCAGACCTGGCCAACAATAGAGAAATCCCTAAAGCCGGTTCAGGTCCGATAAACTCAAGATGCAGATCCAAGTCCAACCTGTCGGTCTGTCTCATTGCCCTCAACCCCTCCCTCCCCATGCCCTAGAACCCAGTGAAGAGTTTTCCAGTTACCCAGGGACAGAGCGTCAAGGTTCTTCGGACACTCCCAGACCAGCTTGGACTGTATTGTAGGATCCGCAAGTGTTTTTATTGTTGCCTAGGTAAACTAGGTTTAGTAATACAAGATTTTCAACAAAATATGATTTACCAATTTTTATAAATTTGTCGATTTTCCTGTATTCGACAGCTTCCGAATATGAGTTCTTCAAGAACTGATTGAACGCGAGCTAGTTACAGTAATGTTTTAAAAGTATAGGTTTTACAAATCCGAGTGTGGCGTGAAATTTGAAGTTACAGAAACAGACTTTGTGAACGCACTAGTTCTTTGCCAAATTATAGACTACTGTGAGGCTTCTTGAACTATCGCAGTCACGACTTTGTGTGGTGGTGATTCGTTATTATTACGTTGTTAAAGCATTCTGTAATTGTTGACCGATTAGGTCTGTTTCAACTCGACCGTTCGGCATTTGGTTCGTGAGTTTGTTACGCAGTTTTGGCCAAACGCATTGACCTATTTTCCGAAATTTGGTAAGGAGGTACCTTGCATAAAGCCCAAAAGACTTATGCGTAAGATGTTTTCCCATTCACTTCCGTTTCAAGATGGCGGTCTTTGAGTTATAATAACGAGTGTACGATTGTTTTTAAAATCGGTAGAAGGTACTTTGTATAACGCCCAAACAATGTGTGTGATGTTTTCCTTTTCACTTCCGTTTCGCGACCCCACCATACCTCTAGCTCATTCTACTCTCACTCATTTACTCCACATACACACAACACACAACATCCACAAACAGACTCTCTCACACAAACACATACACACCCGCAGGGGGGTGCAGACTAGCTGCACCTACTGAGAGGACCTAGACGAACCTCGCGGCACCCGAGTCTAGCAGACACTTACACTTACAGCACTACACTTACGATGTAAACACTTCACACTCACACGTACATTTAGGGATTTGCTGTGCTTGTTCCGTTACGTCTGGGAGTGGCGATTCTGCTTGGTTTCCTTTGGCGGGGCCAAGTATGTGGAACCTGATGTGTGCCTAGCACTGCCGAGGACCTCTGATGGGACAGGTTCTGGAACCGAGCAGCCTATAGGCGCTTGGCAAGCGCATGAATGTTGAGTTATGGGTGTCGGAGCCCATAGCTGGGTCTATCGAAACAAATGGTTGCATTCTATGAGTACATAGAGAGTGGCTGCCAGTGGTACTTGGGTTTGGGGAACCGTAACGATGTACCGGAACCCATTCCTAAAATATTCTGGAGTGCTGACAGACCATGTATTTCGGCTCCAGGATATCTGGAGGTCCCCCCCATTTTTTTTTTTCATTTTTTTTTTTTTTTTTTTTTTTTTTTTTTTTTTTTTTTTTTTTTTTTTTTTTTTTTTTTTTTTATTGGGGGTTCTCGCTTTAGTTCGAGTATCCTGGGCTGCTGGTGGTCGTTTGGGTGCACCCTGTGCCAGTTGTTCGAAAGTCTTCATTCATGAATCGCTCGGCAAAACAAAGCATGGAACAAAAAAAACAAAACGCCAAAAATGTGTTAAAGAGGCCTCGTTCGACTACGTCGGACAGGTCTGAGAGTAGCAGTGGGAGTATTGACATGGAAGAAAAGGAGATGGGTGCTGCAGTTGTTCAGCTCCTTCTCTCCTAGATTTTTAGTTTTTAGAAATTCTGAGGAAGGGTCCGACCTATCGAAAGTGTCTCCTTTCCTCATAAACAAGGCTATCGTTGGAAGAGTAGGTCCTGTAGCGTCTATTAGGAAGCTACAAAATGGTACGCTGTTAGTTCAGACTAGTAGCGACAAGCAGAGCTTGTCGCTCCTAAAGATGTCTTCCTTTTTGATCGGATCAAGGTTTCTGTGGAGCCCCACAGAACCTTGAATTTTGCTAAAGGAGTGGTAACGTGCAGAGATCTCCTCCACCTAGACCTTGAGGAGATAAAGTCTGAGTTGGCATCAGAGTCAGTTACTGATGTTTATCGCATTCTGCGTAATGAAAATGGAAAAAAAAGTACCAACTGCTTCCTCATTCTGACTTTTGGTAAACCCACAATCCCGGAATATATATTTGCCGGATATCAAAGGCTTTCTGTTCGAGCTTACGTTCCAAACCCGAGAAGATGCTTTAAGTGTCAGGGGTTTGGACACGTGAGTTCTACATGCAGAAAGCCCGAAATATGTGGTAATTGTGGTTCGAATGGCCATGGTGGTGACAATTGCACGGATGACCCAAAGTGTTCCAATTGTGGTGGCGATCATCCGGCTCGTTCCTTCAGCTGCCCCAAGTATAAGGACGAGAAAGCAGTTTTGACTATCATGGCAAGGGATAAAGTTTCATTTTCAGAAGCAAAAAAATATTCAAAAGTTCCAGAATAATTGAGGGTAAGTCGTTTGCGTCGGTCGCGTCTAGTAGCAAGACCTCATGTAGAAATTGCGATGAACTGACTAAAACTGTTAAAGCACTGACTGAGCAAGTAGCTCAGCTGTTATCCGTAATTTCAACTGTTACCACTCCTGCTTCCAGTACATCTGATCAATCTATGTCTATCTCTTCTAAAGAAAATCAGTCGAAAATCTCTAAAAATCAAGCTCCAAAGTCACTTGTGACTAAATCTTCAAAACCTACTTTCCTGAAGCAGTTCCATCTGCTTCAAAAATGATGGTCCGAACTAAGTCACAAGTGGTAAAACCGACAGTAAAGTCTGTTTCTCCTGGACTTGCTTACTTTTTAAAAAAATCAAATACATACCCACCAGTAGTTGGGTCTAAGGATGCGGATAAGAAATTAGTTAAAAATACCTCTAAGCAAGTTAAAAACTAAAACTAAAACTGAAGCCGTATCAAAAGCGACTTCTGCCAAAACAAATGTATCTACAGAGTCCGACATGAATCACAGTAGTGATTCGATGTCGGTAGACTCTGATAAATCAAAAGTTGTACATGACAAAAACGAACAGAACCCGCTGCTATATTAATTTATTTTACTTCAATGTCTGCATTTCCAATTAATAACAATGTGGTACAGTGGAATATTAATGGGATAAGAAGCCATATGGAAGATCTCAAAGTTCTTGTGCGAGATTCATCGCCTTTAATACTTTGTCTCCAAGAGACGCACTTGCATGAATCCCACACCTTCAATTTTAGGGGTTATTCTATTTTCAGAGCGGATTTCGTCACTGAGGAAAGAGCCAGAGGTGGTGTAGCCATATTGGTTCACAACTCTGTCCAGTCCATATCTGTCAATATAATAACTCCTTTACAAGCTGTTGCCGTTCAGATTACTGTTCCATTCAAAGTTACCGTCTGTTGCCTTTACTTGCCGCCTAGTTACAATTTCCAACATCATGAAGTATATGATTTAATATCTCAGTTGCCACAACCGATTTTATTGACAGGTGATTTTAACGCTCACCATACTTCATGGGGTTCCTTATCCTGTAACTCAAGGGGATTACGAATCGAAGGAATACGGTCAAACTTAGATTTGTGTCTTCTAAATGACGGTTCTCCGACTCATTTATCTGCATCTACTGGCGGATGGACAGTTGTCGATTTGTCATTTTGTAGTCCAGTTTTGGCAACAAAGTTTGAATGGTCGGTGTTACCAGATCTGTATGGCAGTGACCATAATCCCATTAATATTTCATTTTGTACTTTACCTCATGTGCAACGACGCCTGCCGCGTTGGATCCTTAAAAGGCAAATTGGGAAGAATTTGCAAAAGATTTGTACCTCCAGACATTGATGTGAACTGCATTAACACAGTGGTTAAGAAACTCACCAGTACGATTTTAAATGTAGCCGAGGATGTTATCCTAAAACATCCGCAAACCCACCTCGTCCATCTGTTCCTTGGTGGAACGAGGACTGTAAGGAGGCTTTGCGTCTACGCCGAAAAGCACTACGGAGATTTAACAAAAGCCCGACAGATGAAAATCTTGAGCGGTACAAAATTCTTAGAGCTAAAGCTCGAAGAATTTTTAGACAAAGTAGAAAGGAATCTTGGTCGCAATATATCGGAACAATATGCAGAACAACGCCAACATCTGTCGTCTGGAAGAAACTGCGCTCTATATCTGGCCGTGTTCCATCCACGGAGTTGATGGGTCTTAAACGGCCGAATGGAGAGTTAGTTTCTCAGTGTTCCGATATTGTAAATTTATTAGGATCATCTTTGCTAGCTATTCCTGTTCTACGGCGTATAACGCTGCCTTTTGTAAATATAAAAGCGCAATGGAACCATTGCCGTTCACCATCGGTACTTGTGACGACTCTCCACTTAATAGTCTGTTTACTCTGCATGAGCTGGAATCTGCACTGTCTTCAACGAAGGACACAGCTCCCGGTCCTGACAACCTCGTATATTCCATGATAAAAAACCTTCCAACGTCAGGTAGGCTTGCCCTCCTCGAGATATACAATCGTATATTCGATGAACATACTTTCCCTGACAGTTGGTTGGAAGCAATAGTAATTCCTATTCTTAAGCCAGGTAAAGATAAAACTGATGCAAGTAGCTATCGTCCGATTTCTCTTACTAGCGTTCTTTGCAAGCTAGTAGAAAAAATGGTAAATCGTCGCCTTGTATGGTATTTGGAAACCAACAATTTACTTTGCAAAGACCAGTGCGGCTTTAGGCAAGGACGATGTTCTGTGGATCAATTAGTGTCTTTAGAAGCTGCAATACAAAATGCGTTTCTCTTGCGTCAAACACTAGTAGCTGTTTTTTTCGACCTAGAGAAGGCATACGACATGGCTTGGAGAAGGGGAATTTTGAACACATTAAAATCATGGGGTATACAGGGCAGGATTCTGCATTTTATCAAAACTTCCTCAGTAATAGGTATTTTAGGGTGCGTCTTGGTAGTACGCTATCAGATCGTTTCTACTTAGAGAATGGTGTTCCACAGGGAGTGTACTTAGTGTTACTCTGTTTGCTATTGCAATCAATAGCATAACGTCTAACGTACGGTCCCCTGTCAGATGTTCTCTCTTTGTAGACGATTTTGCTATTTACGTAAGCACCAGAAACATGGCAACAGCTGAAAGAACCTTCAGCTGGTAATAAATAGGTTGCAGACCTGGACGAGAACTACTGGCTTTAAATTCTCCGCTGCTAAAACTCAGTGTATTGCTTTCAGTCGCCGTAGACAGATCCAGGCTCCGTCGTTATATCTTGATGGTATACAGCTTCGGACTTCTCCATCCGTTCGATTCTTGGGTCTAATACTCGACGAAAGGCTCTCGTGGAGCCCTCACGTGCGTGATTTAAAATTAAGATGTAATAAAATCCTGGATATGTTGAGGGTTCTTAGTGGGTCTCGATGGGGTGCTGATAGGACCTGTATGCTGATGTTTTACCGTGCCGTAATTCGTTCGCGAATTGATTATGGCAGCATTGTTTATTCATCTGCTAGACCATCGATTTTAAAGAAACTAGATCCCGTCCATAACTCGGCAATCCGCCTTGTTTCTGGTGCTTTCCGTTCAAGTCCCGTCGTGAGTATTCTCGCCGATGCTGGGGAACCTTCACTCTCTCGACGGAGACAGAAACTACAGTTAACTTATTTAAGCAATTTATCATCTAAACCATGGCACCCTGCTTTTAATACAGTTTTCAAAAATCAATTGGTGCGACAGTATGAAACTCGACCGAATGCTACTGCTCCTCTTGGTATTAGAACTTCCTGTATTTTTGATGACTTACGTATTGAACTACCCCAATGTTTGAAAGGTCCTTTGTCTTGTCCCTCCGTGGAAAATCAATATGCCGACCTTTGATTTCTCCTTGTGTGCATACCAGAAAGACAACACTCCTAATATTGTGTATCAACGTGAGTTTTTTCGACTGACTAGTTCATATCCATCTGCTAAATTTATTTTCACAGATGGCTCTAAGATGAATAACAATGTTGGGTGTGCATTTTACTCACTGGACGAAACGTATAGGTATGGATTACCCTCAACTTGTAGTGTCTTTACAGCCGAACTCTTTGCCATCTTAAAGGCTCTGAACACCATTGAATTCGATAGTTTGCATTTCGTAGTTTGTTCTGATTCAAAAAGTGCCCTCCAGGCAATCCGGGATATGTATTCGGTAAACCCTCTGGTTCAAGATATTCTGTGCTCTGTCCATAGACTTGAACTACGAGGTGCAAGAGTATCATTTATCTGGATTCCTGGTCACTGTGGTATATTAGGAAACACTGTAGCGGATAATGCGGCAAAGGAAGCAACTTTTCTGCCGCCATGCACTGCACGTGTAATAGTGTCTGACTTTCTTTGTCACGTAAAAAATTTAATTCTTCTACAGTGGGAAAATGAATGGGCAGCTACAAGCAGTAACAAATTGAGGGTAATTAAAAATACTGTTCGTCCTTGGGGTCGTCAATACGTGCAAGTCGTAGAGAAGAGGTGGTGATCACCCGCCTTCGCATCGGTCACTCCATGTTAACGCATGGATTTCTGATGGAACGCGGGGACCCACCTAAATGCGAGTTCTGTAGGGAAACCATCACAATAAGACATATATTGCTCGATTGTGATGGTTTCCAAAATGTGCGTTTTATATGTGGTCTGAGCAACTGTTTGCAGACGATGTTGGGAGATAGTGCCTCGGCCGTTGACCGGGTTCTAGACTTCCTTCATCGTCTGAATGTTTTAAATAAAATTTAATTTATATAGTTGTTAATACTTGTGTTATATTATTTATTTATTTTATCTAAAAACTTTATTTCTGTTATGTTTATTCATAGTTTTACGAGTTGTTATTAAATTTTATTCATTATTTATTGTTATTTAGTTCTTAAGTGTAATATATATATATATATATATATATATATATATATATATATATATATATATATCTGTTATCAAAATTTTTAATTTATTTTTACTGTTATTGTTTGTTGTTGTTGTTTTTGTTGTGTTTTTTTTTCTTAAGTTAACTTATGTACATTTTTTTTTAATATTTTCAATTTTCGTGACGGCGATGATAACCTGAACGGTTTTTCGCCGGAAAAAAAAAAAAAAAAAATTCACTTCCGTTTCAAGATGGCGGTCGGTGATTTATAATAACGAGTTTACAATTGTTTTTAAAATTGATACGAAGATACCTTGTATAAAGCCCAAACACCATATGTGTGTGATGTTTTCCCTTTCACTTCCGTTTCAAGATGGCGGTCTTTCATTTGCAGTAAAAAATGTACGCATTTTCTGCCAAACGAATTGACTGATTGTTTTGAAATTTGTTATAAAGGTACTTTGTATAAAACCCGAACGACGTATGTGTAATATTATTTTCCAATAACTTCCGTTTCAGAATGGCGGTTTCTGATTTGCAATGAGAGTGTACGCAGTTCTAGCCATACGCATTAACCGATTGTTTTGAAATTTAGTACGAAGATATCTTGGATAAAGACCAAATGATGTTTGTGTAATTTTCCCCCTGTTTACTTCTGTTTCAAGATAGCGGCCTCTGATTTAACGATGACGAGTGTACGTAGTTTTGATCAAACGCATTGTTTTGGAATTTGATACGAAGGTATCAATCTTGTATCAAACTCGAAAGATATATATGCAAGATTTTTCCCCATTTATGTCGTTTCAAGATGACGGCCTCTGATTTCTATAATAATTTTGACCGTTTCATGGAGAAAGAGCATAAAATTTGCGATAAAGTTGGTCCAATAAAATTTTTCTTAAATATTACGGATATCGGTTAAATTGGCGGAAAATATTACTATAGCTGTCTTAGAGCTCTGTATGTTAATTAAGAATATACTGCGAGGTCTAATGTTTTTTTGAACTGCTAGTATATTGAGTTTATGTGTTGTTCTGTGTTTTGTAATCCTTACTTTGTTTGTTGCAGGTAAGTTTTGATTTGCTGGCACATCTGATATTTCACTAAAGTAGTGTACTGTATTAGAATCTGCTCACATCATGGTATTGTTAAAACTTTATCTATTTATTAGGCTAAATATTTTAAGTAGAAACACGTACTGACGCGCATGCGTGAATTGTACATTTAGCCGTTTTTTTTAATTAACTGAGCGTTATTTGAAATTTGTTTATAGTTTGACTTTATTATTACCACTTTTTTCAGAAACAGCAGAAATAACAGTAGTAACTCATTTCGAAATGGATTTAAGTGATTGTCTGATTGTCTTTTCTTTTTAAAATATATATTTTAAATATAAAAACCACGAATTTCCTGCACAAACTTCAGTACAATCTTTGAACTGACAGCGCGCGCGCGCGCGCGTGTGTGTGTGTGTGTGCGCGCGCGCGCTCTAAACATATTTTAGTAATAGCTTGACCATGTTTGTTAGTCAGCAGAATCTGCTCAAACGTTTCAAAATGGCAGCAAAAAAATAAAATATCGCAACTTTTAAATTTTTTAGAATTCGATGAACTCTGATGCCCCCTGATTGAACCCTGATTACTATGGTGACATAATTTCCAAAAAATTAAGATGAAAAAATTATGATTTAAAAAAATGTTTAGAATGGCTATTATTTTGAAACGATTGATCGAATTTTGCTGGTTAACGAACTTGTGCAAGCTGTTACAGTACCAAAATCAATTTTTATGAAGTTTGAGTTGAACGCATTTAGGATATAATTTTAAAATTTGAAAAAATGATGTAGGGGGCTGTACCTGCGTTCCCATTTTTGTATGTCATTTTGCGAAGGAAATTCGTTGCAAAGTATGTTTTTAAAGGTCAGAAATATTTTTTAGTGCTATACAGTTAAGTAAGAGAGAGAAGATAATTTTGTTTTTTTAAACTGCTGATAAAATTTAATGTTGACAATAAAACTTACGGAACAGCTTGCAAATTTCTTTCCCGTCATCTGAAGAAATTTATTTATAATAGTTCTAGAATTGTCTCCCTTTTTATAGCACTATACACAATATAAAAATAATCTTTTATTATGTCGTAGTCTACAAATGGAAAATTTCAGTAAGTTTCTCTCACTTTGCACAAAACATTAATAGCTACTTAAATATTCGGTAGTAAAGGTAAATGTGAACGGGGAAAATTACCTTTGACTGAGGGAAATTTTGAAATTTAATTTCTTCGGCCATTCTGTAAATGTTTTTGTTCCCTTCACAAGTGTGCTTTACTTTAAGACTCTCGGTGTTCCGCAATTTACAACAATAATTTAACAGCTTTTGTCGAGCCACTATTGTAAGGCTGGTGTGAATTAAGTTTAGCGTCTCGGAGATTAATTTATATACAGAGGGTCGGGAACAGCTGTTCACCGTGTGTGGAACAGCTGTTTTTTTCTACCGTGGCATGTGCGTCAATTGGTATTCATATAGACAATGATGCCATAGGCTACTTTTTGTATACGTTATTTATTGTTCAACCTGTTTTGCTTCATCACTGTTCGAATCGATAGTGAGCAATCGATGCTTCGATTATAAAAGCGTTAAAATCGATTCTCGTATTTTAAAGGATTTATTATTATATTTTCAAATGATTTTTACTTGGTTGTGTATGAGTGCGTGTGCGCTCGCGCGTGTATGTCGCACGCACGGGACTGTTTTTTAACACTTAGGCCGGACGGCAACCGAATGCAGAGCTGAGCGGAATGAAGAAGAACGGCAACCGGAAGCGGAGTTCAGTCAGTTTAAAGAACTCGCTTGTATCTTTTAAATCTAAATTTTTAGATCTGTGCTGTAACGGATTATAAGAAAAATACTGTTTTTAAAAGCCGTAACATAGGCAACGGTAATATAGGTAACGATAAGTTTGAAGGCGTGGTGGAAGAAGCAGAGTCAGCGTCCAAACCGAACCTAGACAAAGTCGAAGCTGCGCGGAGCCGCTTTGATTCCGTTCAACTCGGTTTTTGAATGCGTAGTCCGCTCCGTTCAGCGTAAATTAAAAACATGTTTGATTTAATCCTTCTTTTGTCGAAATTTCTCAACAATCTGGTTATCTGACGATCGGTTCTAATGATTTTGATAGAATTTAGCTGAACTGTAGTCGTGAAACACGTGAGCAATACGTGTTGGTATTTTTATACTCCACAATACAGTTCGAAGTTATCAGTGACAACGAACCATGGCCACTTTTGCGGGGCGGTTTTGCCTCGTTTTAATTTTTCTTGGTGTAGTTCTAAAGATTAGCCCCCGCAGGGGGGTGCAGACTAGCTGCACCTATCGAGAGGATTTAGACGTTCCTCGCGGTACCCGAGTCTAACAAACACTTATACTTACAACACTACACTTACGACTTTAACACTTTACACTCACACTTAAATTTAGGGAGGCGATAATAGCCTAAATGTGCTTTTCGCCTTAAAATATAAAATAATAAAAAAAAAAATCTAAAGATTAGCAACTGCAATGTCCATCATGACACTTATATCGAATAGTTCATTTAATAAGTCAGTTCGAAGTATTTAGTTATTTTTAAAAATCATCTCTGTTACTAAACTTAAAATTATTTGTTCTTAACAATTAATAAAAAATAAAAATAACTTAAAAACTAGAGGCCTCTTTGGGCTCGGGGCCTGATACAGATTTCTCATTTGTCCCCTCCTGTCACAGCCCCTGCAAGAGACTAGCACGAGGAGTGTGGGCAGACTTTTAGATCTCTAGAACCGGTATTTTAGCGAAATAAGTAACAATACTTTTTGTCTGGATGTTTAAGGCATATATTTGCGCTATTTAAATAACTCAAATTGATTGTTAGAAAGTTTGTGCAATGGCTTGCATCGTTAATTTAGACGTAACGGTGGCAATAACGTTAACTTCGCTATTCCTATTCTTATACTGTATTTGGTATGGAAATGAAACCACTCTATAATATTGGCCACACAGCTGTCAGATGAACATACTGTATTGATTTATGCGATCAAGGTCAAACGAAAGACTTGCATGAGATATAAAATAGGCTATGTATATTACATGCGGTTACTGATATTGATCAGATGTACAGTTTAGATTGGACGTTTCAACGAAATTGGTAGCGCGAGAGATATCGCGAATGTAGGCACATTTGTCTTAAGAACAATGGTTTTGAACAATGTTTTGAATTTGGTGAATGGCAAATTGTACTAAAAAAAATCACCTATTACAAAATAATTGGAAACAAAACAAGATTAGATGGAAACAGATATTTAATTTAAAAAAAATATCTGGTGATTTGCACAGTTCTTTGGTTTTATATCCCTCTGTTAAATGTTTAGGGATTTTTAGGACGGATTATTAACGTAATTCAATATACAGAATGTTTCAGAAGGAAATCTGCCATAAATTAATTACTTCACAATCGTATTTATTTCATTAAAACAATGTAACAAAAATGTTCATATTGATGAGGCCCGAACTTTTCGTTAGCCATTACGTTTCCTTGAATTAAAAAAAGATTCATATTGATGAGGTCCGAACTTTTCGTTGGCCATTACGTTTCCTTGAATTAAAAAAAGATTCATATTGATGAGGTCCGAACTTTTCGTTAGCCATTACGTTTCCTTGAATTAAAAAAAAGGGTTCATATTGATGAGGTCGAACTTTCGTTAGCCATTACGTTTCCTTGAATTAAAAAAGGTTCATATTGATGATGTCCGAACTTTTCGTTAGCCATTACGTTTCCTTGAATTAAAAAAAAGGGTTCATATTGATGAGGTCCGAACTTTTCGTTAGCCATTACGTTTCCTTGAATTAAAAAAAGGTTCATATTGATGAAGTCCGAACTTTTCGTTAGCCATTACGTTTCCTTGAATTAAAAAAAAGGGTTCATATTGATGAGGTCCGAACTTTTCGTTCGCCATTACGTTTCCTTGAATTAAAAAAAGGTTCATATTGATGAGGTCTGAACTTTTCGTTAGCCATTACGTTTCCTTGAATTAAAAAAAAGGTTCATATTGATGAGGTCCGAACTTTTCGTTAGCCATTACGTTTCCTTGAATTAAAAAAAAATGTTCATATTGATGAGGTTCGAACTTTTCGTTAGCCATTACGTTTCCTTGAATTAAAAAAAAGGTTCATATTGATGATGTCCGAACTTTTCGTTAGCCATTACGTTTCCTTGAATTAAAAAAAGGTTCATATTGATGAGGTCCGAACTTTTCGTTGGCCATTACGTTTCCTTGAATTAAAAAAAGATTCATATTGATGAGGTCCGAACTTTTCGTTAGCCATTACGTTTCCTTGAATTAAAAAAAAGTTCATATTGATGAGGTCCGAACTTTTCGTTAGCCATTACGTTTCCTTGAATTAAAAAAAAGGTTCATATTGATGAGGTCCGAACTTTTCGTTAGCCATTACGTTTCCTTGAATTAAAAAAAAGGTTCATATTGATGAGGTCCGAACTTTTCGTTAGCCATTACGTTTCCTTGAATTAAAAAAAAGGTTCATATTGATGAGGTCCGAACTTTTCGTTAGCCATTACGTTTCCTTGAATTAAAAAAAAGGGATCATATTGATGAGGTCCGAACTTTTCGTTAGCCATTACGTTTCCTTGAATTAAAAAAAAGGTTCATATTGATGATGTCCGAACTTTTCGTTAGCCATTACGTTTCCTTGAATTAAAAAAAGGTTCATATTGATGAGGTCCGAACTTTTCGTTGGCCATTACGTTTCCTTGAATTAAAAAAAGATTCATATTGATGAGGTCCGAACTTTTCGTTAGCCATTACGTTTCCTTGAATTAAAAAAAAAAGGTTCATATTGATGAGGTCCGAACTTTTCGTTAGCCATTACGTTTACTTGAATTAAAAAAAGGTTCATATTGATGATGTCCGAACTTTTCGTTAGCCATTACGTTTCCTTGAATTAAAAAAAAGGGTTCATATTGATGAGGTCCGAACTTTTCGTTAGCCATTACGTTTCCTTGAATTAAAAAAAGGTTCATATTGATGAGGTCCGAACTTTTCGTTAGCCATTACGTTTCCTTGAATTAAAAAAAAAGGGTTCATATTGATGAGGTCCGAACTTTTCGTTAGCCATTACGTTTCCTTGAATTAAAAAAAGGTTCATATTGATGAGGTCCGAACTTTTCGTTAGCCATTACGTTTCCTTGAATTAAAAAAAAGGTTCATATTGATGAGGTCCGAACTTTTCGTTAGCCATTACGTTTCCTTGAATTAAAAAAAGGTTCATATTGATGAGGTCCGAACTTTTCGTTAGCCATTACGTTTCCTTGAATTAAAAAAAAATGTTCATATTGATGAGGTCCGAACTTTTCGTTAGCCATTACGTTTCCTTGAATTAAAAAAAAAAGGTTCATATTTTTGATGTCCGAACTTTTCGTTAGCAATTACGTTTCCTTGAATTAAAAAAAGGTTCATATTGATGAGGTCCGAACTTTTCGTTAGCCATTACGTTTCCTTGAATTAAAAAAATGTTCATATTGATGAGGTCCGAACTTTTCGTTAGCCATTACGTTTCCTTGAATTAAAAAAAAAGATTCATATTGATGATGTCCGAACTTTTCGTTAGCCATTACGTTTCCTTGAATTAAGAAAAAGTTCATATTGATGAGGTCCGAACTTTTCGTTAGCCATTACTTTTCCATGATTTTAAAAAAAAAAGTTAAAAAGTGAATTCTGCTTCAATGTGTGAATTACTTTCTAAAATTGCTGGACCAGAGTTAACGGGTAAATTTTAATGGTTTTTTAAAAATAGTTAACCAGCAAATCTGAATGAAACAGGTCCTAGAATTATATCTTTGTTTGATGGACAGGGGTGAAACAGAAAAGATTGCGATGGGAAAAACACGTTTCAAGTTTGAACTGTAATAACTGCCTGTTGTAAAGACTACTACAACATAATATGTTGAGAATATAACGTGAAAAGATTGTGTATAAATTGAAGTCAATAGAAGAAATTAATTCAATCTTTTTCAAATTAATTTTTTATTGAAATAGAAATACTGAATAACGAGTTCTGCAAACGGATATATATAATTTTAGTTCATTAGTATGCCGCAAAGAGCGCTAACATACATAACAATCTTGTTTCTTATTGTTTTTTTTTTCAGAATTTAATTCTCTGCAAATTTTGTAATAAAGGTTTTTTATATTTACGAAGTTATTGTAGTGCGAGCGTGTAAAAACGTTTTTACCAAATCTTTGGTGTTTTACCTCAGGTTTTCCGTTCAATAACAACTAGAGGTACAATTTTGATGCATGTCTTATTCAGTTTTTAAGGTTAAAAAGTGTAAAAAGTCACCCTTTATTGCGGATATCACTATACAAAATTCAACTACTCATAATGTACTAACGACACACTTATAAACCTACGTTCATATAAACCTTTTTCATTAATTTAATGAGATAAATATGCTTGTGAAGTATGGTAGATTCGTTCTGAAGTACCCTGTAGCATATATCGTGTGTTTTAAAGACTATAAAACATTTATTACTTTGGAGGGTAGAATTAAATCGCGCGCGCGCGCACACACACACACACACACACACACACACACACACACACACACACACACATATATATATATATATATATACATGCATGCATGTATAAGACCATAGGGCTACATTTTGTGACGCAAGCGCCCATGTATATATTAACCTCCGGGAGAAACAATAGAAATCCGAGCGTTTACATACCAGATCGCCTGCAGGTTCGCGGGGCTCTCTTCCGGTTCGGAATGGTGAGAAAATAGTCCGTGTCTCCTTGGCTGGATTCCTTCTATTTCCACCCTAGCAAGTTGTATTTTGTAGAGTAGTTCGGGGTGTTGTTAGGCTATCTTGCAGTTGTTGTGTAGTGGTTAAAACCAGAGAAAAAAAATGCACCAATAAAATTGAAGCTGTTGAATACATACAGGAGATGCGAGGTGGTGCGCCGGCATAATGCCTGGACAGAAGTGTGATAACGTGTACTTTTGATCCGAGATAGGCGAGCACTGCAAACCAGTTTGAAGCGAGTACTGGTTGACGGGAGAATTGTGAACGTGGTTTGTTGGCTGTTGAAAGCCAAGAGAGGAGTTCGGGAGTTTAGCGTGGATGTTTTCGGAATCTGTGTTGTTTAGGCGATGACAACGTTGTCCTTACAAGCATATCTGTAGATGGAAGAGAAATACCAAAATACATGAATATTGGTTAATGTATGTATTATATTATAGAAACTTTTGGTTGTGGGTGAAAGAAAAATTACACTTTTAGTGTAAGCTTGTATCTTACATGTATGTGCAAACATTAAAAATCACAAGTGGTAAACTAAAATGATGATAGTTAACCTAATTGGTTAAAACGTACTGGTGTAACAAGTTGTTCGACTTTGTAGAACAAACTGGTCAGATTTCACTGACGAATATTCTTTTCGAAATATTTATGAAACAAGACCCGCCACTTTGATGTGGTACTGTATTTCCGTTTACGTCACTCATTATACGTCTAAAACACGAAACTTTTAAGTAGGTAATTAAAATATGATCACGGTACATAATCAAAACGTAACTTTAAAATGTTAAATTAAAAAAGTTGATCGTGTTTAGTGTCTTTCATTGTACTATACCAATGGATTGGTATACCACTTGGCTCGTATTATAAAAATTTTTTTAAACTTAAAAGTAAAGGTTTAGTAATTTTAACATCGGTTATTTACAGTTGAATTTTAGTTGTTAACTCTTCCCAGACCAAAACAAGTGGTTCTAACAATTGAACTACTATGTGAGGTTAGTTCAGTTTTCCCATTAAAGCTGTTAATATATTATTTCAAATATTTTAAATTTTAAATCTGTTAGATTATAAATAGTTATTTAATTATATTTCTTGCTTAATGGTCATGCATTATCCCAATTTGGACGAGTGATCGGATCAGAGAAAAGCTTACCGCAGTAACTCCAGTCTCGAACCCACAACCTTGACGTAGCATGTTCAGTGAGGTATCAGGTGCTTTTACCACCGACGACTAATTACTTAAATTAAAAAAGTGAGCTGACTTAAATTAATTATAAATTATGTCCAAAGTAATACCAGCTGATCTATCCCCAAATATCTTCCTGAGACAGTATAGTGAAGCCATCCTGTCTTACATTTTAAGTTATAGTATTTCAAAGCTCTCACAAGATGAGAATAAGGTATCTAAACAAAGTCATTTATAGGTCTACTTTTTTTTAATTTCACAGCAATAAGGGAAACGGTTTGATTAATTATCGGAGGCTTAAGTTAAGATATTTCAAATTTTCTTCACTTTAAAAAAAATTAGAGTTTTAAAATATTTCAAATATTTAGTACAAAAAGCTGTAGCTTATTCGGTAGAGTAACGGACAGCTCGACCGTACCCACGATGACCACGCCTCCGAACTTACTATTTCTCGTTACACAGGCTACTGTTGCCTACGTTACGGTTTTTTTTTAACATAATAGTTTCTAGAATCGATTACAGTAAGTTTAAATATTAAGATTTAAAAGATACAAACGCGTTATTTAATTGAACTCCGTTTGTCGTTTGTCTTCATTCCGCTTCGCATTTGGTGGCAACCCGGCCTTGGTCTAACTAGCATTAGGTAGAGTAATTAAAAACAATATTAACAAAATAAAAATGTCTTAAATGACAAAGCTCATAAATATCTTGGCAGTTAAAATTTTAAAGTTGACATAATTTTTTGTTTTTGTTATTTTAAGGCGAAATTACAGTGAGGCTATTATCGCCTCCCTAAGTGTGAGTGTAAAGTGTTAAAGTCGTAAGTGTAGTGTTGTAAGTGTGTGTGTTAGACTCGGTACCGTGAGGGATGTCTTAATCCTCTCAATAGGTGCAGCTAGTCTGCACCCCCTGCAGGCTTAAATATCTTAAAGTTGACTTAAAAATCTTGGACTTCGAGTTATGTCTTCTTTTTTCTTTTAATATTACAGTACATACAAAAGTATAAGTCTTTAAATGATGTAGCGTATGCCATGAGGACAACTACCTACGGGCTAAAACTCGCGTGGTATAATTTCGTCAGTCGGAATTGTGATGATATTGGATATAGCTTGGTTTATTGCGGCACGCAGCTGTCTCGCAGATGTGAGACATAAAGTGAATTTATGACAGTATTGTTTATACTTTTTCATCATAATGAGCAATAAACTCTGCATACATTAGTATTTTACATTGCATTGAAAATAAACCTTGATCGCCGTCAGGTTCATCTTCGTTAAATGGAATTTTAAAGTATTTAATGATATTTCATACAGATTTCAACACTTAATGTTGAAATCAATTTTATTTTATTGTAAAGTAAAAACGTAAGATTTAAAATAGCCACCATTTTGAAACGGTTGAACAGATTTTGCTAGTATTAAGTAATTATTTAAACATATTTTTTTGCCACGTTTTGAATCAAATCGGCACAAATCAGCTTACATCGAAAATTTAAAAATACTAATTTAGAGCTGATTTGAACGTTGGTTGTGATTATAAAATCTGCTCTAAAATGTTTTAGTCAAACAAGTTACGTCTTAAATTTTTGAAATGGCTGGTATTCCATTTGAAACTGTTAAACCGATTTTGCTTTATAACGAAGTTGTTGAAGCTTAATTTTGAGGCAACATTATGTCAGGTCGAACCGAATATGATATTTTAATTTATATAAAAAAGTAGACTAATAATCTAAAGGTTAGGATCGGCACTCATTTCTCAAGGTCTCTGTTGTAGGTTTTAAAGGGAAGGAATTTACTTAAGTGGAATTTTCAGTTAAATTTGTTAGAGTTTCTATTTAAAAAGTGTTAGAGGGAAAGCAATCTTTATATAAATAATGTTTTGACTGATTTATTATCAATCATAAACTTGTTAAATACGCAAACCGTGAATAGTAATCTATACACAACTCTTAAACAATCTAATACTTGCAAAATACAAGAATATCCAGGATAATCTCAAAATCGCTTCTGCAGATTTTAATTATACGTTCAAATTGGTACGTTTTATTTAAAAAGTGTTAGAGGGAAAGCAATCTTTATATAAATAATGTTTTGACTGATTTATTATCAATCATAAACTTGTTAAATACGCAAACCGTGAATAGCAATCTATACACAACTCTTAAACAATCTAATACTTGCAAAATACAAGAATATCCAGGATAATCTCAAAATCGCTTCTGCAGATTTTAATTATACGTTCAAATTGGTACGTTTAGTGAGTTTGTAATGTCGAAAACCGGTTTGTCAGCAGACCGTTTAAAGACAAAGTGTCATTTTCAGTATTGTAAATTGATATGCGCTTCAAATAGGAAAGTTCCCGCCACATTTCAGTGTTTGAAATATTTTCCGATCCGAGTTCGGCCTTCACTCACATAATTAGTTAAATTACAAGCGATTAGTGTGAAGCCATAATCGGACCAATGAACTGACTACGCTGCGTTATCAGAGCGAGAGAGACGGGCACAGCGAGGCTTGCGTTAGTGTGAGTGAAGTAGTGGTGCACTGGAAGTCGTCCGTGGAACAGCTGATAACAGCCCAGCTTTGACAGAATGGTGAGTACTGAACTGTCGGATGTTTGAACCGTGGATAACCTCAGACGTACACGAGAATGTCGTGAAATCAAATGTCAAATGTCTGTACGCTGATATTCAATCAAAGAGTCGTTTGATTGTGAGTTAGAGGTCATCATCAAATCGTTTTTAAATAACTAACCTCTATTTCGCAGTAATGTACTTTTTAATTTTTCCTTTAATGTAACAAAATAACTGTGATTTTACAAAAATCGATTGTGAGTTTTTGTTATACTGTATTTTATTTTGACTGTAGGTGATTGTTAGTTATTTAGTCTGTAGCTTTAGGGCATTTTCTTAGAGGTATGCGAACTGTTGTGACGTCACCCAGTGACGTCATTTGAACTACTTCACAAACACAGAAATAAATTTTAACTAATTCACTGCCACAGTTTTAGTTTCACACGCGTTTTAACATATTCTCAAATTACAAGTTAACACTAGTGAAAACATCAAAGTTTAAACTACAACCAGAGGTGGGTAACTGTCTTAGAATATCACTTGTTATTTTACTTATTTGTTTGCTTGTAATTTTGGTATATTCCTTCCTTCTACAGACATTTTTCTATAGACAAAAGTTTACCCAAACTAAGAATGATAACTTTTAACTCCAAAAGGACAAATTATACAAAAAAATACCTAATACTGTGAACTAGGAAATATAATTCGACACTTGTAATTTTTTTCGTAAGCATAAACATTTTTTGAGACAGATTAGTACTTGTGAAATTGTTACTACTGTATTTGCAACTGTGAATATATAACTTTCGTGAAACAGACATTATGCCAAAAGAAAATGTAGAGAGAATATAGCCTAATATAAATAGGAACTAGATTGGTTTGATTTTAGTTGAACGTTACATCGCTGTGGCTTTGTTGCCTGCCGAGTTTACAACTTGGAAGGAATGCCAGTTCAGTATGTGTAAAACAAAGAACCCGTATGTTTGAAACGAGCTTCGAACGGGGGCGGCAACATAGCGCAACAAATACATCAGGCCTGTACGCGTATGTGTCGCTCTTATTTGAGCATGGGCCTTAGAGGATTACGTTTTGGAAAATATTGCATAAATGATTTACAACTGTACTAAAAGCGGGTTTTACGTGTTGCTTACTGACTATACGAAACACGTTATACTCGGCTTGCCACCGAATACTGAGCGAAGCGAACTGTACAAAACCGTACCTGTTTAATGTCTATTAAAAGCGTCAGAGTCAAGCGGCGTCGCTGGGCTCCGCTCTGCGTAACTTCGACTTTGTCTAGGTTCGATTTTGAACCTAACGCTGACCAACGTTGACTACGCCTCCAAATTTATTATTTCTCCTAGCCTTGGCTAAAGTTAATTATTTCCTAGGTTAAGGTTTTTAAATATAGTAGTTCCTAAAATCGGCTCCACACCTGGTGGCCTCCCGGCTTTACATAGGCCTGTAGATTTGTTTAGTATACACGTATCTTGTAAATCTTGAAATTTTTACGAATATATCCGTTTAAAATCATCTACATAAAATAGTGCATAAAAAGTGTACAGACATTCTTACGTGCTTATATTTTCCCACCCCACAGGGGTTGCAAACTAGCTGCACTTATTGAGAGGACAAGACGTCCCTCGCGGTACCCGAGTCTAACACACACTTACACTTGCAACACTACACTCACGACTTAAACACTTTACTCTCACATTTACATTTAAGGAGGCGATAATAGCGTCAATGTGCTTTTCGCCTAAAAATAGTAATAACAAAAAAACAAACAAACAAATAACATAATATATTTTTCCAAACAAATATAGTTGTTGACAAAAAACAGAGTAACCGATATAATGCCTAAGAATGATGTCATTAGTTCTTGTTGATGTTTTAATAAAATATGCGGATTCCTAACTGAAATTAGTGCACCTAATTAGAACCCAAAAAAATTCGGTTTCGGAGTAAATCGAAAGAAAAAACGGAAATTCACCCTGACTACATAGGTATTTTGGTACAGGAACAATAGGTTCTCGCATTTTGTGTTTGTGTATGTAAGGGGCGAAACGCACATCAGTGAACAAATATTAAATTTGAGGAATGTTTATGGTTCGGACAAAATCGGGGAAAACCAAAATAAATTCTTAACGCAATCGAGGTTTGTCTGTTTTTTTCGATTTACTAATCGATTTACTAGTTCGATTTACTAATGTGTTTATATTAGAACATTTAACACGCCGTGTGTATAAATAAATACCTAAGTTAACGAACGATGAAGTTCTGTTGTTCTTTGTCAGTAGCTGTAATATTTTAAATACGATAAAAATATTAACATACCTGTTAAGTAAATTATACAACTGATTACAGCCGCACTAATCAACTTGAACGATGAATATTTAATAAACTGTAGAGCATAAACAATTGATTACAGACCCATTAATCAACAACTTCAACAATGAACATTTGATGTAATGTAGAGCATAAACAACTGATTACAGACGCAGTAATCAACAAATTCAACAATAAATATTTGATATAATGTAGAGCATAAACAACTGATTACAGACGCAGTAATCAACAAATTCAACAATAAATATTTGATATAATGTAGAGCATAAACAACTGATTACAGACGCAGTAATCAACAAATTCAACAATAAATATTTGATATAATGTAGAGCATAAACAACTGATTACAGACGCAGTAATCAACAAATTCAACAATAAATATTTGATATAATGTAGAGCATAAAAAAATAATTACAGACCCATTAATCAACAAATTCAACAATGAATATTTGATATAATGTAAAGCATAAACAAATGATTACAGACCCATTAATCAACAAATTCAACAATGAACATTTGATATAATGTAGAGCATAAACAACTGATTACAGACGCAGTAATCAACAAATTCAACAATAAATATTTGATATAATGTAGAGCATAAACAACTGATTACAGACGCAGTAATCAACAAATTCAACAATAAATATTTGATATAATGTAGAGCATAAAAAAATAATTACAGACCCATTAATCAACAAATTCAACAATGAATATTTGATATAATGTAAAGCATAAACAAATGATTACAGACCCATTAATCAACAAATTCAACAATGAACATTTGATATAATGTAAAGCATAAACAACTGACTACAGACGCAGTAATCAACAAATTCAACAATAAATATTTGATATAATGTAGAGCATAAACAACTGATTACAGATGCAGTAATCAACAAATTCAACAATAAATATTTGATATAATGTAGAGCATAAACAACTGATTACAGACGCAGTAATCAACAAATTCAACAATAAATATTTGATATAATGTAGAGCATAAACAACTGATTACAGACGCAGTAATCAACAAATTCAACAATAAATATTTGATATAAGGTAGAGCATAAACAACTGATTACAGACGCAGTAATCAACAAATTCAACAATAAATATTTGATATAATGTAGAGCATAAACAACTGATTACAGACGCAGTAATCAACAAATTCAACAATAAATATTTGATATAATGTAGAGCATAAACAACTGATTACAGACGCAGTAATCAACAAATTCAACAATAAATATTTGATATAATGTAGAGCATAAACAACTGATTACAGACGCAGTAATCAACAAATTCAACAATAAATATTTGATATAATGTAGAGCATAAACAACTGATTACAGACGCAGTAATCAACAAATTCAACAATAAATATTTGATATAATGTAGAGCATAAACAACTGATTACAGATGCAGTAATCAACAAATTCAACAATAAATATTTGATATAATGTAGAGCATAAACAACTGATTACAGATGCAGTAATCAACAACCGCAACAATGAACACTTGATATAATGTAGAGCATAAACAACTTGGGAATGAAACTTCCGGAAATTGTCGAATAATCTCTCGCAAAGGTTTCAGCATAGTAGTTTCAATTACATGTCATTATAATAACTGTCCAGGCCCAAAATAAAATGCTTTCTATTCATCCCCTTAAGTTCAAATAATTTTTTTAAACTTTTAGTGGATGACACGATGTTTTTTCAGATACTAATATCACATATTTGTACAGACTATACGATAGGATTTGATTTAAATAACACTTGTTCTAAATAAGTAAATTACTTAAAAATCCATAACAGTGTAACAAATGCATTTATGAAGGATTTTTATAAGCACTGTCTTACCCAGATTATAAGTAATCATGTTGATTTTTGGAATCTCAGCACTCAGCTGTCTCGCAGACGTGATGGAAGCGCATGACCATTACTTGTTTATCCTACATTCAAACGAAAGCACTAAACATAATTGTCAAGTTTCCTTAATTTTCCAACTTTAAGTTTAAAGCATTGTGTTAACGATTGACTTTTACACGAAAAGGTAAAGGCCTACAGTAAAAGTTGCTTTTTTAGAACTACCTTACGATCTCTGAGAGTCAGTAACTTCGATACGTTTAGAGTCTATAAAATTTGTTCTCGACAAATTTACGTCCATCAAAACCAATTGCTTTTAATTAAAAGTCTAAGTTTAATGATTAGCATTTTATAGCCCTGGTTGGTTAGTCACTCGTCGGTCTGTGACTCACTTCAGTTTCCAGCACGATGTGTACAATTAGGGCTGCAGCAGGTTTTGCGAATGACCTTGTCTGACTTCGGTAGGCATCTCCTGCTGGTGGACAGAGCCAAGCATTCTTGGCCAATTTTACGAAACATTTAATGAAATCTAAACGTAAATATTGAAAACGTAATAATACTGTATTATGTTGTATTTTCTCTTATAACATTATTTTAATCGTCCATAATTAAATTTTTGCCAAATATGTTTTAATGTTTTATTGCCTCTTACCAAGCCACATACAGCTTTCTTTTTGTTTTATATTTTCCACTTTCGTCGCGTCACGTCAGATTTAGATCTCTCCCTCACGCCTCTCGTTTTCATCGTTACGCCTTGCTTCGTTTCCCTCTTTCCAAACCTTCCACTTTTGCGTGCTGGCCACTACTCGCTTCACTGTTCTGTCTATCACGCTTCCTATTTTTGTCTTTTTTATAAAAAGTAAGGCCTTGCTTGTTTTCTGTATTTCCACACCTTCCATTTCTGCGTTCCAGCCACTACACGCTTCAAGTTCTGTATCTCATCTCACGCCTCCCATTATTGTCTTTTTTATAAAAAGTAAGGCCTTGCTTATTTTCTGTATTTCCACACCTTCCATTTCTGCGTTCCAGCCACTACACGCTTCAAGTTCTGTATCTCATCTTACGCCTCCTATTTTTGTCTTTTTTTATAAAAAGTAAGGCCTTGCTTGTTTTCTGTATTTCCACACCTTCCCTTTCTGCGTTCCAGCCACTACACGCTTCAAGTTCTGTATCTCATCTTACGCCTCCTATTTTTGTCTTTTTTTATAAAAAGTAAGGCCTTGCTTGTTTTCTGTATTTCTACACCTTCCATTTCTGCGTTCCAGCCACTACACGCTTCAAATTATGTATCTCACGCCTACTATTTTTGTCTTTTTTTATAAAAAGTAAGGCCTTGCTTATTTTCTGTATTTCCACACCTTCCATTTCTGCGTTCCAGCCACTACACGCTTCAAGTTCTGCATCTTACGCCTCCTATTTTTGTCTTTTTTTATAAAAAGTAAGGCCTTGCTTGTTTTCTGTATTTCTACACCTTCCATTTCTGCGTTCCAGCCACTACACGCTTCAAGTTCTGTATCTCATCTCACGCCTCCCATTTTTGTCTCTTTGTTCAAGTCACGCGTTTGTTCGTATCTCTCTTTCCACGCCTTCCACTTTGCCGTTCTAGCCACTACACGCATCACTTTGTTCTCTCTCTCTCTCTCCCTCCCTTATACACACGCGCGCGCGCGCGCGCACACACACACACACACACACACTGCCCCTCCCCCTCTCTCTCTCACATCCCTTACTTTTGTCAAGCCACGCTACAATTTGTTTCTCACTGTTCACGCATTCCACTTTTCAATTCTCGTAATGCCACGTCACACTTTGGCTCCTTCGTCTGCATTAGCCCAAGTGTGCACAATAGTCGGACGTTAAAAACCAAAAAAAAAAAACTTTGGTTCCTCTCTCACACATTTCACTTTTGTCTTCTCGCCAAGACAAGCCTTCTCACCAAGTTTTGTTTCTGACTTACCACGCCTCCCACTCTTGCTTTTTCGTAACTCTCTCGCTACGCTTTCCATTTTAGCCTTCTAGGTTGTTCGCCGCATGCTTGTCATTTTGTGTCAAAAATATGAAAATGAAGCTAATATAATATAATAGAACTTAGTTCGGGCCCCGGTATTAGTCCTTTTTGACGAGTTAATTTCATCTACAATACAGTTAAATAATTTAGTTAAACAGTATGAGTTACAACTTCAGTTAGCGATTTTATAGTCTGTATATACGCCATCGGACTATATAATGTTGTTTGTGGTTATACTACATTCTTTCCATATTTATTATATGAAGAGATGACGTCTATTGAAATTTTCCCGAGGAATGCAGTGTTGCCTTTCCATACCAATGTTGCCACATTTCCTCCCTCCTATCTAAGTGAATATTATCTGAACAACTGATACCAGCCCTTTGGCCTTTTTGTAAATATGTCCACAGCTATAAAAATGTTTTTACTAGATACTGTAATAGGTGTTATATACAACTAATTAATTGCCCGACCGTCATACGGCATTAACGGGAAACAGCAAAGCATCAATCGGGGAACGTTGTTGTCTGGCAGAATTTTCAGGTTCTTTTAGTAACAAAATTTTGAAAACGTTACGCAAATGTTCACTTCGATGTTTGAAAATAAAATTTTCTATAAAAAATATTTTTTTATATTTTGTACACGTTTGTTACCTAGCAAAAGCAGTTCATTTGTTTCAAAATGGTAGCGGTTTTTTTTAAAAAAAGTAACTTTTTGTCTTGTACTAGGCTATATGTTTTTGGGAATCACCACCATAATCAGCTTCAGCGTGTTAGAACCTAGTGTTAGTAGCCACGGTGGACCCAATTTTTAAAAAAATTTAAGATAAAGAAAAGGTGCAAAAATACACAAACTTTCTCATATTCAATTATTTTCTCAAGTAATTCGGCTGGGAAATTGGAAAACGTCGATCGATTAACCAAATTTTACAAAAAATATTACAAATGAGAATAAATCGGAAAGATCTGAACAAACCTAACCGCAGTTTTTATTATTATTATTATTATTATTTGTTTATTATTATTATTTGTTTGTTATTATTAAAACTATTATTTGTTTTTGCGATTTATTCCCGAACGGTAAATTTCTTTTAATTCTAATTTGTCAACACTGACTTTAGTTGTGCTCCTTCATTTATCCGAAAATGTAAACAAAGTCTAATAAACAGATTTTGAGAAATAGGCTGATTTTTTTATAGTTTTTGAACCGGTGATTTTAGAAACTCATACATTTTGTTCGTAGCTACATCAGAGCCAATATTTGGTCAATTTATTTTAAACGAATTTCGAAAAAATCCAATTTTTAACAGTTTTTTGCCTAAAAAAGAATTCTAAAAATTGTTCCAGAAAAATTAAAGAAATTCTCGGGATTGGAGCAAACCAGACCTTCATGTCAAATTTTATAAACAAACTCAATTTACTTTCATGTCCAGTTGTATGCGTAGATACAGGCGGACAAATTTCAAAGTAGAAAACCCCCTTTTTTTTGGATATATCCACTAAAATGCCAAGATCCATAATGACTAACCTTTTTCTTAATTAGTATATATTATAGACCAATCGAAGCGAGGTCTGGTTCAGCTCGACCGTTCAGCATTTGTTTTGTTTGTAACGCAGTTCGGCCAACGCAAACGCATTGATCAGCTGTTTTCAAATTTGGTACGAAAGTACCTTGTGTAAAGCCCGGTAGACGTATGCGTAAGATTTTTACTCATTCAATTCCATTTCAAAATGGAGGGGTCTAATTTAACGTTGAGAGTGTAGTTGCTGGCTATTTGCTGTAATATTATCATAACATATCACAATTTTGACCGCTCCACGGAATACAATTTTTCTTAAATATTGTTACAGATAAAATTGTCAGAAAAAGTTACGAGCGCTTTTGTGGAGCGCTCTGTATATTAATTACGAGATCTGCTGCTTTTTTAACATCATTTCAGGATATTAGCGTAGATTTAAAAGCAGACCTAAGTGAAAGAGAGAAAAATAAATGTTTATTTTGGGATTTTGTTACCAGAATGTTACGTTGGGAGCAATGTTTTGGATCTATTGTTAGCGGGATCGAGTTAACCTATTTAAATAAACAATAGCGCTCAGGTGAATGGAGAGCCTGTGAGTGGGGCAGGAGGCGAGAACAGGGTGGCTGTGAAACAATGCAATCCGGCTCGTGATCTCTGTTCAGCAATAAAAGTCATTTTATTTGCCTTTTTCTTTGAATACTTAACAGCCTCGTGTAATATAACCTCAATTACATTTTGGTGTTAGGCCTTTATTTTTTCATCACATAGTGTATTGAATGATTAGTGGAACAATCTATATACTGTATAACGGATATATATATATATATATATATATATATATATATATATATATATATATATATATATAGAGAGAGAGAGAGAGAGAGAGAGAAAACCTTAAATTGTGCGCGTAAAATTTTGCGCAATGTTTTCATGTGAAGTGGGTAAATTTATATTAATTTTCCTCATAGCCTTAAATTGTATTAGTAAACGTTTGTATAAGGTTTTTAACATTTTTGGTTATTTATACAGTGTAGGTTCTTTTTCAATTAGTGATTTTTGGGTATTTTTTCTTTTATTCCTTATTATCTAATTAAAACATATTTACCCGTGGAGAGTAATTTTTTTTAAAGATTACTTACGATATAAGGCTGTTTCTTAAGGAACTATATTGTGACGTCATTGCTGTTTACATTGCATTGAACATACTAAATTTTGTACACCGACTTACTGCTCATGCGCGTTATCACATTCTAATATATAGGCTATTACTTAATACGTATTACTTTTGCCGTTCTTGTAGTGTAGACGTTATGAAAATGGTGTCCGTTTAGTTAAATAAGTTCTCCACCAACAACTGTGTCAGTTATGTCATTCAGTATTTTTTAAAATTACCTTTTTTTCGTTTTAGCGATCAAAATTCGTTTCTTACTATTGCGCGTTGGAAATTTCGGTTATGCGGGTCACTTTTCCGATTTTTATCGTACTTCCCCTACTTTTCGCGTTTTCATATTTTGGATTATTGCTTTTGGGCATTAAATAAATCGTTTTAACAAAAAATTACCAAAATATCAAAAACAACATACACCGCATATTTACCCATTTTTGTGCTCTCATGGGCACAATAGACTAGCTGCACCTATTGAGAGGATTTAGACGTCCCTAGCGGAACCCGAGTCTAACACACACTTACACTTACGACTTTAACACTTTACACTCACACTTACATTTAGGGAGGCGTTAATAGCCTCATTGTGCTTTTCGCCTTAAGATAAAAAGAAAAGAATTGTGCTCTCGCCGGTAGATAAAAGTTGGTTCTGTATTTTGAGTCATAACGTACACATTTTATCACTGCAACGTGGAATGTAAGTGCCCACATACTGTATGTTTAGTGTACATTATATGGTTCAACGTATCTAATCACTGCAACAAGATTTACGTACACAGGTCTGCTTATCCGGCAACATTAGTCATTCGTAATCTTGTTTTGTGTAGTGTGTTATAGTCGGCTAACTTGAACAATAAACGGTTAACTTCGGTTACGTTACTTTCTTGCCCGTTTCGTGATGGACAGGAGTTCGTTTTGAAACGAACTAAACTTGCTCAGTTTACTATTTTGCTTATAATTTTTAAATAAAATTCGAGATTTAAGAAAATGCTCGAATGATTTTGATTAATTTTAGTAGTCAAATACCGTACAAAAATTATAGATTACTATCTTCCCAAAACTAATCGATTCGTGGATTATTGACGGGTTAACATGGCGAAAACCAACAAAGACCAGTTGTTGTGGTTTTCAGGACATGAGGGGGCAATGAAGAGGCAGATCAGTGTGCCAGAATAGCAACCAACAACCCTTTCAGTGTCCCAGAGCATGCATGTGGAGTATCCGATATTCTGGCACACAGGCATGTCTTCAATAGGTTTCTAAGGAACACCAAAGGTGTTAGGAGAAAATGGACGGCCTTGTACAAAAAGGATGCTTGTAGGTCCAGCTAGATCGTTTACAGAGGAGGCCCTTAAGCTGAACAGGACGGATCTGCGGAGACTGATGGAGTGTCTGACTGGTCACTGGACATTCCGTAGTCTGCACAAAATGTGTTTATGTATGACAGATCTTTTGTCTAAGAAGTATGGTACAGCTGAGGAAACACCTCAGTACATAATTTTTGACTGTCCAGTTTTGGTCAGGAAACAGTTTGAGTCCCTAGGAACTCTCTAAAGTGGGGGGGGGACAGACGATACAGAACATCATCCAAAGTATCTCAAGGTTCTGTATAGACCTGAGTTTGAATCTGTGGACGATTATAGCGGTACACATTATATATGTTACCGCTAAAGCTTGAAAGCCTTACCTAGCTAACCTACAGATTAACTGATTTGCTCAATCAAACTCTGATGAATCAAGAGTTTTCCTCATTTTACGTAGGTAATGTACGCATTAACGGCTGCCGTATCGTTAAAGTTCAAAAAATTGTTGATTGATGATTGATTCTGTCAGTTAATTTGTTGATTGTTTAATTGTATTAACTTGATTTTTTAGTTATCGAAAAATAAAGAAATAACATTATGTTAATTGAAGCGTACAGAAACGTTGCTGTTGTTCCGGCAAAGATCTTATTTTCATTTTTATAAGTGTCCAGCAGGTAATGTGCAGATTATCTAGGTAATTTGAGAAATAAAACAAATTTCGGCACTTCAACGGATCACCTTAGTCAATCTGCACATTACCTAGGTAATCAATAGACTAACTGATTTCTGCACGCACTCTAGCGGTAACATATATAGGCTTAGTGGCAAAACCAGGATCATGGACGTGTTGACCCTCTAGTGGAAAAAAATGGACCGGTTAATAGATCATACGGTCATAAAGATAATGTATTTAGTTGGTGGATTTTAACGAAATAGAAAAGTAATTAATCCAGACGGTTGTTTTGTTTGTTTTTACGATTTGAAAACGTAGCAATGGGAGCGGACTATTTTCGTGTTCCCTACTCCAGTAATAAACGTGTTTTGAAGCCTACTTTATTGCGCTAATCTTCTTATAGGCCTACGTGGTATTAAGGCTAAGCAAGGTGTGTTCATACACATACCGCTATACCTGCTCTGCTTAACTGTGAACAGGTGCTAGTAGAACCGGCGTAATTAGTGTTGAAATTGTAATCTAACCTCAAAATAGTGTTATCTCTTTTGGTAGAAAACGAATGTTACGCAGAATCTGTTTCAAATATAGCGCTGTAATTAGCAGAGAACTATAAAAAACGTAAAAATAATCGATACTAAGAGAACGTAAATTTAACATTTTTTCTAGAAGGAACTTCTTAATTGATGCTGACGAATATGGCATAGTATGAAACTAAATAATTGCATTTTAGTTCTTCTTTTTGCAATTTGTGATTTCAGTGAACTCTCCGAATCGATGAAACCGCTGCCTTTAATTGAATAATAATCCTGGATGACCTTAGCTGACTTATCGCAGCTGTTTTCTTACGTCATTGCCCATTAAAGGCGGTGTTTTTCAATAATTTTACTGTTAATCACTGGCGAAAACGTTTAGTGAATTCTGTACGTGTATGAAGTACGAGATAAGAACATGCATTTTCCTCATTAAAAAGATAATCATTTTGAACAAGTTTAAATAGAACATGGCAATACAGTAAATTGCAAACAGCTGGGTGAGTTAGTGAAAAGAGTTAATTGCTTATCTAGGAGCTCACTCCTGTAATCCTTTTCTGTTTCACGTCACAAGATAAAAAAAAGTCCGTATTTAACATCTGTCTCTTGGTAAACAGTCCTCAATAGAATGTCGGAAATAAGTGAAACAATCTATAAGAATGACTTACTCGATTTGAATCGTCTTATTTTACTAAGTAACACAGGAAAACCATAGCTTTTCCATTCTAATTCGGCTTCTTCCTGTCACTTTTATCTCTTCTATATCCTGCCGGCTACCCGCAATCAATCTAAATCAGTTTTAGTCCTTTCCTAATCCTTTCACCTTTTCCTTCCTGGTTAAGCATATTGTATATTTTCTTCGTTTCCCTGGTTATAAACCATAGCTCTATCTCTTTCTTAGGCGTCTCATTGATCTTTCATTCGGTTACTTATCTGTAGCAATACCCATTATCATGTTGACTAACATTCTTTCTGTGTGTTGATTGTTGTTCACTTTATGCACTGATTTTTCTGTGTTGTGCTTGTACTTTACTTTTGCTTATGATACGTCTATTTTGGCTATTGAGGGAAGATGTTGATGCCAAAAATAAAATACAAAAAGCGGCTGAATATGCCACTTCTTGGACTTAAAAGTACCGCTTCAAGCTTAATGAGACTAAATCTTTATATGTTAATTTTACAAATAGGAAGTATGATTGTAAGTCATTCTTAATTTGTTAAGTTGGCACTATTAGTACTGACTGCTAGTAGTACAAAATATCTTGGTATGACCCTTGACGCCAAGATACTCGGGAAGGAACACGTTAAGAAAAACGCGAACAACTACACATCCAACTGAAGAAATGCATTGGCTGATTGGAAGAAGGTCAATACGTAACAAACTGCTGCTATACTAGCAAGTGCTAAAACCACCGTGGTTATATGGTACACAGATTTGGGGCTGCACTAAGACTTTTCAAAATAAAGCACTAAAGGCTATAGTGTGTGTGTTTTAGTAATGATGTCATTCAAAGGGATGTGAAGATCGAACCAATAGAATCGAAATACAAAAACAGTGAGTTTTGACTCCATCAACACCAAAATATTGAAGTTCAGCTGCACAGCAGTAGTAACACTGAAGCCTTTTGAGTTGGTTCTTATAACATTTCATAGTATTGCACTCTAGGCGTGGCGCTGTGATCAGAGGTATTAACATTGAGCAATACCTTTATAAAAATGTTATTTATTAGACAGTAAACTGCTGGTTAACCGATAAAGCTAGTTGTAGTGTGGTGTAATAATATCGAAAAAAATACATGTCTTTTCCTCTACGCCTAGTGCCTTGTTTGCTGCTCTATTTTAGAATTCTCATTTACGTTGATTTCAACATTCTCTAATACTGATTCCTTTGACCTTGAAGAATCAGTTCTAATGGCAATGAGATATTCCGAATTAATTTTCTAAGGGGATGTCCTGTCTATTTCTATTTTGTTTCCTTAAATGTGGTTTTATGTAGGAATCAATTGTTCGTTCTCGTATCTGCAAATTGTTAGGTCTGGCGGTTTTACGAGGGTTGATCAAATATAAACGAGACTGATTTTTTAAAAAAATTATTGCTTACTTACAAATTATTCTTGATACAACTTATTTTTCAACATAGTCTCCCGCACGAGTAACACATTTTTCCCACCGGATTGGAAGTTTTTTAATTCCATCTTCGTAAAAAGTTCTCGGGCGTTCATTGAGCCATTGGAGCACGAAGGTCTCCACCGCAGAATCGTCTTCGAAACGCTGGCCTCCAAGCGCCTCTTTGAGTGGCCCAAACAGGTGATAGTCGCAGGGTGATAAGTCTGGACTGTATGGGGGATGTTCCATTGGTTCCCAGCCAGCCAATTTGATCGAGTTTAAGCCTCGTAGCGTTCGCCGAATGTGGTCGGGCATTATCGTGAAGAAGAATGACGTTTCTCGCCGGTTTAGATTTCCTTTTCCTACGAAAAGACTGTTTTGCGGCCTCTAAAACATCGCAATAATATTGTGCATTTATTGTGCGTCGTTTATGGAGGAAATCGACGTGAAAAATACAGTGGCCATTACCTTCCCGGCCGACGATCGTGATTTGGCCTTCAGAGGCGCCCTCTCTCCCCTCTTCCGCCAATCCATACTTGCCTGTTTCGACTCGGGAGTGTAATGGTGAACCCATGTTTCGTCACAGGTGACAATCCGGTTTAATAATGCCTCACCATCTCGTTCAAATTGGGTCAATAGTCGCTGGCAAATCTCCAAACGATTCCGTTTGTGAACGTCGGTCAAAATTCGTGGAACCCACCTTGCAGATACTTTGCTGAGTTCCAGGTTTGATGTAACGATTTTTTGAACGCTACCATAGCTCAACTGGAGTTCATCTGCAATAAATCGCAGCGATATACGTCTGTCTTCGTCCAGGAGCTTCCGAACAGCATCAATGTTTTCGTCCGTGACGGAAGTGGTCGGGCGACGATCATGGCTGAGGTTTTCTACTGCTTCCCGTCCTTCGGCGAATTCCTTGTGCCAAGCAAAAACGCGAGCTCTTGACAGGGTCCTGTCCCCGTATTGAGCCGTCAATCTACGAAAGATTTCAGTCGGATTGACCCCCTCCTTGGCCAAAAACTTAATAATAATTCTCTGCTCCACGGAAACGTGCACTTCACTCTCACTCATTGTATAGTTTTATACTGAAGGGTCCGAACGGAAATGTTGCCCGTCTACGCCCGTCCCAAACCTCCCAGGCTACCTGAAACCCCACCCTTTAGAGTTCAATGTCCAACGGAAAAGTTTTTAGAAAGTCAGTCTCGTTTATATTTGATCAACCCTCGTATCTAGATTTCATCCTGTTTACAACATTTTTTCTTGCAACCTTGATTAAGACCCTTTACATATATTTCCTGCGGATATGCAGGAGTCCTGATTTACTATTACATTCAAAGTCTTAATTTCTCTTTTTTACACAGCTCGTATTGATTTAAACTGAGCTAAAGCTCTTTTGAAAACTAAACTCCCATATTTCGCGGATATGCAGGAGTCCTGATTTACTATTAGTTTCAAAGTCTTAATTTCTCTTTTTACACAGCTCGTATTGATTTAAACTGTGCTAAAGCTCTTTTGAAGACTAAACCCCTTCCATATTTCGCGGATATGCAGGAGTCCTGATTTACTATTAGTTTCAAAGTCTTAATCTCTCTTTTTTACACAGCTCGTATTGATTTAAACTGTGCTAAAGCTCTTTTGAAGACTAAACCCCCATATTTCGCGGATATGCAGGAGTCCTGATTTACTATTAGTTTCAAAGTCTTAATTTCTCTTTTTTACACAGTTCGTATTGATTTAAACTGTACTAAAGCTCTTTTGAAGACTAAACCCCCATATTTCGCGGATATGCAGGAGTCCTGATTTACTATTAGTTTCAAAGTCTTAATTTCTCTTTTTTACACAGCTCGTATTGATTTAAACTGAGCTAAAGCTCTTTTGAAAAGTAAACCCCCATATTTCGCGGATATGCAGGAGTCCTGATTTACTATTAGTTTCAAAGTCTTAATTTCTCTTTTTTACACAGCTCGTATTGATTTAAACTGTGCTAAAGCTCTTTTGAAGACTAAACCCCTTCCATATTTCGCGGATATGCAGGACTCCTGATTTAATATTAGTTTCAAAGTCTTAATTTCTCTTTTTGACACAGCTCGTATTATTGATTTAAACTGGGCTAAAGCTGTTTTGAAGCTAAACCCCTTCCATATTTCGCGGATATGCAGGAATCCTGATTTAACATTAGTTTCAAAGTCTTAATTTCTCTTTTTTACACAGCTCATATTGATTTAAACTGAGCTAAAGCTCTTTTGAAAACTAAACCCCTTCCATATTTCGCGGATATGCAGGAGTCCTGATTTAATATTAGTTTCAAAGTCTTAATTTCTCTTTTTTACACAGCTCGTATTATTGATTTAAACTGAGGTAATCTCTTTTGATTTTTGTCAGTCTATGTTGTACTTTTTCATCAGTACCTCTTTTCAATTAAAAAAATCTATTTAATCTAACTAAATCCTTGTCTAGTACAGTACCCTGCAGGGAGTGCAGACTAGCTGAACCTATTGAGAGGATTTAGACGTCCCTCGCGGTACCCGAGTCTAACACACACATTTAGGGAGGCGATAATGCTTTTCGTCTTAAAATAAAAAAAATCTAATACAGTATTTGTTTTCCAACATATTTTCCAAGCTATATTCTTCAGGTTAATTTATTTTTACATCTTGCATTCTTTGAGATAACAAGTGAATGTCACGTGCAACGTGTAAAAACCCTAACACATTAATTTACCACAATATGTTGAAGTGAAAACGGCACATACTGTATTGTGTTTGTGTTTACCGAGCGATTATTATAGAAGTACTGTACAGCACACGTAAAGTTATCGAGTTCCGTGTTTAAATTTAACGGTAATTATTTTTCCACACGAGTTAACAGCAAAACCATTCCAACCTCTCGCCGAGTTTAGAATCAAGGTTTAATTAGTTTTAGACAAATTTAAATGCAAACTTTGTACAAACAATTTTGACTAAAGTTGATGTAGTTTTTTCTAAACCAAGCAAACTGTACAAGCCTCGTTACGTTTGCTGTTGGTTGTTTGTGAGTTAGCTTCGACCTTTGACAACAAAATAATCGTAATTAAAAACTGTGGTTTTTAAAACCATTACGCGCTTCTTGGAATTTGATGCATGCCACTGTAATATGTTGCGTGTTCTTAGTGACTATTGACGTGACTACTGTGATTTTATTCATCAATTCAGAGTAGCGTACATAGAAAGTATTATTTAGATCTACTTTGCTATGAGTAATATAAAGTATAGGCTACTTTAGAATTGTGAGTCCGTTATAAGTGAAATTAAAAAAATTATATATTTATTGTACTTATGTAATTGGTACTGGCATTACTTTTCAACATAATCCCCTCCTATTTCTATGCACTTAGTCAATCTTTTAACCAACGTTTGAATTCCTTCATGGAAGAAGGTTTTCGGCTTGGTGTACAGAAAATTTTGCACCGCTTGTGTGGCCTCTTCATAATATCGATGATTCCCTCGCAACAGTTCTTTTAATGGGCCGAAAAGATGAAAATCGTTTGGAGCCAGGTCTGGACTATATGAAGGGTCGTCCAGCAACTAAAACCCGAGATTTTGAAGGCATAGGATAACGCCGCATGAGGTCGAGCGTTATCCTGAAGCAAAATCACGCCTTTTGAAAGGTTACCTTGTCATTTGGATTTGATGTTTGCTTTCAGTAAACGCAGTAACTCACAGTAGCTGTCACCATTTATTGTTTGACCTTTAGGTTTCAAGTCAACCAAAACGGGACCTTCCATATCCCAGAATATCGTCATCATAACCTTTCCTATGATTATGATTATGATCTTCAGCAGACAGCTGAGTTTTAAATTTTTTTGCATGGAAAGATGAAGGATGTTTCCACAACAAACTTTGTCGTTTACTCTCTGATTCAAAATGATGGGCCTATGTTTCAACGGTCATTGTTCGCTTAAGAAATGAGTCCTTCTTCATAACGTTTCAAATACTTCTGGAAAATTTTGAAACGATTGTCTTTATGTGACGTGGAACCCAGCGAGCACAGACTTTTCGAAAATTTAAAGACTCGTGGATGAGTGAATATGCTGAGCCATCACTCACATTCAACTCACTTGCAATGTTGTCAATTGTAATTAATCGATTATCGAGAATCAATTTGTTTTAACCGCTTCAGTATTGCCATTAGTATTTGAAATGTAAGGCTTACCAGGCAGCTGTTCATCACACAGAGAAATCCTACCACTTTTAAAGCAATCACTCCATTCGTAGATCTTGCTACCATTCGAACAACTCTCTCCATATTGCTGCTGCATTGAGGAACAATCTCTGCTGGTTTCTCCTTCTGAATTGAGGAAACGTATTTCCTTGGTTTTCCTTTTCGCATTTCTTCGTCGGTGCAATCAGACAAAAGAGAACCCATTTTACACAGTCTTTTAAACACAATCACAATTAGCTAACAATGAAGCAATATTTTCAATGAACACCTGACAGACGTTATGAGTTATAGCAGAACAGTCAGTGCTGACATTCGTGTGATTCGGAGAGAAATTTAAATTTCCCTTTACTTTTTGTCTTGCCTTCGTAATTGGTACGTACAACACAGTACGATTATAAAACATATTTTTATTGTTATAAAACCGTTATGTGCGATTTTAAGAGAATCGCTTTTAACAATTTTTTTACCATAAGGGCTTACATTTTTTCTAAATTAAAGAATGTCCTCAAGATGGGAAAGTCAGACGAACAGTTCGAAATTTCACGAAAATTGATCAAGTAGTTTAGTGTCCGGAGATGTGCACAGATAGACGGTCAGACATAAGTGAAAACAACATTTGTGGATTCAAGGTACTTTAAAAAATGTGGTGGGTCTATCACATTTGCAATATCGATTTTTTTACGATCGCCGCACCTTTTTTTATTTCTTCCGATCAATTAATTGTGATAAACGCTAATAAATTGCCAGAAATGATCTGAAAAGCCTTTCTGGTGTGGGTACAAAGTGGGTTTTTTGTTTTTTTTTTCTTTCTTAACGTCGATACTTCATGGCAGTCAGACTAATGGGGAAACGGTAAGTAAAAAGCAACGGGAGTAACTGCAGCTCGAACTAAGAACATTTAGGGTAGTTCAAAGACGCAGAAAACTGACTGGTACCTTACCACATCGACCACCGCTCCCCACTTTTGTATTTGCTTTTTACTGTGTTCATATTTTAGTGGCTGATTATATTTTTAACACGTCATCTTTAATATTTACTTTGTGCAAGTGTATAATTTTTTTTATTGAGTCGTAAAACAAAAACATTTGGCTAAATGAAATCTCAAAAACTGGACATGATATTTTGATAAGTAGATTCTGATAAAAATAAGGAGACTGAAGTGGCTTGGCCGTTTTGGGGAAATTCTTATATAAAATAGAAAAGAAAATACTTCAGAGGCAGAGATCGGAAACTTACATTGGCATTCAGTGGTTGTATAACTTAGCAGGATTAAGATTAAAAATGGTCAAATCGTTTGCTGTGGATCGGATGCAGATGAAATTAAAATTGTTTAGGAGATCATATAGAGCTTGTAACAAACGTATAGGCAATGCTGTAACGAAATTGATGAAAGTTTACTTAAATATATCGCTAAACATCTATAATAAGTCCAAGAGTTGTTCTCCTAAAGTAAAATTTCCAATGCTATAAGTAATGGAAATTTATGGTTGTTTTTTACACAACCGGTTTCTAGAACACTTATTTAATGCTCCAATAGTGAATGATAGATTAACACAATGGCTAATTAAATTTTGCATTCTGTTTCTAGAAAATATTTAATCAAAGATTAACTGGATTGAAAATGGCGGTTTTCAAACACATGATCAACATATGTAATTTTTAGGTTATGTTGACTGTTTACTTTTTTTATTTCCACAGTTACATTTTGCTATACGTTTTGAGTACTGTAGGCTGTTATTTTTTGGGAAAAAAATTTAACTTTAAATTAATCTCTAAATGTAAATAATGTTTTCTTTACTGAACCTAAATCTAATCTTGAATTCTTCATTTGAAAAATAATTAAATGAAATTAAAGTTCTAATACTTAAACAAACCAATTTCTTTGGTTAATTCTTCATCTGAACTACTGTTATCATAATTTTTTATAGGCCTACTCATGAATAAGGCTAAAATCAATTTATAGATTAGGTTAGGTGAGGATTTAATAAGATTTAATCTTCGATTAATAATTAATGATTGTTCTGTTAACTGAAATTGATAACTTAATTAAATATTAAGTTTAACGATGAATTAAATAAGTTAACGATTGTTCTACCAGTATTAGAGTGACTTAATGGAACACTGTACATCAACCAAGTTCCCATTGCTCAATCGCTGTATCGTGTAACGTAATCCCGCATTATTTCCGCCAATAGGGCTGCGTTGTGTCTAAACAATGCTTGTTGTCCGGTTCACCGGCAAGTTTTGGAAAAATTAACAACTCTGCAAAACGGTTTTTACGCTAACAGGCAAAACTGCATGCAAGTGAATTGTGACAAGTCAGCAAAAACATTGTTCCGTTTCTTTTAAAGGTAGGTTAAAGCTATAGTAAGGTACTGTATAGCGTTGGAAAAGTGTTTTTTTTTTTACGTTGTCGGTTTTGTTATTATTTCTAGACCAACTGGCCGGACTGATTTTGGATACACATTTGGACGGACAAATGGATACCCTCAAATTTGATTTGTAGGGTAAGTTTTTTCTTTATCTCGGAACGTTTTTGAAGCGAAGCTTTCAATGTTAGCTTTGGCGAGAGGCTTGAATACAAAACAAGTGTCCCGAACCTTTTCAATGTAACGGAAATGTGAAACGGAAACAAGCAAACGAATTGCGACTCTCTGTGTGTCTAGTTCTTCCTTTTCGATAATAGTACACGTGTATTGTAAGCAAAACGTGTTGCATTGGTTTCGGTATTTTCCCTTAATTAGAGAATACGTGCACTTTGTAACCGTTTATAATACATTCGAAATTAATATAGGCCTAAACGTTTATAATAATTGTTGTTAATATTGCTAGTTTTTAACAACATAACCTGAAACTTATTATAGCCTATTGGCTGTTCAATGAAATCAGCTGATCGTTACGAATTAATATAAAACAACTGATCTTTTACTATAACTACAGTAAATAATATCTAGGCTTAGCTTCATGTATTTTTATTTAAACAAAACAAGATATTTGTAAACATATCTTAATGATATCTTTGCTGAATATATAATTAGTTTTAATTAATTAAAACTAAAAAAAAAAAAAAGCTTCGCTTCTGTCGGTAATTCCCCGAATTTCACACTTCATTTTAAATATATGTTTGGAAGTATATAGCCGCAATAAAAGAACGTAAAAGGGTGGCATGAAAAGCTTAAAAACGATCCAGTGTTACCTGAAACATTTCGAAAATAGAGTCAATCTAAGAGCCAAATCGATTCACGAAATTTCGCTCAAATATTGATCTTTTACAAAGATGAAGTGAATGAAAATTAACGGTTCAGGTATACATTTAAAAATATGGGTAATGGAGTAAGAGCTGAATTATATTGTAGAGTAAATGTTTCGCCTAATTTTTTTCACGAGTGTAAGCAAGTTGTGCAATTTTCTTACACTAATAATTTTAATGCTAAAAACTTATAATTTATATAATTGCTTTATTGTTCAAACCAAACTTGAACTAAGGAAAAATTTGTTGGGAAAAATTATAATTTATATAATTGCTTTATTGTTCAAACCAAACTTGAACTAAGGAAAATTTTGTTGGGAAAAATTATAATTTATATAATTGCTTTATTGTTCAAACCAAACTTGAACTAAGGAAAAATTTGTTGGGAAAAATTTGTTGGGAAAAATTATAATTTATATTAATTGCTTTATTGTACAAACCAAACTTTAACTAAGGAAAATTTTGTTGGGAAAAATTATAATTTATATAATTGCTTTATTGTTCAAACCAAACTTGAACTAAGGAAAAATTTGTTGGGAAAAATTATAATTTATATAATTCTTTTATTGTTCAAAACAAATTTGAACTAAGGAAAGATTTGTTGGGGAAAATTATAATTTATATAATTGCTTTATTGTTCAAACCAAACTTGAACTAAGGAAAATTTTGTCGGGAGGGACCTTGGCAAGGCCCGTGGGAAATGTTCGAATGTAATCGCCCAGTCTCTTGAGGAGAGCACGTTCATCTCTGCGAATCCCATCAAAAAGGATACCAAACTTTTGTCATTTACTGGAATACTGAACACACTGATGACACTGCACAGTTCTATGGGTATTTTACTGGCTTACGTTATGCAGCTGTATTTCCTTTTTAAACAGTTTCCAACGAAATTTTGATTTATTGTGTTTCTTAAACGATAAAACCTATAACTTACGCCGCCTGTATGTATATATTGCCTCTTATTTAATGTCCGACTATTTGGTTATTTTACTTTCCTCTTTTCGCTGCACGTTTCATTGCGTTGGTCCCATCATCAGGGGTTAATTTCTTCTTTTTACTTCATATAAGCCTTCGTATAGGCGGTCCACGTAGAGGTGCGCTCGTATCGTTACCGTCATTGTGAAAAATATTTTCAAACGTGTGCTCGGACAAATGTGTAGTGCGCATGTGATCTTTCCATTTTAAGTTTTGAACCTTTTGATGGCTTCAAATGAGGCAGGAAAGAATTAAAACCTGATGTGGGATAAAAAATATATGAAGATAAAACTGTCCACCAATATACAAATATACAACATTAACATATTTATAATAATTGTATAATGTAATGGGTTGGGCACAACATGTTTAAAGATAGAACCTATTTTTGCGTGTTTGAAATAAATGGTTCAAGAAAATTGTACAAACATTTCCCCTAATTTAAAATAAAATAAAAAATTAACACTAATTAATAGTGAAAAATTACATACATTTTCTGACATTAAAATATGTCTCAAAAAAAAAAAAAAAAATTCAAGTTATAAGCCCCACGAAGATCGCCCTAATTTGGCGAAATTGCTCCATCAGTTATTGCTACAATATATATAATTGTATATGTAATGGGTTTGATACAACATGTTTAAAAATAAAACCTGTTACGTTAAATTTTGTACATTTGAAATAAATAGTTCAAGAAAATTGTATAATCGTTCTTTTTTAAATTTAAAAGAAAATCAAAGAGGAACACTAATAAAAAATTAATAGTGAAAAATGACGTACATTTCTCCAGACATTAAAATGCAATTGGAGGCTATAAGCCCAAAGTTCGTTCTAATTTGACAAAATTGCTCCATCAGTTTTTGCTAAAATTGTTGGCACATATATCAAGTCAGCTGTATCAAATTTGAAGTCAAATAGATTATTAAAGTTCGAAAAAAGCAGAAAACCCCGATAGCGATCATGGTTTTAGTTTTTCGATTGCGACCAATAACATATATATAATGATAACAAAATATTCTCGAATCATGAACTTATTTTATTTCAAATTCGTTTCACTGACTTTACTTATGAATCTTCGTGTATTTGGACAAATTCTGACTAACTGATTTTGAGAAATTGAGCATGTTTTACGGCGCCTTGTCTATACAGCTTTTAGTTATGAGAAAATTTTATCAAAATCGGCTTTAGCGATTTTGATTAATTCGAATTTTTTAATGTTCATCCATTTTTGACCTAAAAACTTGATTTTTTGAAAAATTAAAAAGCGATTCTGAGTTAGGGCTAAACATGCCAAGTTTAATCGAAATCGGCGAATCAGTTGTCTCCAGCGATTTGTAGGCTACATACACAATCGTCACGACTTAGATTTTTCACCAGCACAACACAATATTTTCTGTATATTTTTATATAGTGAAAAAGTAATAAACTCCTTTCTGTATTTTACAAGTAGCTTATATTTATATATAAACATCCCCGCCCCCAAGTGAAGTGGTACAAAGCCGTGATCCCGTGCCGGGAAGAGATTTGTCAGGACAATGCCTTGGCAATTTTATAGCTCGGAATTGATTAGGATTGGCAGCCTCTTCAGTCGCCCGTAAAATATATTGTGGTCAGAACAGCTGAGGGAGGGGGTGGTTCAGTGTGTAGTAAAAGTCGGCAGAATTATGGTTTTATATGTGGTATAGCTGCTGCGATCAGATGTGATCATGTTGGTTCAATAAATGCTGAAACATCGAAAACATTGAACCTTGGGTAATGAAGAAAACAACCTAATATAATTACTTGTTTAAAGAACACTAGACCTTCGCAGTATGTTCTGAATTGATATACAGAGCGCTCCACGACAGCGCTCGTAATTTCTTCTACCAATTTAACCGGTAACATTTACGAAAAATGTTGCTGTATCAACTTTATTGGAAATTGTATGCCCTTTTTCCATATAAAGTTCAAAAATTATAATAGGTTTTGCCGTTCAGCCAGTATTACAAGAAATAACCAGCAACTACATTCTCATCGTTAAATCAGTGAAATTCAGTGAATGAAATTTAGGCTACTGGCAGCAACGTGTCTGTTGTAAAGACAACAATTTTGGAATTACGAATTAAAAAAAAATTCAGTCATTAGCATCGTGAACATTTATTAACGAAAGTATTTTCAGACGGCGTTCAGTCTGTCAGTACATTGCATTTCTGAAAGTACGAAATAATTTGTGCGTGTGTGACCGCGTACTATGGTTTAAACATAATTTTAGCTTTAGTGATGTTAATTTGTTGCATTAATTTCCGCACTACATAGATGCGGGAAATTATAGCCCGTCATGTTGGCAGTACGAGTAAACTAGAGATGCGATAAAGCCGGCCACTTCCGACAGATAACCCTTTGATGCCTAAATAGATTAGGTGCGGTTTGCGCGCTCTGACTCGTAACTTTACAAGGTTGGGTTCCTTCTAATCGGTTTGCAAATAAATCTAGAACTGACGAATTTAACTTATATTATCAGCTATTAGCGATATATGTACTTTCTTGTTGAATTTTGACAGTTCGATCAAGAAATATTGGAAAATGAGCTATTAGCGACATTCGTGGTAAAACCCAGACCCGGGACTTCAACCGCGCGTGCGCGTTTCTAGGTTTGGGTCCATTTTTCCAGGTTTGTCAGTTTACAAAAAATCAGTTTGCAGAAAAAATAAAAGTTCACTGCAAAATTTATTCAACTGTTTCACAATAGCGATCATTCGAAATCTAAAATATCATTTCTTATATTTTTTTTTGAAAATATAATTCCAGCGTTTAAATCTTCACAAATTAGCATTTTTGAAATTCCTTAGTAAAAGTTCAAAGCTTATTATCATATTTTCATTGTAATTAAAATTCTCTATTTGCGTATTTCAACTGTGATTATGTTGGTAAAATCGGTATACAATGTTGAATTAGATTATAGTAATGTTACTTGTTGAAAGTTCCCTTCCTTCATGTCAGCGAAGGAACATGTTGTCATTATTGATTATGGTGTATGACTGTTTCGCAAATTTTATCACAAGCAGTTGAAAAGATTCTTCAACAAAAGAATGTCCGCTGATTAAAGGTGTCCGTGTATCGGGAGATTATCCGTTGGAGGTATCACTGTAATTGGTTTAGAAGCCTTTAAGGAATTTTCCGTAGCTGATTTTTTCGTTTTTGTCGCTACTTCTAGAATCGGATGTTTCGGAAACATACGTTTTGTTTGCGTGCTTTAGTTAATCTTTTTTAAAGTAATTTATTATGTATAAGAATCTTGGAATACATCGGGTCGTTAGTTGGACCCTAATGTTGGAAGCCTTGATTAAGAAATAAGGTTTTATTTATAAATAAGTTAGAAGACCTTATTTATTGTTAGGTAGTTAGAAAACCGTTAGTTATTGCTGCGACAAGCGTAGTGAGCGTTCTTTAGATGCACAGTGTTATCGAGAGTGTAGTAGGCGACATTGCGCTAATGGAACGTTGATGCAGAAGGCCGTGTTAGTTTTAAAAGCAGCAATCCGAGTAAAAGCTATGAGATAGTGAACAAGGCACTGTTCAAAGGTCAGCGACTAAACAAACATTAGGAGAAGTGGTTAAACAAGTATTTGTGAGGAAACCATTAAAAAGTTGTAAACATAGGACAAATTGAACAAATTGACTTGGTAACAAATTGAAGGCAAGTTGAACAAGATCAATAAAGTTAATAGGACTGCAACAAATCAGTTGCAAACTGCAAATCTTTAATCTTTAAATAACCGGAAAAGAATACCAAAGAAATTTATGCTCTTCCGTCGACGTAATGTCAAGTGATAGCCGTTGTTTGCGATTTGTTCACGAAATAGTAGTACGTCCGTGGACGTAAAGTGAAATAGTACTTTACGATTATGTTTGTCCGTCTTGACGTAAAGTGAAATAGTACTTTACGAATATGTTTGTACGTCTTGACGTAAAGTGAAATAGTAGTACTTCACGATTGTTTGTCCGTGGACGTAAAGTGACGTTATGTTTGTCCGTCTTGACGTAAAGTGAAATAGTACTTTACGAATATGTTTGTACGTCTTGACGTAAAGTGAAATAGTAGTACTTCACGATTGTTTGTCCGTGGACGTAAAGTGAAATAGTACTTTACGATTATGTTTGTCCGTCTTGACGTAAAGTGAAATAGTACTTCACGATTATGTTTGTACGTATTGACGTAAAGTGAAATAGTAGTACTTCACGATTGTTTGTCCGTCGACGTAAAGTGAAATAGTACTTCACGATTATGTTTGTCCGTGGGCGTAAAGTGAAATAATAGTACTTCACGATTGTTTGTCCGTCGGCGTAAAGTGAAATAATACTTTACGATTATGTTTGTCCGTGGACGTAAAGTGAAATAGTACTTTACGATTATGTTTGTCCGTCTTGATGTAAAGTGAAATAGTACTTTACGATTATGTTTGTCCGTCGACGTAAAGTGTAATTGTACTTCACGATTATGTTTGTCCGTCTTGACGTAAAGTTAAATAGTCGTTGTTCATGATTATGTTCGTCCGTTTTGACGTAAAATGAAAGTAATACTTTACGATTATGTTTGTCCGTCTTGACGTAAAGTGAAATAGTACTTTACGAATATGTTTGTCCGTCTTGACGTAAAGTGAAATAATAGTACTTCACGATTGTTTGTCCGTGGACGTAAAGTGAAATAGTACTTTACGATTATGTTTGTCCGTCTTGACGTAAAGTGAAATAGTACTTTACGATTATGTTTGTCCGTCGACGTAAAGTGTAATTGTACTTCACGATTATGTTTGTCCGTCTTGACGTAAAGTGAAATAGTCGTACTTGACGATTATGTTTGTCAGTCCTGACGTAAAGTGAAATAGTAGTACTTCACGATTATGTTTGTCCGTCTTGACGTAAAGTGAAATAGTCGTTGTTCATGATTATGTTCGTCCGTTTTGACGTAAAGTGAAATAGCCGTTGTTCACGATTATGTTTGTAAGTAGGATTTTAGATTCGTTAATCTTTGGCCTATCACAGTGTCTGTTGAAAGTAAAAAAAAAACTTATGATTGCAACGGAAATGTATTTAATTGTATTGTTAAATTAATTTCGACGTAAGTAATGCAACGTGATTGCTAGTTTGTTTGAAATCCAAACAAGTAATAACTGTGTAACATAGTTTAAACTACAAAAGGTCTAATAGTTTAATAGGTAGATTGGTCAAGTGTAAAAATATTAGAAAAAAACAACTGTTATCTAAAATTATTTGCTGCACCAAACGTTGCACGAAAACACTGCATAGCACATAAAACGCGAGAAAGATTTTGTAGTATGTTTTGGTTTTTTTCTAGTTTGGTAAAATGTATATTTAGTAGGGAATCTTGGCAAAATGTTCGCGGCTATATGTGTTGGTTTATTTTACCTTTATAACAAAGTTGGCAGTGCTTTTACTCCGTTATTTTGGCAGCACTGCTTTTGCTTTCATTACAATTGATTACACCTCCTACCTCCTTAGTAATGGCCCCAGTCTTGTTATTTATTTATCAGATTGTAGTGCTGTGCTTGTCTCGCTTTTGTTTAAATCGATTCTAACCGGTGTTGAGTACAGTGTGCTCTGCAGACCTGATTCAAAGCAGGCGAAGTATTACATAGAATCTATAATTCTTAATTAAATCGCAGAATCGCTTACTAGTTTTCAGTTAATACTGACTGAATTGAGATCACGAATAACCCTTTAGCGTCTCAACAAACGATTACATTCTGGAGCTGTCGATTTTTCGTTAAAATCTTGGGGATATTTAAAGATTTAACTCGAAGCGGTGTAACGAATTCGAAGTAAAGGTTCGAGATTAAATTGGAGAAAGAAAAAACAAACGCCACCAGGATTTAAATTAGTTTCTCGCTTTACTCCCGAACCGTAAATTTGTTTTCAGTTATAAAGTTTCATGCACGGGTAAAATTGGGTACGCCGATGTTTTAGTTGTTTTTTGATCGTATACCTTTACGTCCCCTTTTAATTCATTTGCTTTTATTGCGATCGACTTGTGACTCTTCTTGTCTTGTCTTTCATTATTCTGAACGATGCCCGTGCAAGCAGCGTAATTTATGAAAACTGAAAGGAAGTGTTAAAGTGTATGGTCAGTACAGAGTGTAGCGTAATTGAAGATGTCAGTTAATACGCTCGTCAAAGAAACCTGTTTGCGCGGCTAAGTAGGGCAACCCGTTGCCCGGGTCATTTCGCACGGCGTCCAGTTCCCCAGCCTCCTTGACCTTACTGATTAACCGGTCACCCACGATCGCAGCCTTGCATATACTTATAGACGTACATCGTTATAGGCCAACGTCATTTTGTCACATTCAGTTAATATTAATTGAAAGAGACTAGAACTGTAGAATACAGACCCCCCCCCCCCAATACACTCAAACAAAACATAAGCTTCTTTCTACGTTATAATTTTCTACTTGAGGAGTGTAAAATGGGGATAAGTTATGAGAGAATCTATGAAATATATTTCTTAAAATCCATGAAGTATATTTCTTAAAATCCGTGAAGTATATTTCTTAAAATACGTGGAGTATATTCCTTATACCGTGAAGAATATTTTTGAAAATTCATTAAGTATATTTCTTAAAATCGATTAAGTATATTTCTTAAAATTCATAAAGTATAGGCCTATTTCTTAAAAATCATAAAGTATATTTTTAAAATCCGTAAAGTATATTTCTTGAAATCCATGAATAAAATTCGAAAATTGTATTTCCTAAAACCCGTGAAGTATATTTTTTTAAATCCGTGAAATATATTCTGTAAGTCGGCTTTGCAGATTTTTATTACACGCATTGAAGGTTATTATAAAAGCATTTTACGACAACCTTCGTAATGACTCATAAGTAAAGTTTGAAATATGACATTTTGGATTTAAGTAGATTGAACTGAAATGTAAATCTGTATACATTGCTAAAATTTTAGGATAATTTTCACTTGTGTTGGAGAAATTTTGTTTCTCAATTTTGTTTGTATTGATATTTTTCAATTTCTGTCAGTAGTTCGACAATTAGTTCTTAGAATGATATTTACTATTCAGCGGCTACTTGACGAAATATTACGCGAAAATTTAATTTTTAAGTTAATTTTACTTTTATTTTGAAAATGTTGCTGGGTTTAATTCGGTCTGGGTGAATTACCGACACCAGGGTTTTGGTAATAAAAATAATTGAAAACGACGTCGGATCAATGAAGTGGATACACAGACAGCTTTGATGTGAAACTCGCCACTGAGTAGTAAACACGTCACTCCCTCTCGTCCCATCTGCACTGAATGAGGCGAGGGAGTGGCGAAATGACGTACAAGGTTCTTGTCTTAAGCTAGTGAAGCGTGTATAACACGAGGCAAACATCCGCTCCTACGTTCTGGCTTTGGTGTATTAGACATAAAGTTCTGTGTGCAGATCTCTCACACATTCTTCCCTGGTTTACTGACTTCCCTAGTTCCAGTGTCAGAGATGAAGTAGAGAAACTGATTATTTCTATCGTACAATTTATTCTTGTATCATGAATCAGCTAATGGGTTAATTTTCTCTTTGGCGTAATTCTGATAATGTTTTTGTAGTTTTAAGTTTATTGTTTTTTCTGCTTGCTTTCTTTAGTTTCAACTTTTTGCTAATTTTTGCTTAACATTTCTGCTAGTTAGACTAATGAGGGCGAGGGATTGGCGCTAACAGTAAGGGAAAACAACGGGAGTAACTGCGTTTAAAACCAAGAACCCTAAGGTGCGCAGTTCTAAGACGTAGCAGATTGACCGGTGCTTTAGTCACATCTACCACCAGTCCCCAGTTTTGCTAAATTCATTGTCCCGAGCAATGCTGAGAATTATCTATGGTCTAGGTCTTCGGGAGAAAACTGATTTTACTTTCCCTGAATCTTCCTTACTACGTGTCCTTACCTGTCTGTTTACATCTCAGTGTTATAAACAGTAATTATTAGATTCCCCTTCAAGTGTGAATCATAGAATCTTAACGCTTCTTTGCATTTTTATTATTATTACACGCTTTTTCTTAACTTGTTTCCTCTGTCTGTCACGGTTCAAATCTTGTAATCGATTTTTAACCCACTTTCCATCATCCAATCTACTTGAAATTTTGCACTCTTGCTTGCTTCCAATGACAATGCAATATTCACCAATTAGGCACATCAAATTTTGCGTTTGTGGTCTAATTAATTAACTAAAATTGCGTATGGAAAAATAGTTTAAGCGTTGCTCAATAGATGGCGTTAGTTTCTTCTAACACTTTTCACACTGAAAGTTGTCGTAAGAAGCGAGTTCGAGCCGATTACAAGATTTATCATTAAAAGTAGAAAATAAAATAAGATTTTTTAAGAAACACGCTTTTTCAGTTCAAGTATAAAATACAGTAAAAAGTAAAAAATAAATGTTTCATCAGTCGGAGAATAAAGCATGGTTGCTCATCAATACTTCTCCCCGCAGAGGGGTGCAGACTAGCTGCACTATTGAGAGGATTTAGACGTCCCTCGCGGTACCGGAGTCTAACGCACTTACACTTGCAACACTACACTTATGACTTTACTCTCACACTTAGGCCTACATTAAAAAAAAAAAAAAAAAACATTGCCGCCTCGGTGGCCTAATGGATAGCGTACTATCCACCCCGAGGACCCGGGTTCGATTCCCGGCGAGGGCTGGCATTTTCATATGCCATAAATCATCCCATCGTCTGCATTAGCCCAAGTGTGCACAATAGTTGGACGTTAAACACAAAAAAAATACAAGGATCTTCTTCAATAATTAATCTAATGTTTATTCTCGGACTGATGAACAATTAATTTTTTACTTCTTAGTGCATTTTATATTTGAATTGAAAAAGCTTTTTTTAAAAAAATCTTATATTATTTTTGTTGTTGTCGTAAATTTCCTACATTTTGCTGAACTCAGTATCAGCTGTACAGAACGTCCGAGTAGTCTGTCATTGTCTTTTTAGCACCATTTATCTGTAGCCTTCATTTAGATTGACACTCGGTGGATACAGGTTTTTCTTACATAGAATCTTAACAGTGTTTTATAGTCTTTTCCCTCTTCCCCTTTACGTGTTATTAAAATAATTATCACGAAGCCGCCTCGGTGGCCTAGTTGATAGCGTACTGGGCTTTCACCCCAAGGACCCGGGTTCGATTCCCGGCCAGGGCTTGGCATTTTCATACGCTATAAATCATCCCATCGTCTGCATTAGCCCAATAGTCGGACGTTAAAAAAAAAAAAAAAAAATTACTGTCAATCTGTTCTTCAGTCGATGGTGTTACTAATTGAAACCTGAAGACTGTTTTACTTTCTTAAATTTTTCTTTGTTGTTGGTTTTTCCTCATCAGTATTTTGTTAAACTCAGTGTTACCCGTAAATCGATTGACTTGAAAAATCTTTCAATTACATCTTATTCTTGGATCTATTGGTACGCTTAACATTAAAATAGTTTAATCAGAACCATCAGAATGGTTTTGACGATGATGTTAAGGCCAACTTGTAGTGCGCCGCATTGTATTGCAATAACAGAGGAAGCACTTTCCATCTTCAGTTAACTGTGAAATACTAGTGATGCTAAGTGGCAATTAAAAGAGTAATGATGCAAGTCGAGGACTAGAGGAAGCAGAAGGGTGGATTAGAAGTTGTTATCCTGAAGTGAGGATTTGCGGTTCAGAATAAGAACGGGGGTGACAAAGATCCGGTAACAACAGGCTTTCCTGTTCCGGGGGAAAGAGATAATGCTTGTAGAAAGTGTGATGCTATTTTTGTATGAATATGGCTTTTTTGGATGGTCCGTAATAGTGAGGTAATGGTTTTTATTAAGGAGATCTTTGTCTTTTACAGATTTATTTAAACAAAAACTGTAATTGTTTTTGTTTGTAATTTCTTAAAAAGTATAAAAAAGAGAAAAGAAGAAAGAAAAAGCGTAAAAGCTTCACAGATGTTTTTTTTAAGTGAAGAAATAAAAAGCAATTTTATATAGTTTACTTATCTACTTTACAGTTGGAATCTGTATAAAATTATCTGTATATAAGTTATCTATATCTATATAAGTTATGTACTTAAAATTCTTTTTATATTCTTCTTTTCTGCTAGGATTATTATCACTATGTTCAGTATAATGATCTGCCTTCCCTAGCTTCGTCAATTCTATTGTCGTTGACGCGTTTCGGAGAATCTCCATCTTCAAAAACTTGAGTATAGATAGAGTTTTTGAAGATAGAGGTTCTCCGAAACGCGTCAACGAAAGTAGAATTGACGAAACTAGGGAAGGCAGAATACTGAACATAGTTATCTACTTAACTTTATATAGTTGGAATTATCGCTATTTTGAAAATTATGTATTGCATTTAGGCTCATTAGTACAGTACTGGAGCATAATTACAGTTCCAGGAACCTATGTGCGGTAGACTTTAAAAGAAGATAGGGCTAACCTTGTCCGAGCTGACAAGGTCGTAGGTTTGATACTGCAGTTACTGCCATTAGCCTTTTCCTTTCCGTTAACGGCATTTTTCATCCTCATTTGTCTAACTGGCGAAAAAGCAGACAAAACTCAAACATTAATTGTGCAAAAACATTTCTTATATTTATTTTACTGTATTTACCCAAAAATTCGGGTTCGGATGCTGTTGCCGTAAAATCCCAAAAAAATCAAAATAATTTACGACTAAATTTGCTGACTAAAAATTTTGTCTCCTTTTTTTTTGGGACTGCCATGTTTGGCGTCGCTTCAGCTGTCCGTCAAACCAGTTTTGCGATTTCTCAGCAAACCGCACCTTCTCGTTGCAAATTCTCGGAACACGCGTGATGCACTTACCCGGTAGGCTTATGACCCACCTGCGTGACCACGTGATTCTCGGTAGCGTTAAGTGTTACATTTAGCGTTTGCGTTGGCTGCACGCTTGTTTAACATTTTTCTACTGAAATTACTGATCTGTGCCGGGAATGTGTCATGTTACTGCTGCAGCTAAAGTGAAAGATTATACAATATCTGGTAGGCTACTGTAGGCCTATTTCTCGAGCACAATAGTCTTTTCGCCTTTCGTTTAGAGTGAATTAATTATTTTAATTTAATTTTTTTTTTCGTAACGTCTATACTTTATGCCAGTTAGACTAATGAGGACGAGGGATCAGTGTTAACAGAGTAACTGCGGCTGGGAACTAAAAACCTTTAGTTCAGAGACGCAGTAGACTGACCGGGTGCTTTTTCCAAATCGAACACCGAGCCCTAAATTGTTTTAAAGTGGATACAATATCTAGGTTCTGCGGAATATGGCTGCCAGACCTTTTAAATAAACGATTTTTAGTCTGCTTTGGAAGTGTTTAAAGTTAATTTATGAATTAATTATCAAACATACGTAAATATTTCAATTTGAGTGTATTGTACGTCAGTGGAGACTAATTGACCGATGTTGAAGCTTTCGTTTACCCGTGTCTTAGTTCAGGACCATTTATTAATTTTTTTAAAAGAAGGTTTTAAAAAACTCTTTTATTAATAATAAAGTTAAACAATCGAATTTTCTGAAAATCGGCTTTAACGATTTTGATCAAATGTTTTACATAGGTAAAAAAAAATACAGTTTGAGAACTTACAAAAAACTGAAAAATCGTTTTAATTCTTCAAAATTGGTTCATCATGTATTAAGTTTCATGACTCAAGTCATTGTAGCAGATTTGAAATTAAAAAAAATAGGAATATGTAGTAAATTGTAAAAAACTACGACCCCGAAAGTTTTTAGTTTTTCGACCTAATATCTAACCGTAAATTTATTTTATTTTAAATTAGGTACACTCTGATTTTAGTAATTCATAAGCGACCAAATTTCGAGCCAACTGATGTGATTTTGAGAAATTGAGACGCAATTTCAGCCGGACTTTTTGAAGAAATAATTGAACGTTGGAAAGTTTGGTGATGTACTGTTTTTATATTTATAGAGTGTAATGTAATACATTTTCCAACCAGTTGGAAGAGTGAGGTTCACAGTTAAGTTAATGTATGACGTTCTGGTCTACTTAAATCGCGTTTTATAGTTGTGGACATAAGGTAAAGCAATTCTCTATCGATGGCCATTCAGTGTCAGCATCATTAACCTCTGCCCGTTCGCTTTGCTTCGTTACTTTCCGTCAAACTCCCAACACAAAACAGAAGCGTTGTGAAACTGTTGTTTAATTTTTCTTTTCAATTAAGACAGTACAATGGGTCTGTTTAGATAACATGATTACAGCGAGGGAGGCAATTAATTTAACCCCCCTGAAAGTCTGTGTAGGGGCTAGGAGGGTGGAACATCCCTCTCGCCGTTATATTGATTGCTTGAGGTAGTCCTCAGCTGTGCACAACCCTTTTACTATAACTAGGTGCGTAGATCAAGGTCACTTCCCTGCACAACGTACGGTTCTGTAGTAAGGGTATAGTAAAAGAGCGAAACGTTCCATGTTTTCTTTTTCACTTCAGTTAAAATTATTTAAAAAGTGATAGCGCCAAAACAAAGTGATTGTTTCGTTGTTCTACAAAAATCTGGTACGCTAAAATCCGAAAGTTTTGGTAGAGTTTTTTAACGCCTAATTTCTGAAAATCGGTTTGACAGATTTCAGTGAAATTTTTATTGTAGATAATTTGCGATGGCTTATCTTTTATTTCAAATTTGGTACAGTGGCTTGAGTTATTTGAACGCGAACTAATTTGCGAAATTTGATATTTTATACTACCTCCACCGTTGATAACTCATGAACGTGATTTTTTGAGGATGTTTATTGTATGTGGGTGCTTAAGGGCAAAACTGAGTTAAATTTAATTGTTTTTGTTAAAAAGGTTTGTCCGATTTTCGATCATTTAAAGGTTTTTTTTAGAGTAAGATTTCCTCCAAAATATCTAAAAGGTCGATAAAATATTAAAACTGATAGCAAGCTTATACAGTTTAAAAACATTACAAATGATTGGGCATGAACACTTAATGTTGAATGAATGAGCGAATTTGTAGGGTTACTGCGACCTTTGTACCCTTTCAATCCCTGAAATGCCTGCATCCTAGACTATTTATAAAGTCTAGGCTTTGGAGAGGATTCAAGGTGTGCAATTACCCTGCTTATAATTGATACTACCAGTTCGTTATTGAGGTGCTTGCAGATGTGCTCTGCTAATTCCCTTTCAATTTTTCCTTCTCTTGATCCTCATTACGGAGGTTCTGCTCCATTTGGCCAACCTTTTTATTGTGCGGTAAGATCCCGCTCATTCGATTTTATATTATTACTTACGGAAACACCCACAAATAGCTAAGAATATGAGGTCCGCCCATACAGACCCCTGCATGCAATACGTGACAGCTTACCAACACCCGGAACAACTCTACATCGCAGCTTGCTCGGCTGGAAACAGAGGGAATCCGCCTAACTTTAAAGAAAACACAAACTACTTTCTCACACCATTCTGAACCGGAAAAGCGCTTCGCGAGCCTGCGGTCGATCTGGTGGACGCCCGAATTTTTATTATTTCTCTTGGAGACTACAACAAATTAGAAATGCATTACAAGAAGTTTACGGTTTTTTGATAATTAGAAAAAACCCAACATAAACCCTTACCGTCGCTTTGTTTACTTTTTTCATTCAAGAGCGTTAAAGTGCTTTTATTTCAAATTTGTTTATTGAGTTATGATTCTTCATATAGTAGGGGCCTATATGGTCGAATTTTGAGCAAAATCAGATTATTTGGTTTTGAGAAATTCAACTGCTATTCCGAGACTTCTGACTGTAGCTTCTGAACCAGACTGTGTGGAAATAGTTGAATGTGAAAAAGTGTTTTCATTGTTCACCATTCATTGTATTAAAAAAGTTCCTACACTTGGCGCGTTGTGAGTTGAAATCTATAAGTACAGTTTTAGTTCTGCCACAGTAGCGAGTGTGCTAGAACAAACAGTAATGTAGTTGTTTGCTTGTTTGTATTTAGTTTGTTGAAACAAATCAATAGCAGGTCTAAAGTTTGATTTACAGTGCTGAGAAACCATTTGCAATTGGTTTAGGAAATTTATTTGCACTAAATTAATTAACTACATTGTTGGAACTTCGGCATTTTAAAATGCAAATTGGAATCTTTTAATCTTTGCGTTTTATTTCTGTCCTCACTGTTGAAGTTTTATTACTTATTTTTTACTGAGTTAGACTCTCGTTTTGTTTCGTTATAAAAGGCAAATGTGATGTTATGCGTTCTTGTTTTCGAATCGTACAGTCTACATTCAGATAAAACAAAAACTTATATACATGTTTAACGGGTTTCCCTCAGAACTTAGTGCGTTGATTGAGTTAGGACGAGTGACCACACGTTCAAAACCTAACCTGTTGTTTTTATTGTAATTGCGGCTACTGAAAGCGTAACGGAGCCTAGCGAATCAGGCAGCTCCGCGTAGCTTCGACTCTGTCTAGGTCCGATTTTGAAGCTGACACCGCTTCCCTTACCAGGATAACCACGCTCCAAAGTTATTATTTCTCGCTACTTAGGTTACCGTTGTCTAGGTAACGGTTTTTAAATATAATAGTTTATTAAAATCTGTTACAGTAGGCCTAAATATTTAGATTTAAAAGATACAAACGCGTTCCTTTAATTGACTGAACTCCGCTTCCGGTTGTCATTCATCTTCATTCTGCTCCGTACTTGGTGGCCTCCCGGCTTTATGGATCTGTATGTGTGATCAAAATTTGAACGAAATCTGACTTTCTGATTTCGAAAAATACCTTTTTTGTCGCTACCGTCCTAATAAGAGATTTTGTTTGAAACATAACGTTTTGTTTAGTTTATTGTTGCATTTAAGGAACAAATTCGTTAACGGGTTTTTTATTTCAGTCTTTTTGACGAAAAAAATGCATTAAATACTGTACAGAAACATTTAAACGATTGTCCTGAAATGTGAATAAATTACGTCGATCCCAAACACCAAGTTTCATTGAAATCGGTCAATTTGTTTAGTTTCAAGCAATGTTAACGTTTTACAAGGAGGGTAAACATCACTTTTTAACCCAGGTGTGCTGAAAATTATATATATATATATATATATATATATATATATATATATATATAAATTTTACCGTATTTCTAATAAAATACCATACTTCGTATGATGAAAAATATAAAAAATGTTAAACTCGTTCTTGTAATATAATTTTTTAAAATTTGTATTGATTAATTTAAAGTTTGTAATTAGTAAAACGGTTTTTACGAAAAAAACTGATTTTTTCGTTAGAGTCAGACTTAGCTTAAGTACCTACAACCATTGAATATAAGACAACTAAACATACAGTAACCATTATAAAAAGCTTGCTCGATATGAGGGGCTAAAGTCCGCGTAGTTACACTATTTGCCACTACGAACGCTGCAAAATGCAAGGACAGGGGTGAAGGCGTTTGAGAAAATATTGCTATTATCTATTTCAATTTAGTTGAACACTGCCGCAAGATGCCACCAGCAGAAAGCGCTCACATATCTTTCGTAAAGGTTATCATCCTAGTACTTTTATATTCAATGTACAACATAGCTTGATCCGGGAACAATACAGGGATTTCACTGAGAGGCTGATCCAATGCTTGACCCAGCCTTCTTTTATAGTATCGTGCCAAGGTCAGTACTGAATATATGATTCACGTAGAAATCGTAAAACAAATAAAAAAATGTGTCTAAAAAATGGTGGGTTTTGCATCTCAAGAGTCACATTGGGCTTTAGCCCTGTCTTATTTGACTGAGTCTCTGTTTCAACTCGGCCGTTTAGCATTTGGTTTGTATTTGTTACGCAGTTTTGGCCAAAACGAATTGACCAATTGTTTTGAAATTTGGTAGGATGTACGTTATATATAGCCCGAACGACCCATTTTAGGATTTTTCTCATTCACTTCCGTTTCAAGATGGCGGCCTCTGATTTACAATAACGAGTGTACGCAGTTTTAGCTAAACTCATTGATAAGTGGTTTTAAAATTGAAAATTGAAAAGTACTTTGTATAAAGCCCAAATGACGTATCCCCCATTTACTTCTACTTCAAGATGGCGAAACAGCGTAATGCGCAGTTTTAGCCAAACGCAGTAACCGATTGTTTCGAAATTTGCTGTGAAGATACCTTGTATAAAGCCTAAATGACATTTTTGTAACGGTTTTTCCTATTTATTTCCGTTTCAAAATGGCAGCCTCTGATTAAAGAACGAAGAGTGAACGCAATTTTAACTAAACGCATTGGCCTATTATTTTGAAATTCAGTACGAAGGTTGCTTCTATAAAGCTCGAAAGACGAATGTGTAAGATTTCTTCCCATTTACTTCCGTTTCAAGAATGCGGTCTCTGATTCAACGTTGACAGTGTAGTTGCTGGTTATTTTCTGTAATATTGGCTAAACGGCAAAACCTATCATAATTTTGACAGTTTTATGGCGAAAGAGCGTAAAATTTCCAGTAAATTTGGTTCAGTAATTTTTTTCGTAAATATTACGGTTACCGGTTAAATTGGCGGCAAAAAGTTACGAGCACTATCGTAGAGCGCTGTGTATATATTAATTAAGAATATACTGCAAGGCCTACTGGTCTTTGAACTACTAGTAGTAAACTAGACAGTGATCTAGTCCTTTAGCCATCCCTAATATGGGTCTCGATGTACGCTGATTCACCTTCACCTGAATATTGGATGGCTCGAACAAACCTTCGTGCAGAAGTTTAGCTTGGAGTCAGAGTCAGGATCAGCATCTGCGCGCTGATTCCCAACTGACGTCGGCTCTTTAGACTTGTCTAAGGTCTAATTAACCTAAAGTTGATAAGGTCGGATAGCCTGATTCATAATTGTTTGTCAGCTTTTCTGTAGTAGATGAAAGAGAGTAGTATAAGGTAGAGGCTCCGTGGGATCGCTAAGCCAATCAGTCCACCCACCGGAATAGATAAATAGTTGTAAATTAACAAAAATCGGTTTCAACGATTTCGATCGTATTTATTTCAACTGTAGCTTTTACGTATCTGAACACATTCTATTGGCCGATATCTCCCAGGGTGGAAACTAACGATTTTGGTTATTATTGGAGGCCTACATAGTTGTAGTAATAATACGTTTCACTTGAAATCCTGTTTAAATTTAATCGAAGTGTGAAAGTTTGTGCAATGTCTTAGTAGTTCCGTCGAAGGTTTTGTGGTAAAGCGGACAAATTTGCCTGCTCTTGATAAGAAACCGTTGTGAAGAAATGCATTCTTGATTATTTCACTGTTACCGTGGCGGGTTATTATGCAAATGTGCAAACTGACACGTCAACTATCGATTCTGGTAAACACGCGAAGTGGTCACTGCCACTCTGTGCGGTCAAAACACGAGACGGGGACTTATCGATACTATCGAAACGGATGGTGTATAAATATGGTAATCAAAATGTCGAATAAAGTTTTCTGACAAAAAAAGAATTACTATTAAGATCTATTCATTTCCCCCGCCTTTGTAAGTTTGCACCTTTATACAATCTTGAAAACGTTATAATTTCATTAAGTGTGTTTAAAAGTATTGCTGTAGTATTTACTCTTCCTTACTTTCTATGTGCACAAGACAAAGTATTGTGGTAGTGTAAAAAATCGATTTTGAATAAACGATTTCGGTGAAATTTGGCAAGCAGGTGTAATTTGCCCATTTCTCAGCACTATTTTTTTAAAAATTAAAATAAATTAATTTCAATTTTTTTTTGCATAAAACACTTTGAAAAATAACGAGATCTTAGTTTACTCAGAATCTTAAGTACATTTCCACTCACCGGTCCAATCTTCTCGCCCTCCACCGGGGTCCAATGACCTCGGAAAGCGCTTGGAAACCATTTCCCGTGTTTACTGCAATCGTTAGTTGTCGTGTTAACTCGTAATACAGTATAAAAGAAATAGATTACAATCAGAAGATTAGATTAGACAAACTATTCAAGAATGCATTTCTTTACAGCTCCGGTAGGGTGGCGAAGAATTACTACTTGCTGATAAGCCTTATCGAGCACTGCAAGTTTATCCACTTATTAATTCAACTATTTATCACAAAACCTTGCTACTTGTATTACTGTATACAAGTGAGTAAAAACAGCTGCACGCAGCTGTCTCGCTCACGTGATAGAAGCGAACTTCCAAAATTATTTTTTTAATCTTACCCTTTCCTGCAATTCTGATTTCACCGTCATAAAATCCGCGTCTGTTTAGCATTTGAAATTCTCGAAAATGAACCATGAACGCCGTCAAATGAAATTCTCGATTTCAACGGATTTTAAAATTTTGAAATGCTAATTTTTTTCTGTTTTAACGATAATTACAGTAGTGAAATCAGATTTTCAAAAGTGAATAAGACAGAAAAGGTATGACTAAAGATTTGAAATGGCCGCCATTTTGAAACTGTTGAACAAATTTTACTGCTTAAGGAATTTGTCCAAGCTATTGCCAAATCGATATATGGGTTACGTTTAAACACAGCGGACTAGAATTGGGAACGTGAGCGTGATAAAACGCATAAATTTTAACGGCCCCTCAAAAAGGAGTCTAAAGGTCAGGATAGGTGCATATTTCAAGATCGCGGGTGTGGGTTCTTACTGTGGTGGTGCTCTAACAGGTCATTTTCCAATTGAAATTCGCAAAAAAGTCTAGGCTCCCGCTACATATGGACAAGAAACGTAATGCCAGGCGAGGTTTTGATTCATTACTACTGTTGTGCAATACGTACGGTGTTTAAACGAATGTAGTTAGAAAAGATTCTGCAAGGTTTATGGAATTATTTATTCTGGTTACGTTGATGTCGAGGTCAAGTTTATTGTTGTTTAAGGTTTGGTGAAGTTGAAGGTCAAGAGCGAGCGTGTGTATCTAATGCAGTTGTCCAACAAACAGAAATATGTGCACGTCCTCTGATTTTGTTTGTCCTTTCGAATCGATATTTTGGGCATGCATAACGGTGACAGTTCTACGCAAGACCGGTCCGCGAACACGACGTGCTCAAATCGCTGCAGTTTGCAGTTAGTTTGTCAACAACCGGGCCACACGATACGCCCTAACTGGGTCGTCCGTCCTTCGTGGTAACGGATTGTGAGTCTGGCCCACGATAGAAAACACCTGCGTTTAGAACGTTTTAACGTTCCGATCGGTTATTGTGCAGAAGTTGCAGATACACCAAGTTAAAGCGTGTTCTTTTCTCTATACATCTATGTAAATTCCGTTAATATATTTGCAAACGTTGATTTTATATGTCAATAAATTTATCAACAAACACGATTTTCACACAGTTACTTTAGCTTTGTCAATTTTTTATTCCATAACAGTGCTGTTCAAGTATGTTATGCTATAGACATTTGTTAATGTTCCTGCCGAATTTGACCAACTTGTGACAAATATTAAAATTATGATGAATTTCTTTAAAAGAAATTGCTAAAAATAATTTTTATAACAGACGCCTGTAAATTTACAAAAAGATTTATAATTATTTTAAATGAGTAAGCGAAAATTTGTGTATTAATGTGAACACTAAGCGCGCCAGGAGTACAGTCACGTGGCACGCATTATAGACATTTGGCGTTCTAATGGAAATAAAATGTAAAAATGGAACTGTTGTCACGCTCTGTATGTCTATAGCGTGAGCCACCTGACAGTACTTCGATACCGTACGCCGGTGCAATACATTTAACGAATTCAATTGAAATTTCGTTCAATAACTTTACGTGTACTCATTAAACACACTTATAAATCTGATTTAACACAGATCTTGATAATACTGTTGTAAAATTACAGACGTTGGTCAAATCCGGAAACATTAACAAATGTCTGTAATATACTCGAACAACATTGTTGCCGAGTAAAAATTAACAAAATTATGAACCTTCAAAGTAGCTAGTAGTACTGCGTGAAAATCGTGTTTTTTGGTAAATTTATTGAAATATAAAATTGACGTTTCAAAATAGATTAACATTGATTTATAGACAAAAAAAAAACACGCTTTAATTTGGTGTGTCTGAAATTTCTGTACAATAACCGATTGGAACGTTACAACGTGCTAAACTCAGGTGTTTTCCTTCTGTAGACGTCTGTCATGGTTCAAAGTAGACCTATGTGCGAATCACGTAGGCCTTCTCGTATCCTGTACTAAAACATAATTTTACGTTTTCCCTATCGCAGTGGTGAACAAAAATAGTGAAATGTTTGTAAAGTATTCGTTTTCAAATACAGACCCCAAAGTTTTAGTTTCGGATGTCTGTCCTTGTGTGTGTATTTACTTGTTCTCCACATCTTGCGAAATAGTAATTTTTCAAAAAATATTCGTCGTTAAACCCTTTTTAAAAATTGATAACAAAAATATAAAATTTCTACAAAAAATTAATGAAAATCATCAAAATTAACTCACATTTGACACACTTAGGACCCAAAAATAGGCATTTCAAAAATGTGATTCCGAATATATTAGCAAAAATAAAATAAAAAAGTACGTTATGGTCAGCATTAACGTCCTTGACAGCCGTTCGTACCCTTAGGTTTTTTAGTTCTTAATACAAAGTACGCTAGTAAATTTGTAAAATTTTGCCGCTTTTTGAAGTGAATAGCCTACTTTTTTTGACAGGCCTGACAGTACTTTTTTACCGTCACGACAGAATGTTATACATTATGCAGCTTGAAGTGACTACTAAACAGTTGATTTCGCACAACAGTTGTTGCTTCAGTATCATTTCAATTGAGGTTATGTTTATTGTTCTTGTTCATATGAAGATAAAAAAATAATATATAATGTACACTGTCTATTATTGCACTCATATAAACAGAACAATAAACATAACCTCAATTGAAATATTATTCAAATTTTGTGCTGCAATGAAATCGAATTGCGAGTAACGTAACGAAAATTGACAAACAAGGGGCAAGTACAAGTCACCACATTTAAAGTCGATCCCGGATACCGGTGTAAACAGGATCATTATCAAGTAGGCTATTCACTTCGAAGGCGCGTAGTCTCTACGTACCATATAATTTTTTGTTTGAACTCCCGAACAAGAATGACGTTACTCGTGTAAATGAATGTTTTAAATATAAGTTAAATGTGACAAAATTCTAACAGTGCCCTTGCACCAAACATTATTTGTTTTTAAAATATTTTTTCTCTGTTACAGGTGAGTGTCCGATTTCCTGTATTCACTTGCGTTCAGATAAGTACAATACCTGATATTGTTAAAGCGAACACATTTGGTGCCCCTTAAAGGGGTAGAACACATGAAATACGTTTGATTAAAAATGACTGTTTTTTTTTTGAAGAAGCGAAGTAAGTTTTCTTTTAATTCGATCCTCTGCATTCAGCTTGTGAGCTTCTTCCTCAAAATTTGACCAAAAATTAAAGGCCTGGAATGGATGACAAAGTGGTTAAAGCGTCGATTTACGCTCCAGTTCTGAAGGGGAGGGACTGCTTCTACCACATTTTTTCATCCACAAAAATAATTACTTAAAAAATTATTTCTATATCGAGATTCAATTTCATGTGTGAATTTGTGTAACTATTCTTCGAGTTTTTACTTTTTTATAATGTCAAGTAGGCCTGTAAACTAACGAAAGATTGGCGATCGTGAAAATCGATTTTGGGTTTTTTATCGACGGGTCAAAAAAGTAGTTTTTAGCCTAAACTACTAAATTTATTTTGTAACTTTTTTGTATTAAAAACTGTTAATGCATCGGGTTTTTTCAAAAGCGGCTCGTACAGTTTCGATCAATTGTTCAAATGTAGTCCATAAAAGTTGCAATAAAAAAACTGGATTGGTAGTAGTAAAAAAACCTGAAAAATTATTCTATTTGATTTATTAGATTTTGCTAAAATATGGTCTTAATGGAAGACTATGAAATTAAAACGTTATTTTTTAGGGTGTGGATGCCCATAATTTTTGAACTCTTGTACGACTACAGGGACAAATTTGTCGAAGTTATATTACATAATCGATTTTTGTCTATTTGAATCAAATATAGACATTTTGTTCATATATAAATTATGTGTTTTTAGGCCATATATTTTTACATACCTTTTAACATATTTTCCATAACTTTTAACATACCTCAAAAAGTGGTCCAAAGTTGAGTCCCTCATTTTATTCGACTCAAAAAAGTTATACTTTTTTAAGATGTTGAATGCCCGTAATTTTTAAACTCTTGTATGTGTACAGATATAGACCTACATACCAAAGCTCTGTTAACAAAATCGATTTTTGTCCCTACAGTATTTTGAATCAAATATATATAGTTTATTCAAGTATATTATGTGTTTATAAATTTTACATAACTCATAACTACATAACTAAGTGATCTAAAGTTCAAGCCATCATTTAGAGGTCTCGGGCCTGACTCGCTATTATCTATTAACTAGATCCATTTTCCAATGAAAAATTCCACTTAAAATAGAACAAAGTTATGCTTCTAGAGAAAGAAAAACACATTTTACGCGGTTTTATATAATACAAAAGTTAAAAAAACTTTTCCTCAATTAGAAGGAATAGCATGCTCTCTGTAAACACGTGTATTGCAGGCCTACCAGTTAAGTAAGTACAAATAATACTGCTGTATTGTCTATTGTTGTTTTATTGCTTATTTGTCCGCTGCCTCATTCAGCGAAGTTACCAGTTGTTATAAAGCCGCAATTCCTGCTGCTTCAAGGTCACGGCTGAGTCTTCCCTTGTTTACGTTAGGTTAGAATAGCTGATGTAAGTCACCGGTCATTAATAGCGTTGTGTCCGAAACACCGAGATCGCCAGAATCAAGGTCAGCCCCGAGTTATTTACAAGCTCCGCCCCTCGAAATGTCATTATGTCATTTTTCCAGTGCTTTATTTCGGTTATAAAATGTTAAGAAATCTAGTTTTATTTTCTTTCTAAGAAGTTTGGCGGATGATTATCCGTTTTCTCCAAGTTCACTGAGTAAACCGAAAAGGTTTTTACTTGGATGTTTCCCGTTTGTGTGTTTGTATACACGCTGTAATCTAAACCGATTGAACTATTTTGATGAAAATTGGCATGTCGGTCCAATTTTACTGTATTAATTTTTTTAAATTTGTCTACACGTTTTTAAAGCTGTTTTTTGTGAAAATTTTGTCAAAAATCGATGTAAAATATTCGCTTATTTGTAGTTATTTACTTGGATGTCTTTCCATCTGTGAGGCTGTGCATACACTCGACAGTGAACTAAATTATAAGTTTTTGTCCTTCCCCAAAACGGCGTTTCATCTCAACACTTTTTTTGAAAATATGACTTCTCTCACAAACAAGAGTTCAAATCTATGTAAATAAGGATTTTTATATTTTCAAGTTCCATGGAAAATACGAAAAATGTGTCTGACGGTGGTCAGGGTTTAGATTATTTCAAAATTTTTAACTGACCGAGCGAAGGGAAGCCTGTTTCAACTGGACTGTTAGGCACTGCTGTTTGTTTCGCAGTTTTGGCCAAACACATTGACAGATTGTTTTGAAATTTGGTACGGAGGTACCTTGTATAAAGCCCGAACGATATATATATATATATATATATATATATATATATATGTTTTATATAATAATACTTTTATATAATAATCAATGTATATATATATATATATATATATATATATATATATATATATATATGTGTAAGAGTTATTTTCTAAGCACTTCCGTTTCAAGATGGATTTTTTTTTTTTTTTTTTGGTGTTTAACGTCTGACTATTGTGCACACTTGGGCTAATGCAGACGATGGGATGATTTATAGCGTATGAAAATGCCAAGCCCTCGCCGGGAATCGAACCCGGGTCCTCGGGGGTGAAAGCCTAGTACGCTATCCACTAGACCACCGATGGAAGCCTTTGATTTACAATAACAAGTGAACGCAGTTTTAACCAAACGCATTGATCGACTGTTTTGAAATTTGGTACGGAGGTACTTTGTGTAAAGCCTAAAAGACATATTTGTAAGTTTTCCGTTTTAAGATTCCGTTTCAAGATGGTGGCCTTTAATTTACAATGCCTAGTGTGTACGCAGTTTTAGTCATACGCAGTAACCGATTGTTTTGAAATTTGTACAAAGACCGAATGATGTATGAGTAACATTTTTTTCTATTTACTTCCGTTTCAAGATGGCGTCCTCTGTAAACGATGACGAGTGTTCGCAGTTTTGGTTAAACACTTTGGCCAATTGTTTTGAAATTTGGTACGAAAGTACCTTGTGTAAATCCCGAAAGACGTATTTGTAAGTTTTTCCCTATTCACTTTCGTTTCAAGATTTTTTTTCCCGGCGAAAAACCGTTAAGGTTATCATCGCCGCAAAACGTTTCAAGAGAGAGCACTCTTAATTTAACGTTGAGTATTTAGTTGCTGGTTATTTCCTGTAATATTAGCTGAACGGCAAAACCAATCATAATTTTGACGGCTTCGTGGAGAAATAGCGTAAAATTTCTCTAATAAAGTTGGTACAATAAAATATTTCGTAAATATTACGGCTACCGGTAAATTGGCAGAATGTTTACGATCTCTCTCTCTCTCTCTCTCTCTCTCTCTCTCTCTCTCTCTCTCTCTCTCTCTCTCTCTCTCTCTCTCTCTCTCTCTCTCTCTCTCTCTCTCTCTGCGCACATGCGTGCGTGCGTGTGTGTGTGTGCGCGCGTGCGTGCATGTGTGTGTAAAGAATATATACATATTGTAATTTAAAATGCTTATTCATGCTGATTTTAACGTTGTTTTAATATAGTGAAATCATATTTTCAAAATAATATGTAATTTGATTTTGCTAGTTTCGGGAAATTCGCTTCCATCAAGTCAGTCAAAGCCATGATTATTTAAACCTTATCGTAAAACAAATAACTGTAGGCTAGTTGCCGAGATGGAAATGGCGGCCAATAAAAAAAAAAAAAATCACCTCGCGTATTCACAATTAGCTTGTGCAGTAGGCAGGATTGAATCAATAATCGTTACATTCAATTAAAATATGACAATGGAGTATTTAAGCTCTTTATATAAAGCTTCCTTTGTCCAGCGAGTTATTGTAGCCTACTTCTAAATATAGATGTAACAGGAACTAAACCTAACGAAGGTAGGGTAAGTAGAATATAATGTATAGTCTGCCATAATGCGGTTATTTTAAAACTGTTATAATTATAATAAATGCAACACGCGTCTGTTTCGCAGGCGTCATGAAGCGAATTTACAGAAAGTCCATCATATCAGTCTTGAAAAGTTATTATTTAAATTTTCAAATTATATTGGAAATACGAAAATAAATAATAACCGTTTGCTTGGTAATTGTAAAGAATCAAATGCACAACTCGTGCATTTGCCTACAGCTTTGTAACAAACGTGTATAATTTCCTTGAACTAAACACTATTTTCGTGTGAAGTTGCAGAAGATAGGATTGTTCATTACATAAAAGAGATACTAAATACTGTTTGTCATATTTGTGTGAGACGATTCCCAACATTATCTTGTTTACAACTCCTTACTTATTGTTGGTTGCTGGGACGTGTTCCGTGGTCACGTGAGGTTCCTGCTTGCAAATCAGAACTGTGAGGCGGACATTCGAGTTTTTTTTTATTAAAGATAGATTTACGGCTTCAAAATTGCGACTCAATAATTTGGCAAGCCAAGGTGTTAGGGGGCTTTGGCGACAAGCTGTAAGGTGGACTTTTACAGTTTAAACTGCAAGACGGAAAAATCTGAAATGCAGTTTTGATGAGTTTCAGTCTAGGATAGGGAAACTTGGGCGATTACACTGATTTTTCCTCCTAAAATTTCGAAGAAAAAGGTCTATGATGGAAATAGTGATGCATCTATCCTCTTTCCTCTGAGTCTAAAAAGAGTTTGTTTTTGTACTCTGATGTTTGTGTTGTTTTTTACTCTGTTGTATGTGTTTTTATGGTTTTTTTACTCCGATATTTGTGGTTTTACTGTTTTTTTTTACTCTTATATTTGAGTTTTTACTCTGATGTTTGTGTTTTTTACTCTGGTGTTTACGGTTTTTACTTTTTTTACTCTTATATTTGTATTTTTACTGTTTTTTTATTATTGTGATGTTTATGGTTTGTACTGGTTTTTACCCGTATATTTGTGTTTTTTTACTGTTTTTTCTCTAATGTTTGTGTTTTTACGCTGATGTTTATGGTTTTTACTGTTTTTTTACTCTTATGTTTGTGTTTTTTACCCTTATATTTGTGTTTTTTATTCTAATATTTGTGTTTTTACGCTGATGTTTATGGTTTTTACTGTTTTTTCACTGGTATGTGTTTTTTCACATCGCTGGAGACCGTACTAATTGGCCATATTCTTTAAATCGGTTTAGGCGGTTTTCATCAAATTTTGCTCGTCGGTAGTCCACACTTATTTAAATAAAATACTTGTATCGGTGTATCGCGAAAGAAATTTGTTTCTTAAACTATAAACGAAAAAATTAACGTACTTACTTTAAATATTTCCTGCCGTCTGTTTTTTCCGATTAACTCTCAAACTAATTTTTTAAAATTTGGTAGACTGAATTGAGTTATGATTGTTTATTTGCGACCAAAATTTGAACAAAATATGATAAACTTGTTTTGAAAGTTATGCTGATTGCGGGGTTTTGTCTGTAGTTCTGAACAAATTTTTTTGGAAACATTAATTGAAGCAAAAAGAAATGGGGTTTCATCATTTATTTGTTAATGTGTAATTATAGTATGCAAATTGGGAGGGGGAAATTACCACCCCTAAATTGTCTAAATGCAGAGCCAAATTAGGTCAGATAATGGGTTTGTTGGACATTTAATGGACTAGGTTGTCACAGTAACTGGAACTTTGCTAATTGCAAGTGACTGACAGTAACTGTGTCTTGTCAGCTAGACTGTACCACTATACGGGTAGAAATAAACTTTACTTTGTCACATTGACTGACGAACCTAACTGACCTATATCAGTATATCTCGGTGAATGTTATAAACGAGCCTGCACAACTGTTGCAGAAATATCTTTATTGAACACACCTGGGAGCGAATTTTCAATAACTTCTTTCAATATTTCATATGAGTGCTGGGGAACTGTACTGTGCTCTCTGTGTATTGAGTAATAGGTAAATTCTAATACACTAATCAGTTATTGGCACATTTCTTTATTGGTAGTTTACACCAGGGTTCCTTTAACTTTCCGCCACTTTGCAGTTTAGCTTATCACCTAAATACCGAGGGGTCCGGGGGGGGTATAGTAGAGAGGGAGTTTTTTGTTTAATTTTTGCAACGTGTAGATGGGACCAACTGGATCCATAAAGTGCAGTTACAGTACTGTACAGATTTCAGAACAGTCAGATAATGACGACAGGCGGACATAGAACAAGTAAAGTCCTAAAACAAACGTTGATGTAACAATTTTTAGTTTTTCAATTTTGTTACCGCGTTTAGAAATAATTACAAAACTTCCGTTACTTAATAGCTACCGAAGTTTCAAAATTGAAATTTCTTAAAAAAGCATTTAAAATTATTACTAATTTTCAATAAATATTAATATCCGTATAGTTGTGTGTACAAACATAAATCAGTACTTTTTTCACTGTCAGGCTCTTCTAACGATGTAAGATAGTTTGTTATATTTCAAGCCAAATTATTATTTAAAAAAACAACTTAGAATGCTACTTATTTTACATCAAACAACCTGCAGTGATAACAGGAAAATTATAAAACAAAAAACTGGTGGTAAAAAAACTATTTATTTGATTTTGAAGAAGATCCGATAAATTGATTATCCGTTCACAGTTACTTAACCACGAGAAGGCCTAACTATTAATAATGGTAGATTTGTGCGCCTGTGTAGTTTAATCTTTGTTCATAGATCTGCGTTTACTGTCTTAGTGTGAGCCCAATTTTTCAAGTTAGTATTATGAACATTTTCCAAGCAGTCATCTGTCTCAAAGTGTAAATTGAGCCTACAGTTCTACTAAAAATCTGAACTGGCACCTGTAGACGTGGCAGGTTAGGCCAACAGTTTTCCATGCGACTAGTGAGGGCAAAGGTTATTGTTCTATTTTGTTTTGATTTTGATTCAATATTGTTTAGATTTTATTTAAAAAGTCATCCATATTGTATTAGTACGGTACATACGATCCTTTAAATGCCCTATAGTTAAAAGTTCATTGGTTTAAGTTTGGAGCTGCTCTGGGTACCAGGACACGCTGGGATAGAGGGAAATGAGAAAGCAGTTGAGCTGGCAAGGAAGGGAACATAACCCAACTTGTAGGACCAGAACCGTGAGGACAGATACGTCAAGGTTAAGCTTAGAGAGAAAGAAGAGGCTAGAAGATATAAGCTCTGGAAAGATATGCGAGTTTATAATACAAACCAAGGAGCTCATCGGGAACTTTGACAGAAGCAGAGCAAAAATCTGTAACGACCTTAAGAGACATCTTGGGGATCTTGGCTTAGTAGAAGATCTACCTTGGAGATATTGCGGGAGGGAAGAGGAGACTCCGTATTACCTGCTGGTAGGCTGTGAGGCGATTGCTACAAAAGGTGCAGTATTTTGGGAAGTTACCAATTAGAAGTGAAGAATTTACCTGCCTTGAATCTTCTCCAAATCCTCGACTTCATGGAGATACTTTATCTGAGAGTCTCAGGAATGTAACAAGGGGCACAACAGATCTACTAAGGTCACAGTGTGTTTAACCCTAATATTCATTCATTCATTATGTTTGGAGAGCTCGGGATCAGAGTACTGGGCATGCATACCTAGCATACGATTATCAAAGTTTTCAAGTAAGTAATCTTTTACTGGTTTTGGGAATGTGTGTAATTGTTCTACCGTAAAGGTTTCAGAAATGTTGTTGCAGTTCTGCAGGATGTAGGGATAATGTGTCCTGCTGTTAATTGCAGTTATCGTAATGTATTTTTTTAATGTACCCATTGTAATGCATGTTCCAAAAATCAGTTAATTAATTGTGAACTATTTTTCTCAATTTTTTTTTATACCTAAAGGACAAACCAAAGACTATTCTAAATTCGTGTGTTTGGTATTTGATAACAATGAAACAACTACCTACTTTAGTGACGACAAATAAATAACAGTGAAAACAACAGCTGTTTTAATAAATCTCAATTAATTCTTCTTGCAACAAGTAAGGAAACCATAGCATTTTAAAATAAACTGCATATAAAACAACATCGTATTAGTTTATAAAAGATGGGTGATTGGTCTTTAGAAATCATCGCCTTATATAGAATACTTGGCACCCATGCTTGCTTAATCAACTTTCTACTGCAATACCTGGCCGCCGATACTTAAAGGTATTCTGACCGATGCGATACGGTGAGGTAGTGATTCCGTCACAAATGCTCTGAGACTGTCATATTAATAGAGACTGTACACTAACTTTGTTTCATGTACCTTTTGTAAGACAATATTAGTGGCAGGTTATTTGTTATTAAAACCGTTGGTACTTGGTGAAAATCCATTATATTAACGAAATAATAACGTTTGTATATTTACGTAAGTTTTTTTATTTGGGTCTTGCCAACCAAGGTTTCACTCGTTAAAGCATTGTCAAGACTATTTAACATAGGCCTACTGAAGTTAAAACACCTCATTTAAAACATTGTCTATGTCTGTATTTTTCTAGTTTTTAGTTGTAATGTTGTGTTAGCTGTTTTAATTTCAGTCCGTTAAGTGGCCTTGACAATGCTGTAACGAGTGAAACCTGGTTTGGCAAGACTGAAACAAAAAAATTGTGGAAATGTACTAACGTGCTATTATTTCATTAGCACGTTTGTACTTAAGCGTTGGTATAAAATAAATTTCTTTGCTACAGTTATTGTTCTGGTCAAAACTCACGTAATCCTTGTTTTAAAATTCCATATGTTTATCGTAGAAACAGGCGTAAGTTACACAATTAAAAAAGATCCTACCAAAAATTAACAGCATTCAACAAGTTGTTTATCAAGATTTTAACAGTTTTCTTCTTTATTTGTTTCACCCAACTTTGGGGTACACCAAATCAATCACTTCTCAATGCTCTGTGCCTTCCTCGTAGCCCAGTATTGCTTCATACGTTGTGATCTTGCTTTTCTTTCTTCGTCAGAGATTTGGATCGTTCGCTTGGATTTGACTTTGCCTTGGAACCGTTGCTTCTTGTCCTTGGTTATTGTTTTTGCTGTTCTGTCCATGAGCATAGTGTCAGTGATCTGCAGTTCTGTTATGTCTTTCTCCGTTTCTCTAAACCATAGTGGTTTGGCTCTTCTACTGCGAAAGTAGTCAAATATTTTTTTGGTTAGTCTATTTTTGTCCATTCGGAGGATGTGCCCATAAAAATCAATTCTCCTTTTTCTTATTGTGTCTGATAGTGTTTCAGTTTTTTGGTAAAGAGTTTCATTACTGATGTGGAGTAATTGGTTGTTACGGAATTTGGGGCCTAAGATTTTTCGTAATATCTTTCTTTCTTTGATCTCCAGCCTTTCAAGTGGGCCCTGGGTTGTGAGAGATAATGTTTCAGCTGCATATAAGGCTTCTAGTTTAATTACAGTATGATAATGCCTTATCTTTGTATTCCAGGAGAGGGACTTCTTGTTGTATGTGTCCTTGGTAAGTTGGAAGGCTAATTCAACTTTATTTCTCCTAGATTCCATAGCTTTTTTTCTCTAGAGCATTCCAGCTGATCCATTCCCCAAGATATTTGAATTCTTTCACTATCTCAATGTATTGTTCTCCCACTTGAAGCTTTTTTGGTGGTTTTTGTATGTCTGTCAATATTTTAGTCTTTTCAAATGAAACTTTAACAGTTTTACTTTATTCAGTAATTTCTTTTTGTCTTTGTAACCGTACGAAGAAATATTATAACAGTTGTTTTTAATAAAATTTCCAATGTTCAGAATTTAGAATCGTTGCACATTTAAAAGTCCTAGTACTACTCATACCGCAATAGGGGTCGTGTGAGTAATACAATTTAAGGGGCCAGTTAAATGGGGTAATCAATCACATTGTACAAACTTTTCTACATTCGGCTCAAATGAACCCTTAAGATGATACTAATAGGTGGCCGTAGACTTTGAGATAAATTAAGAGATATAACCATTCCAGTTCTAACCTATATAGATATATGTACGGTTAAGGAGATAACGTAACAGATATTTCTGACGAAGCCTGTACGCAAATCACTGCAGTTATCGGTACGGGTCATACTTGTACGATTTTACTAAAAACAAAAGATAAGTCCGTGCAGATAACCGTACCGATGTAACCGCTCGTTGGTGGACAAACACCTTGGTGATATAGATTTCCGTACACTTCTTGAGTTGAAATTCACATCAAAGTTTAATTGTTGTTTTGCTTAGCATAAGAAACAAACGGTCTTTGTGTTGCTCGGTAATTTATTTTCGGAAAATGTTCGTCGAAAACGTTCAAAGAAGGTTGAAAATTTCTTATCAATTTGAGGAAAAAAATGTTTTACAATATTCTGTTAAAGAATCATAGAATACATTCTTCAAATTCTTGTTAACGTATTCGTTTGATCTAACTTTCTGTAAAGTGGTGTTGCTTAAAAGAGTTCAATAAACTCCGTTAAAACTTTTTGTTTAACAAACGGGAATCGACGCTCACTTTCAAAAAAAAATGACTGTATTATTGAAATCAGGTAACTATACCGTATCCTCTGGCGCAGGTAGACCGAACTCAAGACAACCTTGTGGTTATCCATAACTCTGTGACTGTTTAGTCTGACGTCTCAGATATCTGTGCAGTTTTGCATAATCGCCGCGCAAATCCATAGCCAGATCTGTACGTCTACGTCTAATGGATCGGTTTGTGCTGTTTTCACACAACCGGTGTACGTGACAGCGGTACAGAGTGGAAACTTGGACAATTTTATGTCAAACTGTATCAGTCCCTATTGGTTCATTTAGTTGGTGGATTGGCGCATGTGTTTTTTCGAAATGTTTATACCGAACAAAATGTTAAGTTCCGAAGAAGAAGGATTGTTGTTATTAGCAATGGCTCTGCGATAAAAAAGAGGCGTAAAGCGTGAGTTCACAACGTAATTAAAAAAAAAAATATTTCGGAGAAAATCTGTTATGCAAAGAAATAGAATCTCATTAAGATCTCTTCAACTTGTGAATTAGGAAAGTTTTTTGTGAACGTTACGAAGTCCTCTACCAGAGACATAAAACGAAGCATGTAATGACTACACAGAAATCCGTTTGAATGCACAAGTCATTTTGTCCCAAGAGTATCGCTTTTCATTTGCGAAAATCTGTCGACTGCGACAGATGGCATGTGGTCAAAACATGGTACATTAAACTTCCAGATCGAGAGCTACCGGTTTAAACCGGAAATCGAGAACGGAAAAATCTAGAAAATTCCACTTATCGGCTGAAGATTGTTTACCGCAGTGTATTTTGTTTATATAAAGGTTCATTATAAACTAGTCAGTGTATAAATATAAATCGAACTCCCACAGTGACCAGGATTTATTTATTGGTGACTACTACTTCTTATCGCGGGGTATGGGTGTATGTTTTGCAAGGGGAAAATTCAGTTTGCCGTCACGGAACGCTCTAGTGACTACTTCTTATAGCGGGGTATGGGTGTATGTTTTGCAAGGGGAAAATTCAGTTTGCCGTCACGGAACGCTCTAGTGACTACTTTTTATCGCGGGGTATGGGTGTATGTTTTGCAAGGGGGAAAATTCAGTTTGCCGTCACGGAACGCTCTAGTGACTACTTTTTATCGCGGGGTATGGGTGTATGTTTTGCAAGGGAGAAAATTCAGTTTGCCGTCACGGAACGCTCTAGTGACTACTTCTTATCGCGGGGTATGGGTGTATGTTTTGCAAGGGGGAAAATTCAGTTTGCCGTCACGGAACGCTCTAGTGACTACTTTTTATCGCGGGGTATGGGTGTATGTTTTGCAAGGGGGAAAATTCAGTTTGCCGTCACGGAACGCTCTAGTGACTACTTCTTATCGCGGGGTATGGGTGTATGTTTTGCACGGGGAAAATTCAGTTTGCCGTCACGGAACGCTCTAGTGACTACTTCTTATCGCGGGGTATGGATGTATGTTTTGCAAGGGGGAAAATTCAGTTTGCCGTCAAGGAACGCTCTAGTGACTGCTTCTTATCGCGGGGTATGGATGTATGTTTTGCAAGGGGGAAAATTCAGTTTGCCGTCACGGAACGCTCTAGTGACTACTTCTTATTGCGGGGTATGGGTGTATGTATGTTTTGCACGGGAAAATTCAGTTTGCCGTCACGGAACGCTCTAGTGACTACTTCTTATCGCGGGGTATGGATGTATGTTTTGCAAGGGGGAAAATTCAGTTTGCCGTCACGGAACGCTCTAGTGACTACTTCTTATCGCGGGGTATGGATGTATGTTTTGCAAGGGGGAAAATTCAGTTTGCCGTCACGGAACGCTCTAGTGACTACTTCTTATCGCGGGGTATGGGTGTATGTTTTGCACGGGGAAAATTCAGTTTGCCGTCACGGAACGCTCTAGTGACTACTTCTTATCGCGGGGTATGGATGTATGTTTTGCAAGGGGGAAAATTCAGTTTGCCGTCACGGAACGCTCTAGTGACTACTTCTTATTGCGGGGTATGGGTGTATGTATGTTTTGCACGGGAAAAATTCAGTTTGCCGTCACGGAACGCTCTAGTGACTACTTCTTATTGCGGGGTATGGGTGTATGTTTTGCACGGGGAAAATTCAGTTTGTCGTCACGGAACGCTCTAACTCTTATCGCGGGGTAAGTGTATATGTTTGCACGGGGAAAATTCAGTTTGCCGTCACGGAACGCTCTAGTGACTACTTCTTATTGCGGGGTATGGGTGTATGTATGTTTTGCACGGGAAAAATTTAGTTTGCCGTCACGGAACGCTCTAGTGACTACTTCTTATTGCGGGGTATGGGTGTATGTTTTGCACGGGGAAAATTCAGTTTGCCGTCACGGAACGCTCTAGTGACTACTTCTTATCGCGGGGTATGGATGTATGTTTTGCCAGGGGGGAAAATTCAGTTTGCCGTCACGGAACGCTCTAGTGACTACTTCTTATCGCGGGGTATGGGTGTATGTTTTGCAAGGGGAAAATTCAGTTTGCCATCACGGAACGCTCTAGTGACTACTTCTTATCGCGGGGTATGGGTGTATGTTTTGTAAGGGGAAAATTCAGTTTGCCGTCACGGAACGCTCTAGTGATTACTTCTTATCGCGGGGTATGGGTGTATGTTTTGCAAGGGGGAAAATTCAGTTTGCCATCACGGAACGCTCTAGTGACTACTTCTTATCGCGGGGTATGGATGTATGTTTTGCAAGGGGGAAAATTCAGTTTGCCGTCACGGAACGCTCTAGTGACTACTTCTTATCGCGGGGTATGGATGTATGTTTTGCAAGGGGGAAAATTCAGTTTGCCGTCACGGAACGCTCTAGTGACTACTTCTTATCACGGGGTATGGGTGTATGTTTTGCACGGGGAAAATTCAGTTTGCCGTCACGGAACGCTCTAGTGACTACTTCTTATAGCGGGGTATGGGTGTATGTTTTGCAAGGGGGAAAATTCAGTTTGCCGTCACGGAACGCTCTAGTGACTACTTTTATCGCGGGGTATGGGTGTATGTTTTGCAAGGGGAAAATTCAGTTTGCCGTCACGGAACGCTCTAGTGACTACTTTTTATCGCGGGGTATGGGTGTATGTTTTGCAAGGGGGAAAATTCAGTTTGCCGTCACGGAACGCTCTAGTGACTACTTCTTATCGCGGGGTATGGGTGTATGTTTTGCAAGGGGGAAAATTCAGTTTGCCGTCACGGAACGCTCTAGTGACTACTTTTTATCGCGGGGTATGGGTGTATGTTTTGCAAGGGGGAAAATTCAGTTTGCCGTCACGGAACGCTCTAGTGACTACTTCTTATCGCGGGGTATGGGTGTATGTTTTGCAAGGGGGAAAATTCAGTTTGCCGTCACGGAACGCTCTAGTGACTACTTCTTATCGCGGGGTATGGATGTATGTTTTGCAAGGGGGAAAATTCAGTTTGCCGTCAAGGAACGCTCTAGTGACTGCTTCTTATCGCGGGGTATGGATGTATGTTTTGCAAGGGGGAAAATTCAGTTTGCCGTCACGGAACGCTCTAGTGACTGCTTCTTATCGCGGGGTATGGATGTATGTTTTGCAAGGGGGAAAATTCAGTTTGCCGTCACGGAACGCTCTAGTGACTACTTCTTATTGCGGGGTATGGGTGTATGTATGTTTTGCACGGGAAAAATTCAGTTTGCCGTCACGGAACGCTCTAGTGACTACTTCTTATCGCGGGGTATGGATGTATGTTTTGCAAGGGGGAAAATTCAGTTTGCCGTCACGGAACGCTCTAGTGACTACTTCTTATCGCGGGGTATGGATGTATGTTTTGCAAGGGGGAAAATTCAGTTTGCCGTCACGGAACGCTCTAGTGACTACTTCTTATCGCGGGGTATGGGTGTATGTTTTGCACGGGGAAAATTCAGTTTGCCGTCACGGAACGCTCTAGTGACTACTTCTTATCGCGGGGTATGGATGTATGTTTTGCAAGGGGGAAAATTCAGTTTGCCGTCACGGAACGCTCTAGTGACTACTTCTTATTGCGGGGTATGGGTGTATGTATGTTTTGCACGGGAAAAATTCAGTTTGCCGTCACGGAACGCTCTAGTGACTACTTCTTATTGCGGGGTATGGGTGTATGTTTTGCACGGGGAAAATTCAGTTTGCCGTCACGGAACGCTCTAGTGACTACTTCTTATCGCGGGGTATGGATGTATGTTTTGCCAGGGGGGAAAATTCAGTTTGCCGTCACGGAACGCTCTAGTGACTACTTCTTATTGCGGGGTATGGGTGTATGTATGTTTTGCACGGGAAAAATTTAGTTTGCCGTCACGGAACGCTCTAGTGACTACTTCTTATTGCGGGGTATGGGTGTATGTTTTGCACGGGGAAAATTCAGTTTGCCGTCACGGAACGCTCTAGTGACTACTTCTTATCGCGGGGTATGGATGTATGTTTTGCCAGGGGGGAAAATTCAGTTTGCCGTCACGGAACGCTCTAGTGACTACTTCTTATCGCGGGGTATGGGTGTATGTTTTGCAAGGGGGAAAATTCAGTTTGCCATCACGGAACGCTCTAGTGACTACTTCTTATCGCGGGGTATGGGTGTATGTTTTGTAAGGGGAAAAATTCAGTTTGCCGTCACGGAACGCTCTAGTGATTACTTCTTATCGCGGGGTATGGGTGTATGTTTTGCAAGGGGAAAATTCAGTTTGCCATCACGGAACGCTCTAGTGACTACTTTTTATCGCGGGGTATGGGTGTATGTTTGCAAGGGGGAAAATTCAGTTTGCCGTCACGGAACGCTCTAGTGACTACTTCTTATCGCGGGGTATGGGTGTATGTTTTGCAAGGGGGAAAATTCAGTTTGCCGTCACGGAACGCTCTAGTGACTACTTCTTATCGCGGGGTATGGATGTATGTTTTGCAAGGGGGAAAATTCAGTTTGCCGTCAAGGAACGCTCTAGTGACTGCTTCTTATCGCGGGGTATGGATGTATGTTTTGCAAGGGGGAAAATTCAGTTTGCCGTCACGGAACGCTCTAGTGACTGCTTCTTATCGCGGGGTATGGATGTATGTTTTGCAAGGGGGAAAATTCAGTTTGCCGTCACGGAACGCTCTAGTGACTACTTCTTATTGCGGGGTATGGGTGTATGTATGTTTTGCACGGGAAAAATTCAGTTTGCCGTCACGGAACGCTCTAGTGACTACTTCTTATCGCGGGGTATGGATGTATGTTTTGCAAGGGGGAAAATTCAGTTTGCCGTCACGGAACGCTCTAGTGACTGCTTCTTATCGCGGGGTATGGATGTATGTTTTGCAAGGGGGAAAATTCAGTTTGCCGTCACGGAACGCTCTAGTGACTACTTCTTATTGCGGGGTATGGGTGTATGTATGTTTTGCACGGAAAAATTCAGTTTGCCGTCACGGAACGCTCTAGTGACTACTTCTTATCGCGGGGTATGGATGTATGTTTTGCAAGGGGGAAAATTCAGTTTGCCGTCACGGAACGCTCTAGTGACTACTTCTTATTGCGGGGTATGGGTGTATGTATGTTTTGCACGGGAAAAATTCAGTTTGCCCTCACGGAACGCTCTAGTGACTACTTCTTATTGCGGGGTATGGGTGTATGTTTTGCACGGGAAAATTCAGTTTGCCGTCACGGAACGCTCTAGTGACTACTTCTTATCGCGGGGTATGGATGTATGTTTTGCCAGGGGAAAATTCAGTTTGCCGTCACGGAACGCTCTAGTGACTACTTCTTATTGCGGGGTATGGGTGTATGTATGTTTTGCACGGGAAAATTTAGTTTGCCGTCACGGAACGCTCTAGTGACTACTTCTTATTGCGGGGTATGGGTGTATGTTTTGCACGGGGAAAATTCAGTTTGCCGTCACGGAACGCTTTAGTGACTACTTCTTATCGCGGGGTATGGATGTATGTTTTGCCAGGGGGAAAATTCAGTTTGCCGTCACGGAACGCTCTAGTGACTACTTCTTATCGCGGGGTATGGGTGTATGTTTTGCAAGGGGAAAATTCAGTTTGCCATCACGGAACGCTCTAGTGACTACTTCTTATCGCGGGGTATGGGTGTATGTTTTGTAAGGGGAAAAATTCAGTTTGCCGTCACGGAACGCTCTAGTGATTACTTCTTATCGCGGGGTATGGGTGTATGTTTTGCAAGGGGGAAAATTCAGTTTGCCATCACGGAACGCTCTAGTGACTACTTCTTATCGCGGGGTATGGATGTATGTTTTGCAAGGGGGAAAATTCAGTTTGCCGTCACGGAACGCTCTAGTGACTACTTCTTATCGCGGGGTATGGATGTATGTTTTGCAAGGGGGAAAATTCAGTTTGCCGTCACGGAACGCTCTAGTGACTACTTCTTATCACGGGGTATGGGTGTATGTTTTGCACGGGGAAAATTCAGTTTGCCGTCACGGAACGCTCTAGTGACTACTTTTTATCGCGGGGTATGGGTGTATGTTTTGCAAGGGGGAAAATTCAGTTTGCCGTCACGGAACGCTCTAGCGACTACTTCTTATCCCGGGGTATGAGTATATGTTTGCACGATAAGAATGCAGTTTGCCGTCAAGGAACACTCTTAACACATCCATACATGCACACTCTAGTGATTATTACTATTTCAAACATTATTATTATAAACATTATTAAAACATATTATTATTATTTTTTTTAGTAATTTAATGTATGGAAAATGTATTTTTGAAGTGAAAACTTTTATGCTCGCGTATGACAAAACATGGGTATAAACATTTGCTTTCACGTCACGCTTGAACCGTAATGCATACCTCACAGCATGTATTGTTCTTGTATATATCTAGACTGGAAGTGAGTACTTCTAAACAGCTGATTTCGCACAATAGCTTCAATATAATTTCAGTTGAGGTTATGTCTATTGATCTTGTTAATTTTAAAAATGTGTTTTCTAAATTTGTATAGTTAAATTATTTAATATATGACCTGTACTAATTTTTGAATACCAGAATCACAAATATTGTATTTATTAATTATACTTACACAGTAGAACTGTCAAAAATAGGGTTATAAACTGATTAATTATCAGAGTCTCTTATATAGTCTAATGTTTTTGGTTTTTCCTTCTCGAATCGTAGTTTATTGTTTGTGTCCAGTGTATTTTTACCGTATTCATAAACACACTTACCAGATATTTCTGTAACGTGACGAATGCTTCAATCACCGGACTACTTTAGTCAAGTCGCCTACTCCAGTCAAGTCTGGATCTCTTGTCGGACTTCAATCTAAACAGATGTTTCAACGCGTCGGTACTGTTGTAGGGCGCAGTGCGCAACCAAATTTGCACCCTTGTCATATACATGGCGTTTGGTCTGAAGGTCTGGAATCGCTTCCTTCAATGGCCTTTACGTGGAACTGCGCATCATGTAAGCAACGTCTTTTACATTGCGTGAATTATAGTCGGAGTTGAAGGCGTGTATTAATAAAGCTTAAAGTTATGGCGTCAGCGAGAACTGCTGTTTTATGGTTATATGGCAATAAAAAAATTTTATTTCAGTGCATTACGATCTCGCTATTAAGTAATATTTGAACAATATAATATGTAGTAAAATTTTGCCTTACAAACAATTTGTAACGTTCACATAGCATTGGATCGATATTTCGAGAAACTAATTGTTGAATTATGAAAACCAGAGTTCAGTCTTTTAAGCGAATTTCCATTAGCAAATTAACAACTCAATTGTAAACATTGCATATTATTGAAATATTTACAAATGAAACCTACCATAACCGAATTTTACATTACATACCTAAATTAGGCTGCAGTATTTACTATTTACTAAAAGCTGTGTCTTTTATTTAATAACATTTACATATTAGAACTGGCCTAGATTGTCTTACCGATTCTGCTTTCAAAACTGATTCGGTCAGTAATTATTTAAGTCTTAAATACCGTAATAATTTAAATATTAATTTTAACAATATTTCTTTAGGAATCAGCTGTTTTGTTACACACACAATTATTTGTCACCTATGCCTGTATTGTGTTGCACTCTCACGGGGACTATTTATTACTGCTATTTATCGGTTTTATTTAATTGTAAAGCCTCACAATGGAAAATTATGAGGTTTAAGATTTCCTTGTGTTCTGACGAACCTGTAGGTACCTCATATATGTTGTTTGAAAAACGCAGGTCCTTACTTTTGGTACAAAACCGATCGGAATGTTTAGCATAAAACTATAATTCACTATTAACATTTAAACCTAGTTAACGTGTAGCACTTATAAAATCCCTGATGTTGCATTGTATATTTGTTTATTAAAACGTATATTTTATTACTTCTAAAAGATCTGGATTAAACAAATATTTGAGGCATTTAATAACTGGTTTACAATGATCAGTTACTTACAAACTACGTGTGTAAATGTTTGCACGTATCGTTGGCGAATTTGAGGCAGTTGAAAATACGCTCTATATTGAATTTTTTATAAAATCATAACTTTAAACGACTTATAATTCCCTGTCAAAACGGATGACCTGAAAGTAGAGAACCTACAAAAAAGTATAATCGATGTAAAATATATTGCAAAACTTTATTTATTGACCGAGCGAAGCGACGTCCTGTCCGCTGTAAATAATAAACTTTATTATTTACACTGTCCTGTCCGGCATTTGATTCGTATTTGTTTGTTACGCAGTTTTTGCCAAACGCATTGACCGATTGTTTTGAAATTTAATACGAAGTTACTTTGTATACGATATATGTGTAAGATTTTTTTTAATAATTCACTTCCGTTTCTACATGACGGTCTCTGATTTATGATAACGATATGCAGTTTTGGCCAAACGCAGTGACGATTGTTTTGAAATTTTATACAGAATCTGTATGAAGCCCGAACAGTGTGTATGTAAAATTTTCTCCCGTTCATTCTGTTTCAATATGGCGGTCTCTGGTTTAACGATGATGAGTGTAGTTGCCGACTGTTTTACTTTAATACTGTCTGCACGTCATGACGTCATAAATTTAACCGCTTCATGGAGAAAGAGTATAAAATCTCCAAAAAGTGGGTCCAGTAATATTTTTTCTAAATATTACGGTTACCGGTTAAATTATCGGAGAAATTTACAAGCGCGTCAGAGTGGTGAATCTGTAGCTGAGTGGTCGCTTGGCAATTGTGAAGTCTGCTGTTGATTGAACTATTGCTATAGATGTTTCCATAGTCTTTTGTTCGGGATTGAAGTGCAATTTACTTACTTGAACGGAGAAAAACAAAGCATAGCAGAAAGTCAGTTAATGTGACAATGCCCTGCTGAGACGGCGATGACGTAGGGCTTAAGATCTTTACAGGAAACATGGCAGATTGATACATCCGTCGTTTTGATTGGTAGCTCTCTCTGACATCTATTGTTAGGCCTAACTATTATCACTCTACCAGATAGTGTGAAGAGTGCACGCGATGCTTAGAGGAACTTATTTACATTGTCACTATGTATTTATTGTTGTATCTTCCAAGTCCATAGGCTTCTTCTGTTTGTAAGGTTTAGTTTTTGAAACAAACTATTTTATTACGGTGACTGTTTATTATTGTGAAATTAGGCTCACGTGAAGTTCTTAAAGGCCCAAATAATTTGGTTACTGCCCAAAAACGTCCTTTTTGAGAACTATTGAGTGAAAAAAAAACGGATGGAAAGATTGAATTAGAAATTTTGATATATGATTATCAACTGAAATATAAATAAGCAACATAGATTGTTTAAAAATAAAAGTAACTAACATAAAGTGTGGATTTTAACGGAAACTCCTTTCGGTAGGTATGTCAGGAATGTAATTGTATTATTCTCATGTTTATAACTTTAGGTCAAAATACGTGTAATACTAATAGACTAAAAAAAAATTATTTTTTATTTTGCTAGATTTTAGTAATTTTTTTCGCCATCATTACGACGAGAAAAAGGGAGAAGAATTAATTGGTTGTACTGAACGAGCTGAAAATTGGAATGAAAACTCGGCCTTGAGAAGTGGGAAAGGGGGAGGTTTGTCTTCTTTGAGAAATTGGAATAAGCTGTAGCTCGAAGGGATGAAATGACAGTGCTGAGTAAGGATAGAGAGAAAGGTTTGTTTGAAATTGTTGTTTTAAGTAATTGGAGCGAGTTGAAGCTTCCACTCAGTGAGGAGTGGTAAAGGAGAGAGAAATGGGTTACAACTGTACTCTGAGTAACTGCTTGGAGAGAGCTTTACAGTGATAAGTGGAGATAGAGGGAAAATGTTTGTTTGAACACCAGGAACTAGCTCAAGCTTGACGAGAGACATTACAGTGCTAAGAAAAGATAGAGAGAAAATGTTTGTTTAACTTGTTTGTTCGAGTACCTGGAATGAGCTGAAGCTTTACGGCGCTAGGCGGAGATAGAGAGGAAGGTTTTTTTTAAATTGTTTCTTTGAGTAACTGGAACGAGGAGAAGCTTGAAGGGAAGCACGGCAGTAACGGAGAGAGAAATGTGTTAGAACTAGTGCTCTGAGTACTTGGAACGAGCACACGCTTAGAGAGGGTGCATGGCAGTATAGATTGGGGATGTAGGGGGAGGTTTGTTCCGAGTACCTGGAATGGTGTTGAAAGTGCCATGCACAGACCACAACCAGACTTCCCACTTATACCTCTGCTTCAAATAGCACCGTACAAGCTTCAGTTGATTTCAGGTCCTTGAAAAGTTTTCGCTACTAAATGTGGAATTTAACATGCGATGTGTTAAACCTTATTATTTTAGTAAACCTTGAGGTAGGCTCCCGATATCTTGCCCTGCTTCCGACCGGTTTAAGGATGGTATGATCAAGTGGTGTCAGATCGTACGGCGGAGATAGGACAACTTCCGGTGTAACTAAACTTCCGGTCACGAGACCAGAATAGACGCCGAAGGGTGGCTCCAGATTGACAGATGTTTACAAAACTGCTGCTAACCTTCTAAACGTGTTTTATCGTTTTTGTCGGAATCTGTTTATATTTCACGTTTAAAAAGAAGACAAAAATAATGTTTAATTAATTTAATTTTTAACTTTATTCTGTGGAGTAATAAAGAAACTATGATCGTGAAAAAAAAAATTGTATAATGTATTGACGCATAGGCGTCAGTCATGTTTTCAGTTTCCCTGATATAAAAAAAAGATTTTTACATGATTTTTACATAGTTGCGCAAATCGCTGCAACTAAATCAAAATGACTGATTTCAATGAAATTTAGTTGACGTTCATTGTGAACAATTTTGTATTATAGGCACGTATTTTTATATTATTTTTTTGGTGAAACAAATCTTCAAAAATAAACATCTTGTTTTATCACAATCAGCTCCAACGATTTCGATAAAAACATTTCTTAAATGCAGGTCAGAAGTGCTTAAACATAACGTTACCCCAACAAAAAACAGGAAAATCAGTCTTAATTTCTCAAAATCGGTTCATTCAGTTTTATTTAAATTTTGGTCATAGAACCTATATGAACGTTGAATTATTCAATTTTTGACATTCAAATCAGAGTTCGAAATTTGAAAAAAATCAGTTCGTACATAAGTATAAACAAATATAAAGCTAGTAATTTCAAATTTGATAAGTTAACGTGAGAAAAATTTGAATAAAATCAGATGAATCAAGTTCGTGATTTGATTGAACTAAAAATTTGAATTATCAAGTCGATTTTTCGATTTCTTTGTCGGTAACTTCCGATAATAAAATTTACTTCGATGGCCCTGTAAATATTTTTTTAAATACATGTATTTCATCGATTCTAAGACGCCCTGTATTTTACAGACAATTTTTAAGAAAAATTACAATAACAGATTTAAAAAAATAAAATTTAATTATGTTCTACTGTACTTACTTGAAAATATTTGATCAAACGCTTGAGTGTTTTAAACGAAAAACCTCGGGATTTGTTAACTACCACTAGGTAGTTATTAAGGTTATGCTGATAATGGAACTACATATTTTAACACCGGTAATATCTATAATTGCTATTCTGCAGCTCTGTTTTCATTTTGTTTATCGAATATCAGACATTTCATACGCGATATTTTTTAACGACCTTATTATCACCAAGCAACACAAGTTTAAATGAAAACACTCGTCACTCAGTAGCTGTTGGAAACAAAATGACATAATTGTAGAGGGGAGGGGCTATCATAGTGAATGACCTTGTAGCTGTGCACTTTGTTCTATTGTTCAGTTAACAATGGTTCATTTCTCGGAGTATGAAAATATAAGTATTTTTGGATTATCTAGTACTTGTTTTGCCATCAAATGTAAGACACCATCGATTCTAAGACGCACCTCGTTTTTTTGGAGTATCAGAATAGGAAAAAATGAAATACGGTACTATTGAGACTATGAAACTAATGTTGAAAAGAATTGAATGTGTTCAATATACTTAGAGCCTACGTATCATATTTAATCGAATATCGCCCCTTTCGTTGTCAGATAAGGCATTTGACACAACGCCAAGTTCGCGACTTACCGTTTATACGCCATACGGAACAGATCTAGTAAATTCATTCTAAACCTTCCCTGTGATTGCTCTGCAGCCACGCGTTGCGTAGAATGCACGCAGTGAGTCACGCACTTTACAATTTATCGATTACCCACGGCCTGACTCATCTCATGGTTGCTAAGTAATTGCTACTGCGTCATGCCTTGTGCGAATTGCTTTTCGTCTGTCGCCACGTATCTCAACGGCTCCACAGATTTTAATGAAATTTAGTCGGTACGCTATCTCTCTATACTGTATTAGTTTCTTCCAGCTTGTTTAAAAAAATTTTTTTAAAACATTTTATTAAAATTAATGGTTTTAGTAAGTAGGGGATAAGGACCTTAGTAGTAGATTGTTCATAAAGTATTGTGATCGTGCAAAAATTTAGATTGAGATTTTGATTGATTTCATTTTTGATTTTTTAAAATTTATTTAAACAAAACTACAATTAATTAGGACCAACAATTAATTTACATCTAATCACCTTAACCTAAATTAGCTATAACTTAGTTCATCCATTGATGTTCCAAAGTTCTCTTCTATCTTGTCCGAAGATATTTCCTACTCGTTGACATACTGCACTATTTGTAGAAGTCGTCGTAGCTGATCCAAACAAATCAGTTCAAAAGGCTTACTTGTTATAAACCTTATAACTAAATCGTTATTGTCAAGCTATTTCATGGCTTCTGCGTTAATGTGCTGATCTAGCCTAATTTCATGCTTACCAGCAAACTTCCTAATTTCCTCAGCGTCCGCAGGAATGCCTAGATTTCGATGGATATCTACATATTCATGGCTTCTGAAGCACATTCATGGCTTCTGCGTTAATGTGCTGATCTAGCCTACTTCCATGCTTACCAGGAAACTTTTTAATTTCCTCAGCTTCCGCAGGAATGCCTAGATTTCGATGGATATCTACATATTCATGGCTTCTGAAGCACATTCATGGCTTCTGCGTTAATGTGCTGATCTAGCCTAATTTCATGCTTACCAGCAAACTTCCTGATTTCCTCAGCTCCCGCAGGAATGCCTAGATTTCGATGGATATCTACATATTCATGGCTTCTGCGTTAATGTGCTGATCTAGCCTACTTCCATGCTTACCAGCAAACTTCCTAATTTCCTCAGCTCCCGCAGGAATGCCTAGATTTCGATGGATATCTACATATTCATGGCTTCTGCGTTAATGTGCTGATCTAGCCTACTTCCATGCTTACCAGCAAACTTCCTGATTTCCTCAGCTCCCGCAGGAATGCCTAGATTTCGATGGATATCTACATATTCATGGCTTCTGCGTTAATGTGCTGATCTAGCCTACTTCCTTGCTTACCAGCAAACTTCCTAATTTCCTCAGCTCCCGCAGGAATGCCTAGATTTCGATGGATATCTACATATTCGTGGCTTCTGCGTTAATGTGCTGATCTAGCCTACTTCCATGCTTACCAGGAAACTTTTTAATTTCCTCAGCTTCCGCAGGAATGCCTAGATTTCGATGGATATCTACATATTCATGGCTTCTGAAGCACATTCATGGCTTCTGCGTTAATGTGCTGATCTAGCCTAATTTCATGCTTACCAGCAAACTTCCTGATTTCCTCAGCTCCCGCAGGAATGCCTAGATTTCGATGGATATCTACATATGGCTTCTGAAGCACATTCATGGCTTCTGCGTTAATATGCTGATCTAGCCTACTTCCATGCTTACCAGCAAACTTCCTGATTTCCTCAGCGTCCGCAGGAATGCCTAGATTTCGATGGATATCTACATATTCATGGCTTCTGAAGCACATTCATGGCTTCTGCGTTAATGTGCTGATCTAGCCTACTTCCATGCTTACCAGGAAACTTTTTAATTTCCTCAGCTTCCGCAGGAATGCCTAGATTTCGATGGATATCTACATATTCATGGCTTCTGCGTTAATGTGCTGATCTAGCCTAATTTCATGCTTACCAGCAAACTTCCTGATTTCCTCAGCTCCCGCAGGAATGCCTAGATTTCGATGGATATCTACATATGGCTTCTGCGTTAATGTGCTGATCTAGCCTACTTCCATGCTTACCAGCAAACTTCCTGATTTCCTCAGCGTCCGCAGGAATGCCTAGATTTCGATGGATATCTACATATTCATGGCTTCTGAAGCACATTCATGGCTTCTGCGTTAATGTGCTGATCTAGCCTAATTTCATGCTTACCAGCAAACTTCCTGATTTCCTCAGCTTCTGCAAGAATGCCTAGATTTCGATGGATATCTACATATGGCTTCTGAAGCACATTCATGGCTTCTGCGTTAATGTGCTGATCTAGCCTACTTCCATGCTTACCAGGAAACTTTTTAATTTCCTCAGCTTCCGCAGGAATGCCTAGATTTCGATGGATATCTACATATTCATGGCTTCTGAAGCACATTCATGGCTTCTGCGTTAATGTGCTGATCTAGCCTAATTTCATGCTTACCAGCAAACTTCCTGATTTCCTCAGCTCCCGCAGGAATGCCTAGATTTCGATGGATATCTACATATGGCTTCTGAAGCACATTCATGGCTTCTGCGTTAATGTGCTGATCTAGCCTAATTTCATGCTTACCAGCAAACTTCCTGATTTCCTCAGCTCCCGCAGGAATGCCTAGATTTCGATGGATATCTACATATGGCTTCTGAAGCACATTCATGGCTTCTGCGTTAATGTGCTGATCTAGCCTACTTCCATGCTTACCAGGAAACTTTTTAATTTCCTCAGCTTCCGCAGGAATGCCTAGATTTCGATGGATATCTACATATTCATGGCTTCTGAAGCACATTCATGGCTTCTGCGTTAATGTGCTGATCTAGCCTAATTTCATGCTTACCAGCAAACTTCCTGATTTCCTCAGCTCCTGCAGGAATGCCTAGATTTCGATGGATATCTACATATTCATGGCTTCTGCGTTAATGTGCTGATCTAGCCTAATTTCATGCTTACCAGCAAACTTCCTGATTTCCTCAGCTCCTGCAGGAATGCCTAGATTTTGATGGATATCTACATATTCATGGCTTCTGCGTTAATGTGCTGATCTAGCCTAATTTCATGCTTACCAGCAAACTCCCTGATTTCCTCAGCTCCCGCAGGAATGCCTAGATCTCGATTGATATGACAGAACGTTTACCATATTGCACACGCCCACATTTGGGTACCATAAAACCACATTGGTTTAATTATTTCATTGTATATCATAATCATATTTTTTATTGTTAGTGTGGAATTCCTCCCTAAATACCCAGGGACTTGCGTCTGTACGTAAGTCCCAAGTTTGCTCTTTTCTTGTGATGTGGTCCTTCAGTAAAGTGTGGAATCAACAGTGATAACGAGATATTTGGCGTATTTTCACAGAGCATTTCTGTGCAATTAATAATAAGCGTCGCAAGATGTATCAGTCTTTTAATAGTAAAGTTGGCAGGCGCAGATTTAAACTCTCTTAGTATAATTTTGAAAATTTTTGTCCTCTTGTATGTTTCATCAGTTGCTTTTTGTTGGTTATTAGAAGCAATTCAACAGCTGCCCTACCGCTGTCAAAATATCACTGGTGTGTAAACAGATCTGGAAATTAAACGAGTTTAGAAAATTCACAGATATCGGAATCATTTCAATCATGTTTTAGTGCTGGTTGTGATTCTGGATTTTGCACGTCGCGTGATGCGAGTACACACATTTATATTGGTAGTAGGCGTAATAATAGAAGATCAGTTATTTTATATCAATTCGTAACGATCAGCTGATTTCATTGAACAGTTGATAGGCTGCAATAAGTTTTAAGTTATGTTATTAAAAACTAGATATGCTAATTTGTCGTATTTTCGAACAAATAATTTATATTTAAACTATCGCAATTAAAATATAAAAGGAAGAGAAAACATGATACGTGATTTTAATTTTTGATTCAATAACAGACATTAGTTTTTCTTTTTTTAATGTCAAGATTTTTAGTTGTTAAGCTCGTTAAAAAAAACTTGAAAGATTGATGAAGAATTGTATTTTCAAACCGTTGTAAAGTATTTCAATTAAATTAGAATCAAAAAGCACTTAAAACAAAAAGTATTGCTTGTAACGAAGTCAAAAAATCCTTTTCTAAAATATTGACTGAAAACCGCTGTAAAAAACCTAATTTTTCTAAATCATCTTTCAGTTTTATATTAGTGGTCATAATACGAATTTACAGTTCGATAATAAAAATCGAGTAAAAACACTTTGTTTTGATTGTTTCGATTTACTTAAACCGTAAAATGTCTGTGTCGATAAGAAACATGCTGAAGTTTATTTTGGACCTTTTATGTTTTAACTCTCACATTTTGAAAATAAAAAATCGTTTCTAACCAGCTTTATTTTTTTCTAAATATTATCTGAGCATTTAATGGACAGACACGTTACACAATATGCGACTAACGTTTAAACGCTTTACTGTAATTTAAAGAAAACGTTAGTGCTCGTTTTGCGTATAGACCCTAAACATTATTTTACCAGTAACGAAAAGGCTATCGTACATCTGTGTAGAGTGCATTAGTAAGAACGCGTTGCCATGGTTATGTTGGTGTTACCATGGCAACAGAAATGCCGAGCGTTGATTGGTTGACCAGCCAGTCTGATACATTCCAACATAATATAGTCATTTGATTTTACATTGTTACTGCTTTACGCTTACAGTAATTTACCAATACAGTGTGTGTAGGCAATATTGGCAAGATTTGTGGAGGCGGAAATATTTTGTTAGAAAAATTACTTATTGAACGATTTCTGTGAAATTTATTACACATTTAAATGCAGTATAGGAACTTAATAATGATCTCGTTGTTTGAAACTAAACATAAGGTATTTATACGTAATGGAAAGGGTTGGTGGAGATAATACAGCCGATTTCGCTCCGTAGCTTTTCCTGCGATAATAGCCTGCTATTTCAATCGATACTATGTTTATTGTCATATAATTAATTGAAGTTTAATGGTTAATATTGAATTATTAATATTTTTCACGAGGAATTCATTTAACTCAAGCGATTATTGTATTTTAATTAGCTACATGTTTGGTACTTATTATGTCGTAACAGCGTTATGAATTGCTTAAGTCTTAAACCTTGAGATGCAACTGAAAAAATTTCAGAAAAAAATTGTCTATATAAAGACCGGAGATCATGTGACCGGCAGAGCGGAATTTCCAGTATTCTGTAATTTAGAAATTATAAAAAAAAATCAGCTGTTAAATATTACTGCCGGTGGAATATAAAGTTGAAGCAAGTATTTTGTTTGGTTTTCGCTAATAACAAAACTTAAAAACACGTGATCGGTGTAAAGAATCTTTAACACAGTAGGACCTTGATAATCCGAACCCAGTTTAGGCAAACATATTTTTGTCACAGTAGCGGAAAAATTTGTGCTGAACGTCTTATGTTACCTCGGGAGGGGGGTGCTTGCTCACTCATTATCTCCCCAGGTATTGGTGTATGCCAATTTTTCATACGTTTAAACTTTCAAATTACATTGAAAATGCGATAATGGACCCGGACCGCCATTAAAACATTTAGTAATTTCAACCGATATTGAAATGTATGCTAATTTATGCGGTTTTTAACGCTGATTACGGTTGTGAAAACAGATTTTAAAAAAAGTTATGTATTTTTTTTAACGACCCATCGAAAGTGTTCGTGACCATGAAAAAAAACTTGCCCAAAAATTGATATTGGACGTAGCCTGAACGTATTCGTTAGCCAGTTAAGTCCGTCTAACGCACTTCAGAATGGTGGTCATTTTTAATCTTAAAATCTTTAAAAAGTCCAGCGTTTTTTATTTTTAAGTTATCATTTTCAGTGTAATTCGAACATCTTAAATGCTAGTGTATGCAGATTTTAACGCTGATTGCGATGATGAAGTAGATTCACGAAAATAACTTATAATTGTGATATTATTACTTTATGGAGATTCGCTTTTATCTTGGGAAAAATCACCCCTCCCCCAGTTTTTGCCATAAAAAAACTATGTAATTTCTTTGAAAACTTTGTAACGAGGTAATTTCTTTCTTGAATGTGTAGGTCTTTTTTGTAAAAACCAGAAAAAGCGCTTCGAAGAACTCCATTGTTTTCCGTTTACGGGACACATACTCTCAGGGTAATTGACGTAAGATACTGTTTTTTTTTTAAAGAACACAAATAGTCTTAATACAGCGCGAGAAAAAACACGACAGCTGACTGGCTATATCTATAGATATATTAATGTGTTTAACGTTCGCATTTTTAGTTGGAAGTCATTCAAACATGGCACGAACATCGGTTTTAATAAAATCTTCGGCAATTGTTTTTACCAAACAAAATTCCTTTATCTTTTTCAAAATAGTGTCTGTCTAATCTAAAAAAATTAAGATAAAGATAAAAATAAATATTTAAAAAAATCTCATTTAGTCTTAAGTAGGCTATATTAATAATTTGAAATGACACTGAAAATACGAAAGAATCTACGGCGGTAAACGTTTTTGTAATATTTTTCTCAATAAGTAATATTAGTAAAGAGTGATTTTCGTTTACTGAATTCTAATAATTCTTTAAATTCGCTAACCATCACGTAAGCTAGGCTTATTTACAATTTGCTGTATGCACGCTAAAATGTTGTTGGGCAAATTTGTTTTTGTCTTTCGTTAGAAATAGAATGAAAATATTAACCTATATACTTAACAAAACGTAAATATTACAAAATTTAGATCCACTGTCTACTATGAGAAACTAAAATCATTTTAGTTACCTGCTATTCATAAGTGTTCCGGACATTGAGTAAATTAGTTTAAAAAATCATTTCAAATGCTTTATACCATTTAACTCCACTTGGGAACTGTTTACGTAATTTTGTTAAATTCTGTACATTGATTTATAAAATCAATAAATTCACTCCGGAAATATGAGGTATACTGTATAAGTTTAACTTGACCCAAAGAACAAAAAAATATTTCTTAAAACCAGATCAGAGAGCTCTGAAACATCCTTTATCTAACTATCAATCTACGATAATACTGATATTTTCAATAACGACCCACATAACTGGATAACAAATGAATTACAACCAAGTGATTGAATGTTAACTGTTAATTTACGTTTAATTAATGTGTTCTTATACTGGTTCTCTAATTGGTCTACTTTATTGCATTGTCTGCGCTCTGAATTTAATTAACAGTTATCTTTTATTTCGCTTCTCTTAATGAAAAGAGAAGTACCATAACAGAACGATAAAGAAACGGAATGTGACCGGATTAATTAGTAAAATAAAAACAGTCTGCGTTAAAAAAGTATTTGTGCCATGTCGAATAAGTACGAAGTATGGCATCGTCATACTGTTCCAGTTGAGAATTTCGGAGAGGTTAGATTTTTTAACGTAGTTTAAATAGTAAGTTGGAATCGATTGGGTTTTTTCTATTGTAGTTCGATTATATAGGTGATTTTTGTGTGTTACAGTTACAGAGTAAACGAGAATTGTTTTTCAAAAATGAGTTACCAGCTTCGGGGGTTGCACCGCCGCCTCCGCCCATCTCCTCACCCGCCGTGCCACCTCCAGCCGCGCCTACACAGAGTGCTATCAAGGAGGCACTGGCTAAAAGAACAGCGAGTACTGACAGAGGTAAGGCTATGATAAGTGAAATAATTATAAAACATCTGTTTTTTGTTACAAATGTAGAGTTTTCTACCTTCGAATAGTTTTGTAAAAAAGTTTCCTATTTCTAAAATCGTAAATTATGACATTAAATAGCCGATAAGAATAGTGTCATTTGAGTGGTTTGTGATTCGTCCACTAGAGTCGATTTAGGCTGTTAATCGAATTCCAGATTTTCGATAGTAAATTCAAACAAGAATGAATATTCGAGAAGTTACGCTGATAAGTTATTGCGTTAACATATTATTTGTCAGTGAGTTTGCATCAGACATCCTTGTTTGTTCCATATAATGCCGTTTGATTAGGTTGTTGTTTTTTATTGAAATGTGAGTTGGAAATTTCCGTTCGAATATAATTATAGTGGTGTACAGTGATATTGCTAAACTCGAATGCATATTTGGATAGTGTGAGTTAGCTTTTGAAATTTTACAATTTCTATTCGTAGTGATAAAATTAACGGCAATCTATTTCAGTCCGTATTGTATTTTCAATTTGCATTGATGAGTGAGACCTCTGTGGATTCTGTAGGTACCAAGTCATGATGCAATGCCTAATATCAGCTGCTTTCCGCGTGTACAACTTTAACCAAACTCGAGAAATGTCCGTTTGCAAAACTTGCTTTTCGGCAATCAAAAGAAACCAACTGAAACTGTCGTGCCCCGATTGTAAGGCTGATTTCCACGCGAAATGCATGAAAATCACCAAAGCCGATTTAGAGTTTCTGGAGGAACAGGAGTTGGTGTGGCGGTGCGGTTACGTTGTCGAAAGGAAGCCCAAGGGACCGGATCCCGGCACAAAGAAGACTGCTCTGACGTTGGATGATCTGTTGAAGGTGCTGAAGGACATACAAAGTGAACAGAGAAAAACTGTCGAGGATTTTAACAAAGCTTGTAAAATACTAATGGGGAAACTAGAGGAGATCGCAATCACGTTGAAAATCGGAATGGAAAATATCGTGATAGACTTTTTGAAGAAGATTGACCGTCTTCAGACTGAAAATGCTGTTTTGAAAAAGAAATTGTTTATGGAAGAGAATTTCGAGAGTTGTACGCAATTACAGCGACCGGGCAACAGGAAAGAAGTAAAACGGAACGTTAGAAGAAGGTTGGAAATACTAGAAGAAGAATTTATCGATACGGTAAAACAAGGTGAAGAAAAAACAGACGTTAGAAAAGGTATAATTGCAAAATTTGTGAAGAAGAATGTAGAAGGACTGATGTGCAGGAGAGCTAAGAGAAAAATTCCCTATCAACGTCTGCGTTTGCCAAAGTACGGTCTGGTGTTTGTGAATGAATCCTTGTCAGCTAACGGAAGGCAACAGGTGAAGGACCGACAAGGCGCAGGGAACACACAGAGGAAAGTGCACTATTCTTTGGATGGGAAAGTCAAACGCCAGACAGATTTCAGTAAGCTTAAATGTGTCTTTAAATTTAAATTATTTTATCTGTTTACTGTGTTCTGCCAAATAGCAATGAGCTGTGACGATGCATTTATAAATTTCCGCTGTGATTGACATTTTTACTTTCTTGTCACTCTATAAAGAGAAAGTACTGCAATTGTCTAAATATCCAATAGACAATTTTAAAATATCTTTACGTTTCGGGACCGTTTGATGAACAATTTATACTTTTACTTCGTCCGTCAGTAGTTACTAAATGTGTCCTGGAAGAAAAAATTACACTTTTATTTCGTCCGTCAGTAGTTAGTGCACGTGCCCTGGAGGAAAAATTTACATTTACTTCGTCCGTCAGTAGTTAGTGCACGTGCCCTGGAGGAAAAATTTACATTTACTTCGTCCGTCAGTAGTTAGTGCACGTGCCCTGGAGGAAAAATTTACATTTACTTCGTCCGTCAGTAGTTAGTGCACGTGCCCTGGAGGAAAAATTTACACTTTTACTTCGTCCGTCAGTAGTTAGTGCACGTGCCCTGGAGGAAAAATTTACATTTACTTCGTCCGTCAGTAGTTAGTGCACGTGCCCTGGAGGAAAAATTTACATTTACTTCGTCCGTCAGTAGTTAGTGCACGTGCCCTGAGGAAAAATTTACATTTACTTCGTCCGTCAGTAGTTAGTGCACGTGCCCTGGAGGAAAAATTTACACTTTTACTTCGTCCGTCAGTAGTTAGTGCACGTGCCCTGGAGGAAAAATTTACATTTACTTCGTCCGTCAGTTAGTGCACGTGCCCTGGAGGAAAAATTTACATTTACTTCGTCCGTCAGTAGTTAGTGCACGTGCCCTGGAGGAAAAATTTACATTTACTTCGTCCGTCAGCAGTTAGTGCACGTGCCCTGGAGGAAAAATTTACATTTACTTCGTCCGTCAGTAGTTAGTGCACGTGCCCTGGAGGAAAAATTTACACTTTTACTTCGTCCGTCAGTAGTTAGTGCACGTGCCCTGGAGGAAAAATTTACACTTTTACTTCGTCCGTCAGTAGTTAGTGCACGTGCCCTGGAGGAAAAATTTACACTTTTACTTCGTCCGTCAGTAGTTAGTGTACGTGTTCTGGAGGAAAAAATTAGCTGTATTTAAGAATCCATATGTGTAATTAGTTACATCTCTGCAAAATTCTTGGAAGCACCAAAGCAAATTTAAGAAACCCAAATTTTAAAAATTGGCGTAATTTTGTTTAAATTTTGATGAAACATAAAGAATCGTCGATCAAATCTGTGAACAAAATATGAAATAAAAGCCTAAACGTATTATGGCCATAAGTTATTAAAACCGTACTTGTTTTTGTTTGATTCCATACTATCTCAAATATACTAGGTATGATGATCGAATAATATCGATCTTGAAATTTTGATGGAATATCGGTTTTCATACCTGGGGTCCACAAAAGAATGGAATAGAAAAGAAAGTTTTAAACTTAGATATTCTAAGTTATAATACACAAATTCGACTGTGTATTGTACACACATAAAATTTGGCACTTAGGTCTAGATTGCCAATAATAATATTAATTCAGATTTGCCAAGATTTACTTACGGTTTGAACGTTTCTTTTACGGTTGAAGGTTAGAGCAATAAATACTACGGTGTCATGGAATTTCGGTTGAAAGGAGGAAATAAACAGTGTTTTGTTTGTAACCTATTTTCTAATATTCTGTAATAATTTGTTAATAACAGTGTCTGTACAACTGTTTTAACACATTCGTTATTTCATATCTCGGACTATATCCATACATTAACAACCAATCTGTTGCGCACAGATCTGGGATGCCATTTCTATGTCGATCTTTTCGTACGTAATCTGTGATGAGTGTGACCTGAGCTATTCGTGTACGAGGTGTGTTCAGAAAGTAACGAGAATTTTAATTTTTTGAACAAAATATTTATTTATTCTTCTACATTGATGTTGTCGCCTACAGAATAGTCCCCATTGGAGATTATGCACTTGTGCCAGCGCTTTTTCCAATCATCGAAACACTTCTCAAACTCGATCTTTGATATAGCCTTTAGTTCTTTCAGCAATGCGCTTTTAATGCCATCTACGGCTGTAAAATGACTGCCCTTTAAGGTTCGCTTTATTTTTGGAAATAGGAAAAAGTCACACGGAGCCATGTCTGGCGAATTTGGAGGCTGGGGCATCATTATAGTACTGTTTTTGGCAAAAAATTCACGAACAAGCAATGAAGTGTGAGCTGTGGTGCATTATCGTGGTGCAAAAGCCATGAATTGTTTTTCCACAGATCCGGGCGGTTTTTTCGGATTGCTTCACGCAAACGGCGTTGAACTTGTTGGTAGTACTCCTTATTGACCGTTTCACTTGGTGGCAGGAATTCATGATGCACTATGCCATTAATATCTTAAGAACACAGTGAGCATAACCTTCACGTTCGACCGCACTTGTCGAGCCTTTTTCGATCTTGGCGAGCCAGAATGTCTCCACTGGGATGATTAAGCCTTAGTTTCGACGTCATATCCATAAACCCATGTTTCGTCACCTGTTATAATACGTTTTAGTAATTCTGCATCGTTGTTGACTCCTAAACAACTTCCACTCGCCGCTGTTTTTGTTCAAAATTCAACAATTTTGGAACGAATTTTGCTGCCACGCGTTTCGTACACAAAACATTGGAAACAATGTCATGACATGATCCAATCGATATGCCAACATCATCAGCGACTTCTCTAATTGTGATTCGGCGATTGTTCATAACCCTTTTTTTTCACTTTTTCCACGTTTTCATCGGTTGTTGATGTGCTGGGGCGTCCAGGGCATTTGTCATCTTCGTCTTCACGGCCTTCTTGGAAATGCTTATACCACTCGTAAACTCTTGCTTTACTAATAGCAGACTCACCATATGCCTTTGTTAACATTTCACACACTTTTTTACACTTTATTCCATTTTTTTACGCAAAATTTGATACAAATTCTTTGATCCATTTCTTTTAACAAACGAAAATCGCCGAGCTCATAACAACACGCTAACCTTAGTGGCTGTCACAGACAAAGTCAACAATGAAAATAGCTGAAAGTTTTATCATACTTCTATGGCATGTATACCAACATAATAAAAAAAATGTTTGACAATCGGACTCTCCAAGCCCGCGAAATTTAAAAATTCTCGTTACTTTCTGAACACACCTCGTATGTATAGACGAACCCTGAGCTAGTGCCTAATACATAGGCAGTAATTATATAGAGTAAACGATATTGAAATAAGTATTGTATTTAAAGACATAACCATATATAACCTAGTATTAAATATACTTGGCTAAGACAGCTAACTACTATGAATTGTTTACCACAGTGACTTACTGAAAACAAATAGGCTATGCTAATAACCATCAACATGAATACCATAATGAATTATTTTACTGTTCACTGAATACGTAAATTTATACAGTTTATGTAAGTGTTCTGTGTAATTATTTAAATTTAACATCGTACAGTAATCAAATAATATGCTAGTTGTATATGATACACAGTTTCATTAAATTTGGTTTTTTTCAGTTATTTATTTGTAGCAATTTATTATTTATCTCTGGACCATTTTTTAGTTTTTCACAAAAAGGTTTTAGATTTTTCTTTTTTGTAATAAAACTGTTAGATTCTCTCAAAATCTAACCTATCGATTTTGATCATATTTTGAATTTAAATGTGTAAACTATTCACAAAAAAATCATCACAATTAAAAAAATCATTTACTAGTTGTTACTAAAATTTCTGTTATACGGTGTATAAAAACCTGTGTATCATTTTCAGTCAGTAAAAAGTCAGTAAACATTTTCGAAGTACAGAAGAATTTATGGTGTGGGAGTAAATTAAAGTACTAAGAACAAATTAGGCTATGTCTGTCATTGGGTTTGTTTGTTTTTATAGTAATATGCAAATACGACCAAATTTTAAATACATAACTGAATCGATTTTAAAAATTCATGATGATTACAGTTTTTTTTGGGACTTTTCAATGGCTGTAGACTAAAACTCTGACCCATTTTGATGAAATTGGATATGTAGGCTTAGGTCTCGTTTGAGTTTTTTGGGTCTTGAGAATATTGTTATACTATTTCCAAAAATAATTTCTGAAACCACTTATTGATTAAAATTTCGGTTTTCTCAAAATCTGTTCTAACAATTTCGATAAAATTTTGCTCAGATGTAGTGTATAGTCCCGAAAAATCTGGTTTGAAAGTTACGGGAAAAATCTTTTTAACTTCTCAAAATCAGTTTATCAGTTTTTGTTTATATTTTAGTCTTACATGAAGCTTCATAAATTGTAGCAAATTTCATTGTTGCAAATATTATTGCAACAAATTTTATTGTTGCAAATTTCATTGTTGCAAATATTATTGCAACAAATTTTATTGTTGCAAATTTCATTGTTGCAAATATTATTGCAACAAATTTTATTGTTGCAAATATTATTGTAGCAAATTTCATTATTGCAAATTTTATTATAGCAAAATTTAAATATTAAAAAAATACAGTTCAGAGGTAAACTACATTTAGTCAGTTTAATAATATGAAAAAAAACACTAAGATATAATTAAAATATGTTTTATAAAAGATTTTAACACAAATTTTAGGATAAGGACTTTGAAAATTATTTTTACACAATGTGCAATTAATTTAGGTACTGGTTTTTCAATTGATATGTTAGTAGGATGACCAAAAATAACAAATTGATATTAAAGTATAATAAAAACGTAATGTTTAAAGGCTTAACAAAACTAAGATACTGAAACGAAAACATAGTTTTAATCTACTTAATGCTCGATTTACTTTATTGCTTTTTAAAATTTATTCACAAACTATTAATTTGCATACTTTTTTTAATTTCAAATTTGGTACTATTTTAAGAAGTAAACGATTTTCTGTAATTTTTTTATCATTAGCTTCCGAAATGGATTTTTAAGAAAATAGTGATCTATTAAAAAAAATTGTTAACATTTTCCACCATTTATAAAGAACAGTTCACATGTTATAAGTACCAAAATTTTGAATAATAAAAAATACTATCTCAGATCCACAATTTTTGGAAAATACAAAAACATTTATATTTTTAATCTGTATTAATTTATTTGATTGTTGTACCTATTGCAATATTTTTAATTTATAGTTCAATGGACTGTGAAACAGGTTACTATAGAGAAATTATTCTTTATGTTTGCAGTGATTGAAAGTCCAACTGAAAATGATCGGTTGTCAAAAATGGAAAGAGATAAAGTACCTGAGAGAAAGACAAAGGAATTGGACGCTTATGTGGGCTTTGCTAATTTACCCAATCAGGTTTACAGAAAGGCTGTGAAAAAAGGATTTGACTTCACACTGATGGTAGTTGGTGAGTATTGGCTTAAACCTTAGTTAGGTGTGCAGGTTATATATACTCTCTGTTTTATCTTAGGCTACAGCTTTTGTATCATATATCTAGAAGGAAAAAACAGTTTTTTTTATGTGGATATAATTGCGTATGTGTACTGTGTGTGTGTGTGTTGTGATATGTGTATTCGGTTCAACTATGTGTCTTTCTCAGAGGGATTTTTGGAATTAGCTGTGTAGCTGTATAATTAAGGATAAGCAGTCACAACAAAAATATTAATTTCCTGAAAAATGATTGTATTGATTTTGAATTTGAAAAGCGTTTGTGTAGCCTGTAAGGGTAAAATTACGTGTAATGGGTTGTCAGTCTTTTATGGAAACCAGATTTTATGGTGTGGAAGCTATCTGACAACGATTTCTCAAAATCAGTTTCATATATTTTGTTCGTTATAATAGTAGGACCTACTTGTAAAATCATGACCAAACTCAATGTACAAAGTTTGAAACTGTTACAAAAATAAAACTAAACACAGTCAGATTAAGTAGTACTACAAGTTTAAATAACGTTTGAGCAAAATCTTTGATTTCATTACCTACATCCGTAAAAGTGGATTTGTGTATGCCTAGATGTGTATTTGACTTTTAGTGGTGAGAAAAGTTTTCAAGCATTTGGAAAATACTTTAAAAATTAACTTTTCTTTAAATTGGTGTTACTATTTAGTAAAATTTAGCCTTAAAACAATCAAACAAGCCACTTTGATTGCTAACCCCTCCAAAAATGTAGTTTAAAAGTTGTCAACAAAAAATTGAAATAATGTGGTTTTTTTTTTAGAAATTGATTTATGTTATTTTACTAATAAGTAAAGGTGTCGTAATTCAAATCAGTATATGAAAACAAATTATAGTTTGAGATTTTATAGAAAATCTTTAAAGTTAATCCTAACTGCCTTCAAGGACTTGTGTTTATTTTATTTCAATAACTTTTGAATAACAATTTTTGAGTAGCCATGTTTGTTTGTTTTTTTGTTGAATACTGGAAGGCTTGTATATAGTTTCTATTAAATAATTTTACAAGACCGTTTGTTCATTGTTTTTGTGCCATTTATAATAATGTACAGTGTGATCCAATTACAATATTGTTTGTTATTGAAGTATTTGTTAGTAACATTTCCAGACCTGTGTGAAGAAACAGTCACAGATGACAATTCCACAGAGTAGACAAGAGGTATCTGGCAGTAATATTGAAAATATCTGACCTATGAATCATTAGTTGTGATAAATATTTATCTGTTCAGGAATGTGGTGTAACTGTCCTTAATGACTTTTTGTATATTGTAAACAATCTGTAATGTGACCTTAGTGACTGAACTAATCTCTTAGAACAAAATATTTTTGAAAATATGCATACCTAATATTTTCTTTTTGGGAAACCTAATATTTTCATTTAAGTAATATGCTGAATCATGCTGAAACAAAAATTGATATATTTAACTAAGAGCATATGCTCATTTTAGTTTTTTAGCTGCCTCGGTGGCCTAGTTGATAACATACTCAGGGTGGCCTTTCACCCTGAGGACCCGGGTTCGATTCCCGGCCAGAGCTTGGCATTTTCATACGCTATAAATCATCCCATCGTCTGCATTAGCCCACGTGTGCACAATAAAAAAATCATTTTAGTTTGAATAACACAGAGGAAGTGGTCAATATTTGAAGGGCAAGGAAAGTAAGAAGCCTTTTATTTATTGATGTTATAATTATCAATACATTTTAAAGTGTATATACTACTGTTAGAGTAATTAATACAAATAATTGTATACAAAATAATGAACATCACTTAACTGTTTGACATAAAATAATGTGACTTAACCCACTGATGTATAAGGTATTAATCTTTATTCTTAATTTTAAAGGTTTTTTTGAAAGCAAAATAGGGGTGGAAAAACAAAAATTGGTGAAACGTTTCAATTTGGTTCCAAACTATTGGAAAAATACAGTTTCTGTTGTCTCCAGAAATGTGCTCAGATGTGGGCACACATATTGTTAGGCATTCATGTAAAAACCACTTTTTTGAATTTGGGACGTATAAAAAATGGACGTATCAATTTTTTTGTATGGCCACACTTTATGTAAGTGTTGTGTATCATTTTTCAATAATGTGAAAAATAGTATTTCATGTTAACGAAATGCCTTTAAAGTTGAAAAATCTATATGCTACAATTATTAATTAAATTATAATGTGTGTTTTACAAGAGTAATTTACAGTAATGTTCTTCCCTATCGTTAAGTAAAAGGTTGAAATATTGACATTGTGTACTAAATTAAAGGTCAATAATATAATGTGGAAATATTATGTTAAAGGTCATGGTAGTATAAAATGTGCACCTACTCATCAGCAGTGCTCCATTTTTATGTATACAGTTTTTTAAAAGTTTTTACAAAACCTCTGAGTTTTAGTACAGCTGTCTTGCTGTACATACAGATTTTGTATGCCATAATTTTTATATTAGTACTTTCCGAGCCCAAAACTAGAGAAGCTACAATACAATTTTACTTAAATAAGGAATTTAAACAAAAAATTAACTATACAGTATACCCAAATAGAAATCGCTGTTTTGGCGCATGTATGAATATGTATAAGTGACTGTATGTAGTCTTTGTGTTGATCACTGATTATAGTAATTAAATCAGATAAAAAGTTAATCATTTTTAGATGAGCTTAACTATCTTCAATGCTTTTGTAAAAATCAACTTTTCTGTTGTTTTACTTATTTTAGACCAAAATTGAAACCACTGATTGTGGCTCATAATTTTACCATTAGGAAGGATCTATGAATGATTTGTTTCTCTTTTTTCATTTATTTATTTATTACAACCTGAATCTTATAGATTAATTGATTAATGCATATAATTGATCTATAATATGTATAAGACTTAGTGAACTAAATCATGCATGCGGCTTATGACGCTTAAGTCGTCTCTTGTCCAATTCCACATCTAAAAGTTGGATGTGGAATTCAAATGTTGATGTAGTCTCTTGAATGAATTTGTAGGGTTACTGTTGCACTGTGACCTTTGTAGATCTGTTGTGCGCCCTTTATATGTTATTGAGAAGCTCAGTTACAATGCCTTCTCAAGTCCTTATCTCTTCTTAATGACTAGGATTTGTAGAGGATTCAAGATGGTAGCACTGTCCACTTCTAAGTGATGACTTCCCTAAAATTTTTTATTGAGGTACTTGCTCTAATAATTCCTTTTCAGTTTTCTTTCTCTTGATCCTTATAGAGTTTTTGGTAAATTTCGTCAACATTTTTTGTTTTTTTAGTGAGATCCCGCTTATTTTATTTTATATTCATACTTGTAGGAACATCTACAAGTAGCAAAGGAAATGTGGTCCGCCTGTACAGAGCCCTGCATGCATGAGTAAGGCTAAGGTCTCGCAGAGCTCCTTTTGCTACACCATTAGGCCAGTTTCATTCACTGCATCAGTATGGGCTGCTTTAAACTGCAGAATTAACCAATGTAGAGTAGTGAATGCCCCCCACCATGTTGTGTGTCTTGAGTAGATGATTGAGAGTAAATATGAGATAGAGGTGCATTGGATTGCTAAAAACATCAGCTGCTCACTTCAACTGCCTCCACTAGAAAGAAGGCTTACCATGCAGTAGCTTGCAATGATAGACACAAATTTAAAATGTTGTTTGTAACTACTTTATTGTCTTTCTGCATTTATGAAATTTGAAGGTATTGTTTGTGAGGGCTTAGCTGTTTTAATTTCAGTTTTGTTTAAAAGTTGTGCATGTGTTGTATATATAAGTAATATATGTTTTTAAAAATTAGTACTGTAGTCTTTATGGATGGAACTCAATTTTTCACCCAAAATTATTTTAAATTAACATATAATTTATTACTACACTGCATACACATTAATTAATTAAACAAAACATTAAAATCTAATAATGGAAATGACAACACTTATTAATTAATTATATATAACAGTGTTGGCTGATAACGCTACTAAAGCAGTACTGAAGGGAAAGCAAGGTGCTTAAGCATTTGACACAACATAAACCTGTACTGAAGTTTACAATTTCCTGTCTGACATGCTTTGACACTAATGGATGTTTAAAGGCGGGACTAGCTGTTGCCTAGTCCCTACTGTCATAAAAAAAAAAATATTTCTATAGAATATTCCAAAGATAATGTCTACCTTTCTTGTTTAAATTTCCTTATAACATTATGTACAGAGTAGTATATAAAAAATATTGTTGATTAAGAATATTTGGATGTTTTAAAGTTCAGTAGAACGGCAAGAAAGTACAAAATAATTATTAATTTGTGTGTAGCTCTCTGATTTGAATACAAGGCAATTAATTAAAAAGTTTTATTTTGTAAGTCAATGTACTGAAAATAAAGAATTGATCTTTAAATACCAATATGACATTTCCCAGTGCCAAAGCAATCTGTAAACAAAATACATGGTTTTATGGATCAGCAGCCAGGAAGCAGGTAACCTTTATTTTTAAACCTCACCACTTGATTACTGCTTTAAGGTCAAATTGTGGTATTTTGTACCTTTATTGTGAACGGTTGAAATGTTAATGTTAATAATTATTAAAAAAAGGTATGGTAAATGAGGCTTAACATTTTCAAGTGTTTCTATTAATTAATGGAAAAGTACTATATGTCAATTTTTAAATCAGTACTTTCAAAGGCTAATCAAACTTTTAACCCTTCAGAAAGTTTACTATGTCCGCCATAACCGATGATTTGAACACGTGCAACATTACACGAAAATATTAACTCAGCATGATTATATTGTTCATGCAATTATAATCTTTATTGTGAAAAGAAATTAAATTATTTTCTCTCAGTAATAATGATCATTTAATGTTCAGTTTACAAAATGCTTTTCCTTAATACAAAACAGATTAGCTTACAATATATTCATTTCAGTTCTTCATACAGTTTCTAACAATTATTAAGATATTAATATAACACGCACGTATCTACGTACATTAAAGTGTGACTGTATAGAGTCTAAGCCTTTAAATTAGGTCAGTTATTCTAGATGAGCTCTTCACCTCTTTGCACATAAGTAAATATAAAATTTTGTCAGTTATATTTCAAGCAGATTATTTTTGATTTGCAGGTGAATCAGGTCTAGGCAAGTCAACACTGATAAACTCGATGTTCCTGGCTGACATATATAGCACTGAGCACCCTGGCCCATCACTTAGAGTCAAGAAGACAGTGCAAGTAGAAACCAGTAAAATCTTACTCAAAGAGAACGGAGTTAACCTAACATTAACCGTAGTGGATACACCTGGTTTTGGAGATGCTGTGGACAACTCAAATTGTTGGCAGCCCGTCATTGACTACATTGAGTCTAAGTAAGTATTTTGTGCAGAACAATCAGCTGTTTTGCGGGAGTGATAAAAGTGAATTTCCAGAAGCAACATTATTCACAATAATTCCTTCATCTTATTTCACATTGCGAGTTGTGGCAATAAATTAACTGGACTGGTGCTACAAAACATTTTATTGATCACCAGTTACTTTTCAGAGTTTATCCCCTTCAATGTACTTTCCTTGCCATCCCCTACAACGCACCATATGAATTTTCCATTGTTCTCTGGAAGACCGCTTCTGTCAGCTTGTTGAAACCCAGTCACTTTCACTGTATCCACACTATAAAACCTTGCCTCCTTAAGCTCCAATTTGACATTAGGAAATAAAAAAGTTACAGGGGGCCAGGATGGACGAGTATGGTGGATGGCCGAGACAGTGGTTCCATACTTCACAAAGAATTCCTTCACAGAAAAAATGGAATGGGGAGGTGCATTGTCTTAGTGAAGCATCCAGGAATTGCTGTTCAGCAAATCGAGTCTTCCTCTTCTCATTTGTTCATGAAGGGCTGTCATGAACCTTCGGGGACACACTAAATATAGACAATTCCGTGCTTGTCAAAAGAAAAAAAAAGCCTTGAATTTTTATTTGCTCATTTTTGCTTTTTTTTGCTGTGGTGAAGTGGGGCTCTTCCAATGCGTTGATTGACATTTTGTTTCAGGATCATAGGAGAAAAACCACAATTCATCACAAATAATCACACTGTCAACAATTCTGTATCATTATCATTGTGGTGTAAACTTCAGCACACATATTAATTATAGATTCCTTTAGCTTTAAAATGAGAAGTTTTGGCACCATTTTTGCACATTCAGTGATTTGTGCAAAATCTGACACTTTTTTTAATTCCTGAAATTTCAGCAAGAGCTTGGGCTCTCAAAAGACGATTTTCGCAAATCAGTTTCCAAATTTTCTGGATGTTTTATGACCGTCCAGGCCACTGATCATCTTCGGTCATTTCACATCCTTCCTTAAAAACCATTTAAACCACACAAAAACTTGTGTGCAAAATAAATATTCACTTCTATATATTTCTTTTAACATGGTGTAAGCTTTTATAGCAATTTTTCTCAGTTTGAGAATAAAATGTGAGGTTAACTTGTTGCTCCATTTGCACTGATGCACTTTTTTGACGATTCACTAGCGCAAGAGCTTGAACGGGCGATTGCTACAGCGAGACGGAGAATGATGTAAAATGGTGCCTATTGAGCTCAGGGTGGGGGAAGCATCAACAGACACAAATATGTTTGAACCTGCTGCGGTGTGTTTGCTGTTTGCTGATAGCAGCACAAGTCCAGTTATTTAATTGCTACACTTTATATAATAAGTGTTAAAATGTGCATAAAGTGTTTTAAATATTCAAATTATATTAAAAATTCGAAAGTAAACTGTTTGACAGTCAGGGAATTAGAAAATGCTACTTTATGCTGGTTCTGAAGGTGAGTTGAATATGATCCCTGATCATTGATTTACTTTTGTATTTTCAATTAAATTTGAAAATATAAAATGGCATTATGCACAGATTTTAATGTTAATTACATGGATAAGATATTTTTTAAGAAAGTGGAATCTATAAAAGTTATACTGTTTATGATTTTTAATATTGGCATTTTGAAAGGATCGCCGACTGTTACAAGATAAATTTTAAAAGCGTAATCATTAATTAAAATTGTCTATAAATCACTAAATAAATTAATAGTTTAGAATATCTATTAAAGTTAAAAATTTTGATCGCTGATAATTTCAACGTAATATTACAATAGTAATGTTTTAAAAGTTTTATATCGTATATTTTCCTTTTTAATATGATTAAATGAGTTAGGCATGGCCTTGTCCTGTTGCATTAAGCAAAAAGAATTAACCCCTTAAATTAGTTAATTTTGTGATACATAAAGCTATTTCTTTCAGATATGAAGAGTACCTGAACGCTGAATCTCGAGTAAACAGAAAAGCATATCAGCCAGATTCGAGAGTGCACTGTTGCCTGTATTTTATCGCACCTTCCGGCCATGGTCTGAAACCCTTGGATGTGGAATTTATGCAAAGGCTACATGATAAAGTTAATATAATTCCAGTCATATCTAAGTCTGACACAATGACACCTGATGAATGCACACATTATAAAAAACAGGTGGGAATGATGGATCTTTTTGTGTTTCGTAATCATAACATTGTAATATTTCTGGTTTTTTATTCAACCATATCTGACACCATTTATTTTCTGATGAGTTTTGAGAAAAGCGAAATGTTATTTAGACAGCTTCTTGATCTTCTGTTAAGAGACTTTTTAGATCTTTTTTTTCACTCGTGTTCTGGTCTTTTTTCTCACACAGCTGTTTTAAAGATTTATCTTTATATGTATCTTTTATTAGCAATGTTTGTATTATTGTTTATATTTCTCTAGTCTAGTCTTTACAAAACGTGTTGTGCAAAAATTATCTTAAGTGATTATAATCAGCAAAACAAAAATGATTAAAGTTTTAATTTCTTACTTTCTTTATCAGAGTGTAACATGTTCGTATTATAGCAGCGTTGGAAATTATACTGGGGGTGACGTCTAACATGAGACTTTACACCACAATACAATGTATTGTTGAAATGAAATTAAAACTCCAGTTTTCATAATTTGCCTTTAAAATTCCTAAGTGTCTGAGCCAAACCGGGTAAACCCTGTGGCATCCAATCCTCGGCACCTAGTTACTACTGTACACAATTTTTTAGTATTTTTTTATTAATAATAGTACAGAGAATAGTAACTGTATGTTTTCTGAGTGGACAGTAACAGCACATTATTAAATACAAGGTAAATTGAGAAACAAGGGAAGGGAGACTGTGTTATCAAATGCACACAATAAACTAATTATTTATTTTCACTGTAATTTGAAATATGTTGAGTAATCAATATCATAAAAGTTGTTTTTGTTTCTGTGGTAGCTGGTACTGTATTTCTGTGAATGAATCTAATTGAATGGGGCAGGCGGTTATTTTTTGCAATTGAGTTCTTTTGTTTTGCACTCGTTATTATTTATTGGCTTTTTTAAACAATGTTGAGTAACAAAATGGTCATGTGAGTTTGTTTCGTGTACAAATGAAAGACCCATGTAACATTATTGAAATATAATTTGTATTATGTAATTAAATAAAAAGAACATTATAATCCTATTTTAAATGTTTTTAATAATCCAAGTAATTTTGGCGTAATACATTTTTGAAAATTTAAAACCTAATGGCATGAATGAATGAATGTTTACGAACAAGCAAATATTTTATGGCAGCGTCAAACTAATGATAATAATCACCAAAATTATAAAGTAGGAAACATTTAGTTTTGGTCCCAAAACTTGTTATAATTGTAGCATCTGTATGTTTTTTATAATCAATTAATTTTGTTAGTATAATACTAATAAAGTAAAGGAGCGTTTGAAGAATGTCAGTTCAAACAGATTTAATGTGTAGTCTTTATTAAGTTTTTACAAATTCTTAATTTATAGTTTCATTGAGTTTTTGACAAGTTAATAATGAAATAGTTCTTGCGAAAGTTAATGAAATTAAGTTATTTGCACACCCAGTGATTCTTGCTTAATAAATTAGTGAGTGTTTGAACTTAAAAGTTCAATCCAAGCAGGTTTGAAAAATCAAAGTAACAGTTAATTTTTTAACTGTTGTTACTTTACTAGATTTTAAATGGAACTTATCTTATTAATTTCTTGGTATAATCTAGTAGTTGTAAATTTTATTTCATACTTGTTTTGCAGATTTTAAATGAAATAGCTCAACATAAAATCAAGATCTACGAGTTCCCAGAAACAGAGACGGAAACAGAAAACGATGAAGACTCCAAACTACATAAAACATTAAGAGATAGGGTTCCGTTTGCAGTTGTCGGATCAAATACAGTTCTGGAGGTGGATGGCAAGAAGGTTAGAGGCAGAAAGTATCCTTGGGGAATTGCCGAAGGTGAGAAAACATATTGTAGAAAGTAGGTGAAAATAATTTAAAATTAACAATAACTCGTAAGTACTCCCAGTAAATATGTAAGACATTGAAATATTATAAAACAGTATTTACCTTTGTTTCCATACAGAAAAATTTTGCTGAAAGCATTGTGGGAGACAGTTGCAAAACATTTGTAATATTTTAATTACTTGTAACAAAACTGAAATATCATAGATAAACTTCCTAACAATGTTTTTGAATGTATATGTTAGTATAGTACTGATGTCTTATATATTATTTGTGATTACTAAAATGATTTTTGTTTTGAAAAGTTGACAATAAGCCAAGCAGTATATTAAGTTAAAGTTTAAAGGGGTTTAATTAAAAAAATGTTTCAACAAATCAGGCAAGAGAAGAATAAATTGTGGGAAAACCGAACAAATGATCTTCAGTATCTTCAGTCTTCGAAAAAGCTTCACCTGTGCATGTGCAAGACTCGTTAACAAAAATTAAGCTATAACACAATAAAGAACTTCATAAAATTTTTGATAATTGTGAGTTTTTTACGTTGAACATTATTGAAAATCTTAATAAAATAATTGTAAAGTGATTTTATGAAAGAATTTTCAAGTTTAAATGAAAACTACATGCACAGCGTGTGATGCTTGTAACAAAGAAATAGTTATAATGTTCAATGTCATTAAACTTTTTATATTAGAGTTTTTAAAATTTGCAGTTGTTAAAAGTGTAAGTTTAATTGTTAAACTGAATTTTTTTAGAGTAGTACATTCAGTAAAAACTTTTGTCGAATAAAATCGAGGACTTTCAAACATGTGCAGTGTCATAAGACTTCAAGTGATTTTATAACATCTGTCTGACCTATAAGTTCAATAAAACTGTACCTCTAAATATCTAGTTTACCCCTTTCTATATCTGTATCCCTTTATAGTTTGATAACAGTTTTCGAAAATTCAGGAAATTTGAAAATCGGAATTAATGATTCAATAATCTGGATTTGTAATGGTCAGCGTTTGTTTACTAAATGATTATTTTTAAATTGTTTCAGATTAACTTAAAAAAAATAAGATTTGTAATATATTTAGTAAAAAAAATTATTGTAATGTGATTTTAATATGTTTTGTAAATTTGTGAAGCAAGAATTGCATAATTTCTTCGAAATGAAACTCTGAGCCTGTTTCTTGGGCGTAGTGTTTTTGAGTTTAGTTGAAAAATTGGCTTTTGGCAATAAAAATATGCATATTTTGAAGCCTTGCTTTTTAACTGATTGCAACAATGTTAGAAAATATTGAAATTTTTTTTCCAAAACTGATAGATTGGGAATTGCAGTTGATTAGTTGAAAAACATCTTTACAGTCTGTACAAGTTTAAAATACTGTATATCTTCCGTTAATTTGCAGTGTTTCGGAGAAAAACTGTTTTACCTTTATACTCAATTTGGCTCTTTTGCAGAAGATCTACCAACTCTAATGATTTTCTATAAGATTAATGATTATATTATTACAGCTGTTAAGTTATTTTTAAAATAATAATAACACGACGAGAGACAGTGTTGGCTGGGATGTAATAAAATGTCAATAATGGACAAAACAAACTGTTGGTGATGTAACAATAGTGTCCACTCCAAAACAGGACTATGGAAAGAAATATGGTTAAAAAATTTAAAAACTCTGTTTGATATACTAATTTTGTTGTTACATTAAGTAGGACACACCAACACTGTTGAATCAGTGTAGACATTTGGTAAGTGAAGAAATCAAAGTGAAAGTGAGACTTCAAGGAATATAATGTAATCTTTATAAATGCCCATCTAATCTATATAAATTGTGTAATAATACAAAAATGGGTACGTTCATAAATTAAATCTATTTCATGTTATGTACTTTTAAATGAAATGTAATCTTCAGAAAAATAATTTGAGTAAACGATGTCAACAACCTTTTTATGTTTTAGTTGAAAACCTAGACCATTGCGATTTCATAGCACTGAGGAATATGCTAATCAGAACCCACCTTCAGGACCTCAAGGACGTGACAAACAATGTACACTACGAGAACTTCCGTTGCCGAAGTCTTGCGGGACACGGGCCGGACGGCAAACCTACCCGTATCTCAAGCAAGTATGTTGACAACAAGTATGTGTCGCTTTCATTTGTTCACCTCCTACTAACCCTAGCATACTGATATCATACTAACACTTTTGTTGAATAATTATTTAAAAATATTAATAATTTTTAATTACAAGTATAAAAATATAATGTGACACTAACAAAATAAAAACAAGTAGGTTTTGTATGTTCTGATAAACTTCTTTCAGGGTTGCCAGATATTTAAATTTTGCAAAACTTTTCAGTGGGTTTTTTATTAAATCCAGTAATTTTTACGACTTTTCTAAATCGTTAGACAACATTATTTGGACAACGAAAAATAATTTAATAATAATTTATGTACACTTAATTATAATAAATAAATAAATATGTACACTTATTCTAAAATAATCCTATGGCAATTTCAGTTTTGCCCTCCAGTTTTGGTTTCAAAAAGTGGGAACCCAAACATTTAATTTTTTCCTGTTTAAGAACATCAACTTTTTTTATGAAAAAAAAACATTTAAATGAACATTTCAGGATTACTAAATCAAAAATATGGAGAACTTGTAGTTATTACGATTTAAAAATAATCTCAATGAAAAATTAAAAATCTTAGACCGAGTAACCATCAACTGCAGAGTGGAGTTGCGATGATCAGAGTGGACTAAACATTCAACATATTGTTTTCAATGTAAGTGCGATTACTGAAAATGAAGCAGAATCATGCAATACTGCTAGACTGTGCTCAGCTCCATTACGCTTTCAGTGGCCGCACTTACCCATTGATAACGAAAGACTCTCCATTGATTGCCCGTCCTTCACTCTCAATGGTTTAAGTACTAAAGACGGACAATGTCTGTCCTCTACTTCCCTGATCTCTTTGCCATATGTTTCTAGCCTAAAAGTCGAATATAGAAACATAAATCTATTTTCAATTTATGAGATTTTTCCTTCGTTTATTTCCGTTGTTACTCGTTAATTTCCGCCAGTTTCTTTGTGAATTTGTGTACGAATTTGACAGTTGTAGAAACATGGCTTCTCGTGAGGAATTGTTTACTTATTCAAGTGTGTTTGTTATGAAAGTGGTTGTGAGATTAGTGATAATGAAGAGCAAGAAGATTTTGTTGAAAATGACAGTAGTGATAGTGATAACAGTGATGATGAGATCTGTGAAAATAGGCATTTTAGCAAGTGGTGATAACAACAGCAATAAAAAATGGGTAGATGTCACACCTAATGAGCTGAAAGTCTATTTTGGACTTGTAATATTGATGTCACAAAACCTAAAGTCTAGACTAAGTGAATATTGGTCCACTAGGAGAGTAATACATAGCCCTATATTTGGAGAAACTATGGCTTGTGACCACTTTATGTCAGTTTCAAAATACCTTCACTTTTCATCTACAAATAAAGGATGTGATAAACTTAGAAAAATTAGGCCTATTTTAGATTTGTTTCTGTTTTCTTTTAAAAAAATATTTACTCCTGGAAAATATATTTGCATTGATGAAAGTCTAATGGCTTTTCGTGGGCATTTATCATATATTCAGTTCAATCCTTCAAAGCGAGCCAGATTTGGTATAAAAATATATAAAGTTTGTGACTCGGAGACTGGTTACTGTTACAATTTCAAAATTTACACTGGGAAGGAGTCTACAGATGGCACAGACTTCTTAGTAAGCGAACAGGTTGTATTGAGTATGTGCAAGGATTTGTTTGGTCAAGGCCGAGTGTTAGTTATGGATAACTGGTACAGTTCACCAAAACTATTTTTAGAGCTCATCAATAGTAGTACTCATTGTATAGGCACTGCAAGACAAAATAGGAAAAATATTCCTAAAGATTTAAAGAAATTGAGAGATTTGAAGAAAGGTGAACTTGTGTTCAGGCCTTGCAACAATATATTATGTCAGAAGTGGAAGGACTCATGCTATCAACCTGTCACGAGCGACCAGATTTTGAAGAAGTGATTTCTCAGAGAGAGCAAGGCAGAGATGACCCACAAAAGACTTTGAAGCCAAATGTAGTGGTTCAATATAACAAATACATTTGTGGAGTAGATAAGCAAGACCAAAAATTATCCTCTTTCCCAGTAATGCGCAGGAGTGTAAAAGGCTATAAGAAATTATTTTTTTATCTTTTTGATATTGTTTTATAATGCTAGTGTGATACATGGAATTGTCACTAACAAAAAACAGCATATTTCTGAATTTAGGGTAAATATAGTTGAACAAATTCTACAAAGTGTTCATCTACCAGCCAGATCATCAGCTTCTGGAGATACACCATTGCGTCTTCAAAGTAAATTTTGGGGACATTTTATAAGGAAAATCTCCCCAACAAGCAATGCAAGACCATCTAGAAAGTGTAGGGTATGTACTGCAAAAGTAAAAAGGTCTGAAACAATTTACCAGTCAAAGTGTTCCTTTGCATTTGGAAAATTGTTTCAAAATTTATCATAGTCAGACAAATTTTTGAAAAGGAAACAAAATGTACATACTGTAAATATATAAACATAAAAAATGTTAATATAGTGTTGACTAAATATGTGTTAACAATTACAACAACATTATGGAGGATAAAATTGGTAGGTTACTTGCTTTTATTATTGCACATAATCTTAGTGTAAACTACTGAAAAAATTCAGTACTGAAAGGCCAATAACATGTTAGTAAAATCCAGTTTCCAATGGGTTAAAAACAATAGTTTAGGATTTTAATGCAGGATTTGAATGCACTCCACTCAATGCAACTTCCCTGTGCATTTGGTGGAATTGTTTGTGTGTTTTACAGAACACAGTTTACTCTGTGGATGTGATTTGTCAGTTTAAAAAAAATTTCCTTTATACACTAAGTGAAAGTAATGAAACATATATAATATGAAATTATTTTTATATGTAAAAGACTATTTGCAAAATTTGTCTATAAATAAATAACAAATACAGTTATTACAGCAAAAAGTTTATTATTGTCTTCTGTCAGAAAATCTTTACATTTTAAATTTATAGTGATTGAAATTTATATTGATTTATAATGATGATGATCTTAAGTGCTTGAAATAATAGGATTTTAAATTATTTTATATGGCAAACCCTGTCAGCGAAACAGAATACAGTGTAATAGCCTTATAATAAAATACGGCTGTCACATTTGTTCATTCTATTTTTTCCTGTTGCAAGTAAATAATAACTACTGCTCTAATAAATACTGTATTGGAAAGTAAAGTTTGGTAAAAATAATACATAAATCATTTTTTTTTTTTTTTTTTTTTGTAAACATAAACAGACCTAATATTTTATTTGACCAATAGTTATTTTAAAAACAAAGTTTTAGTGTGTCAAATTATTTTTTAATTACATTTAAATACTAGTTTAAGATTTTTCAGCAATTTTTAATGGTTTTATATTAATATAATTAGAATACAGGGTGGTCGAGGCTGGTCAGTCTGTTGCGTTGCTGAACTTGCCCATTCAAGGTTGTAGGTTCAAGACTGCAATTACTGACTTAAGCTTTACTTTACCCTTTTCGATCTATTGTCTTTATTAGTGTAACTGACATAAAGTACATTAATTGTCATAACTGGACTTAAGCAAAAAAAAAAGTATTATTACATGCAATAAAATAATAATAGAGATCTTAAATAATAATAAATTACATTATCAGGAGTTTATGATTATTATTTATTTATATAGTTTTAATAAATAATAATGGTAAACTTAAATAAAACATTATTTAAATAAATTATACAGAACATTGGCTTCCTCCTATATTTCATGCAGTATTTTTGTATTTTGCAATTTTCCATTGTCTTGTATTGTTTTTTGTGCTGGTTGATTGTTTGTTTTTCTTCACGTGGACTGTATTGTTTTGTATTGCTTTTTAACAAAATGTGCTATGTGAAGTATTAGTAAACTTAATTGTGTTGTTCAGCAAGTCTCGCAAAGATATTCACTATTGGAGTGAATGTGTTTTGTTTGACATTAAAAATATTACACTCACCTTTAAAGTAATGAAAAATGTTGAAAATATCTTTTAACATTGAAAATGTTTTGAATAATATCAAAAAATTAAATAGTGAGTGCCTTTTCGAGATAAGTAGCCAAGTTTTGAATAGTCTCTGCCAAAAATTAGTTTATACCAATTACCTTTTTAAGATAATAGAAGTTTTGGTGCTTTTTGCTTGTAGTTTTGGCATAAAGGTACTTTCATTATTTTTTTGTTAATTGAATTTATAATCTTGTAATTAAAGCTTCTTTTAATTTAGTATTAATATATTTAAAGATTGGTATTTGAAATTGTATATTTCAGTATTTGGTTTTCCATAACAGATTTTTAGTGAAATGAAATATTTTAAAATGAGTTTTTATAATTAAAAAATAGCCTAAATAGTAAAACAAAAATTTAAATTACTGTAGTGCAAAATTTAGAACTTAAGTGTTTTACTAAAAACGTTTGAGGATTATTAAAAGATTCAAAAATAATAAGCATAAGTATTGTTTATTTAAAATAATTTAAATTTTATTAAAACATTTTTTGTCTGTGTTTAAATTAGTTAACTCATGACCTGCCATGAAATAAAATTTGTAGACCTTTTTATTAAAAAGAATTAACTGATTCTATCGAAACTTTAACAAATACAAAAAGCGTGTTGAATAAAATTAAAATATGACTACACACTGAATTTCTCTGCTATTTGTTAATTGGACCAGCTAAAAATACATATAGTTTTGTTTAATAATAATAATTTAATGTAGTACCTTAAATTGATGCACCTTATGAGTGCTGCTTCCTGGCAGAGATTCACAATAAAGGTATTATTACGTAAACATGTGGTGAGAGTGTTAAAATATTCCTCGCCTATACGATACATGATTGGAAAACTTGTCGGAGTAGGTCAGTGGGTTATCAAATATTATAAAAGAAACTTTTGACTATTTTTTAATTTCTATTATTGCATTCATATTATTTTACTACATACATTTTTTTTTTTGTAAACATATTCTGTTAAAATTGATTGACAGGATATAATATTAAAAAAGTATTAAGATAATTAAACTTAAACTTGAGTCAAAAAGAATTTATTGTATATTTTTTTTTAAATACATAAATTTATTTTCAGTTACTAATTGCAGCAATTACCAACTGCTGAAGTTTATCAATTCATTATATAATTAAATTTGTTTTTAAAAGTTACATCCTTAGAAGTTTTGCTCCTCATTTAAATTAAAAAGCTAAAAAAACAGAATTAAAAACCACCAAATGTTTGAATAACAAAATTTCAAAATTTTCATTTTATGAATTCATAAATATTCATTCATAAAAAAAAAACATTATCATCATTTGGTTTGTAAGCTTAAACACTTTGACTATCTAAGCTTTTAAACGATATATGGCTAAGTTATTTTGTAGTTAAAAGCTTGCTGGCGACCTACTCTATACTCTGATTGGTTAAATAATTTCTGCGTTTTTTTTTATCTCAGTTCATGCCCTCAAGGAATACTCAACAACACTTTCATGACTGTTTGGTAAGTTTTCATAAATTGATTCGGTTACAAAATTTATTTATGTTGTTTTAAAACACCTGTTAGTGAAAAGGGGCCAGCAAGCTTTTTGTTGTGGCGGATTTTTGAACATTTTGCACCCAAAACGTCAGTGTTTGCGTGTGATTGTGTTTTAGCTGTCCGGGTCATTGCAGGTAAGTCGTGTCTGGTCCCTTAGCACTGCAAGGATTGTTGTTCGTTGGCTGTTTGTTGTTTTATGTGTTGTGTTACATGTGTGTTTTAATTGCAGGATTATTAGTTTGATACATTAAATTTTTGTTAATGAAATTACTGTAAGACACATTCTGCAGGTATAATCCTTTAAACTGAATGATATCTAGAAACTCAGATGGTTAAGAAAGTCACAGTTCCACAAAACTGAACCATTTGATCATTGGTTCAATTTTATTCACTAGCAATACAGGTTGATATGACCCGTACAGATTTTGACCCAAGTTCCAGGAGCAGCCTTCTTTTGGCAGCACATGTACAATTCCTAGTTCAAAAATTGGAGCATCTGGCCATATCTCATTGAACTACTCTGTATGGTTGTTTGTTCGTGTTTTTTTGTTTCACATTCTCACCTCTAAAATTCTCTTCATATTAGACCTCTTACGTGCAGAACTGTAGACAGATTTGTTTCCTTAGTTCAGTTGCTGAAGGCCTGGTGCTTGACTTGATAAGAGAACAGCTGCCAGCTTGCTCTCTTGGAATCACTGTAAATGTTAAGGTTTAAGAAATGCAATGGAACTTGTTTATGTCGCTGAAGGGAAAAAAATTAAGTGTATCTTAGTGGTATTGTAATTTTAAAGAATATTATGGAATAAAAATTTAAAAAAATATATTATTGCATATAATCTTAGATTTTTTTAGTCTTTTTATGAAAGAGAACTAACTGATTTTATCAAAATCTATTTGTAAAGTTAAATTCGATGTGTATAATTACTCAAGTTGGCCAATGTGACAGGCAAAGAAATATATACTTTTATTTCTTAACACATGTTAAGTATGAATTGTTTTTATTACTATATTTATGTGTTTAACTATTATATTTTTACTTACTACTGTACATATTTTAAAATCCAGTATCAAATATGGTGTAAAAACATTATACAAACTTTCTCACATTAAATTATTTTTCCAAAAAGTTCTGAAAAAAAGAAAATCCTTTTCTAATTTCTCAAAAACATATCAGGATTTTGTTAAAAATTTTGGTCACATCTGAAGATTTATTTCTCATATCAGATTAACAGTTTTAAAATTAAAAAAATACTGTTTAGAAGTAAATTGGAAAAATACAATATGAGTGGTAGTGGGGGTTTAATTTTGGGCTCTTCCAATTTACTTCCAAATTATAAACTTATTTTATTTCAGGTTTGACAGTTACAATGAAAGTTTTGAAGCTTACTGTTGGGGCAAAATGTGGTTTTGAAAAAACTTATTTTTTTAAAAATAAGCTGATTTTCAATTTTTCCATTTTTTTAAAATTTAAAACCTTTTATTCGAATTTTAAAAAATGGTCCGCTTCTATGGGAAAATGTAACTTACTTACCAAATTTCATAAAACTTGGTCAGTTAGCTTACGTTACTGTGATTGGTGACACAAATAAACAGACATCAAAGTAAAAACAACTTGTTTTCGACTCATGAATTACGTTATTGAGACATGTCTTATGTCATTCAAATCTTAAGGTACAAGATAGATTTTTTATACATCACAAAGGAGAAGGAAAAACAATTTACATCTTATAGTTGAATTAGCAATCATTACAAAATTTAACAAATTAAGGGAGATAACAATCCAGTTAACTTTTTCTAATAAAAAAAGGGGGGGGGTAATATTGCACAACTGGTGCAAGTGTCACTTTAGTCTAAGTGTAGTGGGATAGACTAAACATACAACCCAATCTTGAGAATATTTATGCACTTATAATTTTTTTACATGCATTTTTACATTTATTCAGTAGAATTAGAAATTTTGAGAGCTGCTGAGTGGTTGGTGTTTTTATCAGCAGCTGTAATTCTGAAGATACTTCATCTGCTAGCTGGCAACTTTTTTATTGACTATCTGCCAAGTTTATCTGCTGTTATAACCAAGTTCGACTGTATAAATGACATTTAAACAAAAGTCTAAGTTTTTTTTTTTAAAAAACCATGATGAAACCTTGTTCCTTTAAAAAGTCTATTTATCTTTATTTTGCAAAAATAGTGGGGGTCTATAATGTAAAATTAGGTGTATGGTAAACATATATATGAAAAATAAATGGTAAAAATGTAATACTTATTTGGGCAATCAGAGGGCAGAAAATGTATTTAAACTAATTATACTATACTGGTTTATTAACACTGTAATCTTGTCTTTTAAACTGGTTTTACTTTTATCAACCAATATATTTGTTGTTTTATGGGATATTTTTTATTACTGATATGAGTAATAAAAAATTTATTTTTTTACTTTTGAGTACTGAGGTTGGCACAACTATAGCAGTCCTTTGGATTTATATGTATTTTACAGTGAATGCGTTTCTCCGCAATACTATATATGTATATATAATTTTGAAATATTTTTATTCCATAACAGGTAATCTAAAAGTTTTACCTGTTTTTGCCTAAAAGTAAAAATTTGAATATTTACTAAAAAAAGTAATATTTAAGACTGTTCACAATCTTTAGCGATAAGTGTTTCAAGTAAACATTATTTATAATTTTAAAAGCAGAACCTTTATTGTTATTTATCTTCTGCGTTTACTTTAAGTAAACTTGTCATTTATAAGTAGTGTTTACTTGCAAGTTATTAATTTTTACACTCAAATTTGTTTTCCTTTGTATATTATAAAATCATTTTAATATATATTTGTGGGTTAATAACTTTAAAATTTTATTGTGTCAGGAATCCTCTGGCGCAGATGGAAGAAGAGAAAAGAGAACATGATATTAAAATGAAGAAAATGGAAAAAGAAATGCAACAAGTGTTTGAAATGAAAGTGCGAGAAAAACAAGAGAAACTGAAAGAGTCAGAGTTAGACGTAAGTTGTTTTGTAAAACGTATTCATTTATGTTATTCATGTATTGAAATTTTGTCTTATATTTTTAAATGAAAAATATTTTGTAATTATCTTTTGCATAATTCTAATAATTTCTAACAAATTTTAGTTATTTATGGCAACGTATGTGGTAAATACTGAATGGTTGTGCCATTGCAAGACCCCTGCGATTCATGTATTGGTGCCACTCTGATCTGTCACTTACTGTCAACAGTTACCATTATGGCAAAAGCGTTACTTGTTTTAAGTTTGGACCATTTAATTAATGTAAATATTACAATCCCTTCACGAAGTTGCATTTTAATGATTAGATTATCTTAAACTTTCTTCTTTCTTAGATTATCTTTCTGGGTTTCGAAAATGCTGACTGAAGTCCTCAAATTAAAACAAGTTTACAGAGCTAAACTTCTGAATTGAAACCACAGTAACCACAGTTAATAGTCCACACACATACATACTCTCTCTCCCCTTCCCTCCCCCTTCCATCCCTCCCTTTCTCCCCTCCCCCTCTCTCTATCTCACATATATATTATTATTATTTGCGTATAAACCCTTTCGGATCACGCAAAGCACTCCAATTCTTGTTCCTTCTAATCCTCCACACCTCCCTCATCCTGTCCCCATGGATCCTCCCACGCCTCTGTCTTTTTTACCCCTGCCTCTCATATGTCATATATATATATATATATATATATATATATATATATATATATATATATATATATATAAAACAAAAGGGGAAAAATGGAAAAATTCAAGATGTATCAACACTGAAAAACATGTGTATGTTGTTTGGGATAAAAATAGGATATTGTTGACTGATTTTATTCAAGAGGTGAAACAGAAAATAAAGGTATTGCATTACGATACCTTTAGAAAACTTTGTTGTGTTATCCAAACCAAGAAGGGAGAATGCTGAGTCGCATTGTCATGTTGCTTTATGGTGATAGAACACCTCACACAGGTAGTACAACTGTAAATCTGATCTGGTCATCCAGTTTTGCTTGGAGCAGTGATACAACTTGGCTGAAGCAACAAGTAACACTTGTTTTCTCATCTCAAGCAATCACTAGTTGGCCAACAATTTAACAATGATGATGTCTAAAATTGCTGTTCACACAACATGTTAAAAAACTAGTTACACGATGATATGAATGTTTATGAAAATTTTATAGAAAAGTAAAATAAAATGTACTCAGTCTTCATTATTATCATTTCTTTTTCATCAAAATTATTATTATTTTATTTAATATTACATGTTTTTAAATTCCAAAGTGGTATATTGCAAAAACATTGCATAAACCTTCTTGCATTTAATTAAATTATTTAAAAGCTGCCAGTAACTGATTAACTGTAAAATCATACTGTTAATGTAAAATTACACAGACAAAAGAACTGTTCTTAATGTAATATTATTTTAAATTATTCATATAAAAACAATTAAAAAATAATATAATTAATTTTAAAGTAAAATTATTTTGAATGAACTAATTCGGTCAAATTTAACTTGTTCTTGTGTTAAAAGAATATATTGGTATTTTTATTGATAAATAAATCCTTTTAAATTACTGTCTATTCATATATCTCATTTTAATTCACTGCCTATGCAATTCTTTCATAATAAATTACTGATTGTTCAAAGTTATAATTTTAACTCATTTTCTATTCAAATCTACAATTTTTAATTATGTTTTATTAAATTTGTCATTTTAATCATTTATGTTTCTAAATCAGTCTTTTGTATTCTTTAACTTTAAAATCATCGTATATATATTCTAATCCATTAAATATTTGTTCTAGTTAAACTATTTATATTTTAGTAGTGAGTCTTTTATTTAAGTGTTTATGTTGTTATAGATTAGTAAAAATCCATACTTAACTATATGATAAAATCCTACTTATCACTAACGCACTTCTTCTCTTGAGTTTCCACGATTACTCAACTTAGCTGTTAATATTTAGGCCCAGAGATGTTTGCAATTACACAATATTATCCCATCTTCTTTTTAATTGCTGTATTTTAGAATATATATATATATATATATATATATATATATATATATATATATATATATATATATATATTGAATTTTTTTGTTTTTTTCCATAAATGCTGCAAATGTGGAAGCATATTAATTAATATAAACAAAATATTAATTATTAATATTTAAACACATAAATACGGTAATAAAAACAATTTTTTTCGTCAGTGGTGTGCCATTGTATTTGAAATCACTGTATTCAGACTTTTTATCTTATTAATTTTGTTTTCAAACAGATGCAAAAGAAGCATGAACAAATGAGAAAATCACTTGACCAACAAATACAAGAACTGGAAGAGAAAAGAAAGGCGTTGGAAGCAGAGAAAGCAAGTTGGGAATCCAGTAACGGGATAAGTTTAGACGAGCTGCGTAGAAGAAGTCTTGAAAGAGAGTAAGTAATCGACCAAAAACATTCTTTTTTGTCTTTTGGATACCATAATTGCAATGAATTTTTTAAATTTAAGTAGAAATTTATTTTTAAAAAACAATGAAGTAAATTGGTTGGTCGCACAGCTTAAATTTAAACCTAAAGTTATTATTTCTACTATTAATTTAAAAAAAGTCTGATAAATGTTTTTTGAAACAATAATATTATTAAAATAAAAATTAATAATAATTGTATTATTTCTAAAAGTGAAGTGTTTTAAAAAGCGAAAGGACGTTTAAAAACCATTATCATTGGCTGTTACAGCAAATAACAGACATAAACAAAATTGAAGATTTACATTTTTATTAAATTTATGTTTAGAAATATTGTGTTTTAAAATCTTTCCATGTCCCTATCAATTTATTTAGCTTGATCAATTACTTTATCTTGAAAAAAATTATAGAAAAAAATTACAAGCCATATACAGTTCACAGTGTAAAGCCCTGGCCAATCAAAATTTAAGAGCAAAATGTGAAAGCTGATATTTTCTAACTGCATTTTTAAACTACAGAATGTATGCTTGATTTCCTTTGTGCCTATTATTATTGAAAGTTATAAGAGTTATGTAATACAATCATTTCAGGGCTTATGCTCAAAGAAAGTTACTAAACAATTATAAAATTGTTTATAAAAACAGTTATAAAGTTAAAGCCAATTATTCTCCATTGGTCACAGCTCATCTGACAGATGCTTTCTGTTTATTTTTGTAATAATTTAGAAAAAAGAAATGGATGAACTAGACACGCTTTCACACACCTTAAGTACTTATCCCATTTGGTTGGAATTTTCCTTCATGTAATACATATTGCTTTTGGATAAACTGCAGAAAATAAATACATTAATAGAATAAACAGAATAACACAATTGATACGTAGGCATATTTTTTGAAAATATAGTAAACTGGTTTGGCTTTGACTATAAAATCATTAAGATCCACAACATCAACAACAACATTAGATTTAATGATCAGTCTGTCTGATGCAGCTATGCCTAATAAAATATTTATTTCATTTCTTTGAACAGTTTGAAATACATTATAACAAACAAATAATCCACTTGCAACATAGAATATAAGTACATGCACAAGGTGTCACTCAATGTTCCAGGAATTTGAATTATAAATGAAGCAATCTTAGTAGAAAGTACTGCCACTATGAAAATATTAGTGCTATGGTTGACAGTGTGTCAAGTGGAATGATTGTGGGAACTTCACACGAGCACAGATCATGTTGTTGGTAGTAGTGTTTTAATTGTTCTCAGACGAAGAGCGAAGATTTTGCATTAAATTTTGTTGTAAACTGAACAAAATAGTGAAGCCTGTCAAATGTTGGTTCAAGCATTTGGTGATAATGCTTTAATGAAATCAAGGTCTTTTGAGATAAAACATTTAAATGCGTATATTGAAAATTACCAGTGTCTGTATAGGCCATCATTCCAAAAAATATTTATTGCTAAGGTTTATGAAATCATCCATCAGGGCAGAAGACAAACCACAATGTGGTGAAGCTGTAGAAATGTTGTATGGTGATGTGTAACATATTTTGTGTGCTGAACTTAACAAGAGTAAATGAAGTGGCAACCATGTTTGTCCTTTGGTTTTAATACAGGACCAGTGTGATAGAAGTGCATTATAGAATGCACGAAGTTCCAACAGGCGATTGGAGAGAGAATTCTAACTTCTTTTCTAAGGTCATTTCAAATGTTGAAAGCTGGATCTATAATTGTCATCAAGAAACAATCATCACAGCAGCCATAAAAAGACTTTCTAAAAAGTCTGTCCTATGACTTTTGTGGAATTATCTACAAGGAATTTGCCCCACTTGATCAAAGAGATGCACTTACTGCCATAATCTTTACTCTTTCCATTAACGCCTGTCCTTCGTCTTCATTATTCTAACTGGTAAACATTTTAGACATTAAGAAAAACAAACTGGTCAAGCTATCAGGAGTTCATACTACCTTGATGTTTTGAAGCAACTGACAAAGACAGTGTGACATAAACAACTGAAGGAAACAAAGACTGATTCGTGCTTCATGGCAAGCACCCACACACATTGGATCTTGATTAGGCAGTTTGGCTAAAAGTCACTTAAACTCGTTGGACCTAGTACTGTACAGTTCTTTCTTGTTTACAAAAATGGAAAATCAAGCTAAAAAGACATTCATTTTACTCTTACCTTTGTAGGATGCTTGAATTTGTGGCAGAATAAGAGGCAGTGACATTTTTGATTACAAATAAGATTTTTTTAATTCCTGGAACCTTTAAAGTAGCACCTCGTTATGTAATGTCAAAGAAAAAAACTCAAATTTTGTATCAGTGTTCTCTGAAATGAAAGTATCAGAGAACACTGATGTTCTCAAAAGCTTTGCACCTTTGATAAGTATTTGATCTATTTTTGAGGTGTTTCTAATGAATTTTAAATAAAAGTATGTGAATGCTTTAGTTTAAAACTTCAGTATCGTCTTTTTAAAATGTGAAATTAATTTTTTTCTTATATTTTTTTTTTTTTGTAATACTTAATAGATTTTGTTATTGATAGTGGTTTATGTTTATCCGAAGATAGAAGGAAATTAATTGTGAAATTTGTCATCTATTTATCCAATCCATGGTTGTCCTATAAAATGATCTAAAATATGTGTATAAAAAAAATACAAAAGGGGAAAATATGAAGGTAGTAAAATGTTATGCAATAATAAAATTGAAAATACTTTCTAAAAAACCAATTTAATAATAAAAAAAAATTGTTTACACATTAAATAAGTCCTTTTTAGATTAATTTAAAATTGAAAGTCTTGAAATTGAAAGTAAACTTCAAAGGTAAATCAGTTTTAATTAACTAAATAAAATACAGTTAAATTTAAATGAAATAATATGTACAGTTAAAATTATAAAGAATAAAAATTATCTATGAATAAAGAAATAAATTTTAAATCAATCGCTGTTATCCACTACTTAACACTTATTATTAGCCTACAAGGATTGCCTACTTTTAGTCTATTACCTATAATACTCTGAATGAAAATGATTATATGATGAAATTTCGTTGTTTGGGAAAATACTTTTTTGTGGATTTTATATTTTAGGATTTTGTATTGTTTATGTACGTAGCCTTACAATATTTAGTTTTGCTTTGTAGCAAGATTTTGTGGAGTTGAATTTTAAAAATTATAGATTCACATACCTGGGGTAGCGAGTATGTTATGTTCTATCAATTTCACAGTTTCAGCTTTGTAGACCTAATTTGATGTGTGAAGTAAGATTGTGTACGCCAAAATGTAGGTAGTTGAGTAGTCAAAAAATAGTTGTAAAATAAGTCGCATGAAGTTCAGGTTGTAAGTGGATGTGTGCCAAAATTTAAGAGCAAAATGTGAAAGCTGATATTTTCTAACTGCATTTTTAAACTACAGAATGTATGCTTGATTTCCTTTGTGCCTATTATTATTGAAAGTTATAAGAGTTATGTAATACAATCATTTCAGGGCTTATGCTCAAAGAAAGTTACTAAACAATTATAAAATTGTTTATAAAAACAGTTATAAAGTTAAAGCCAATTATTCTCCATTGGTCACAGCTCATCTGACAGATGCTTTCTGTTTATTTTTGTAATAATTTAGAAAAAAAGAAATGGATGAACTAGACACGCTTTCACACACCTTAAGTACTTATCCCATTTGGTTGGAATTTTCCTTCATGTAATACATATTGCTTTTGGATAAACTGCAGAAAATAAATACATTAATAGAATAAACAGAATAACACAATTGATACGTAGGCATATTTTTTGAAAATATAGTAAACTGGTTTGGCTTTGACTATAAAATCATTAAGATCCACAACATCAACAACAACATTAGATTTAATGATCAGTCTGTCTGATGCAGCTATGCCTAATAAAATATTTATTTCATTTCTTTGAACAGTTTGAAATACATTATAACAAACAAATAATCCACTTGCAACATAGAATATAAGTACATGCACAAGGTGTCACTCAATGTTCCAGGAATTTGAATTATAAATGAAGCAATCTTAGTAGAAAGTACTGCCACTATGAAAATATTAGTGCTATGGTTGACAGTGTGTCAAGTGGAATGATTGTGGGAACTTCACACGAGCACAGATCATGTTGTTGGTAGTAGTGTTTTAATTGTTCTCAGACGAAGAGCGAAGATTTTGCATTAAATTTTGTTGTAAACTGAACAAAATAGTGAAGCCTGTCAAATGTTGGTTCAAGCATTTGGTGATAATGCTTTAATGAAATCAAGGTCTTTTGAGATAAAACATTTAAATGCGTATATTGAAAATTACCAGTGTCTGTATAGGCCATCATTCCAAAAAATATTTATTGCTAAGGTTTATGAAATCATCCATCAGGGCAGAAGACAAACCACAATGTGGTGAAGCTGTAGAAATGTTGTATGGTGATGTGTAACATATTTTGTGTGCTGAACTTAACAAGAGTAAATGAAGTGGCAACCATGTTTGTCCTTTGGTTTTTAATACAGGACCAGTGTGATAGAAGTGCATTATAGAATGCACGAAGTTCCAACAGGCGATTGGAGAGGAGAATTCTAACTTCTTTTCTAAGGTCATTTCAAATGTTGAAAGCTGGATCTATAATTGTCATCAAGAAACAATCATCACAGCAGCCATAAAAAGACTTTCTAAAAAGTCTGTCCTATGACTTTTGTGGAATTATCTACAAGGAATTTGCCCCACTTGATCAAAGAGATGCACTTACTGCCATAATCTTTACTCTTTCCATTAACGCCTGTCCTTCGTCTTCATTATTCTAACTGGTAAACATTTTAGACATTAAGAAAAACAAACTGGTCAAGCTATCAGGAGTTCATACTACCTTGATGTTTTGAAGCAACTGACAAAGACAGTGTGACATAAACAACTGAAGGAAACAAAGACTGATTCGTGCTTCATGGCAAGCACCCACACACATTGGATCTTGATTAGGCAGTTTGGCTAAAAGTCACTTAAACTCGTTGGACCTAGTACTGTACAGTTCTTTCTTGTTTACAAAAATGGAAAATCAAGCTAAAAAGACATTCATTTTACTCTTACCTTTGTAGGATGCTTGAATTTGTGGCAGAATAAGAGGCAGTGACATTTTTGATTACAAATAAGATTTTTTTTAATTCCTGGAACCTTTAAAGTAGCACCTCGTTATGTAATGTCAAAGAAAAAACTCAAATTTTGTATCAGTGTTCTCTGAAATGAAAGTATCAGAGAACACTGATGTTCTCAAAAGCTTTGCACCTTTGATAAGTATTTGATCTATTTTTTGAGGTGTTTCTAATGAATTTTAAATAAAAGTATGTGAATGCTTTAGTTTAAAACTTCAGTATCGTCTTTTTAAAATGTGAAATTAATTTTTTTCTTATATTTTTTTTTTTTTGTAATACTTAATAGATTTTGTTATTGATAGTGGTTTATGTTTATCCGAAGATAGAAGGAAATTAATTGTGAAATTTGTCATCTATTTATCCAATCCATGGTTGTCCTATAAAATGATCTAAAATATGTGTATAAAAAAAATACAAAAGGGGAAAATATGAAGGTAGTAAAATGTTATGCAATAATAAAATTGAAAATACTTTCTAAAAAACCAATTTAATAATAAAAAAATTGACATTAAATAAGTCCTTTTTAGATTAATTTAAAATTGAAAGTCTTGAAATTGAAAGTAAATTTTATAGGTAAATCAGTTTTAATTAACTAAATAAAATACAGTTAAATTTAAGTGAAATAGTATCTACAGTTAAAATTATAAAGAATAAAAATTATCTATGAATAAAGAAATACATTTTAAATCAATCGCTGTTATCCACTACTTAACACTTATTATTAACCTACAAGGATTGCCTACTTTTAGTCTATTACCTGTAGTAATACTCTGAATGAAAATGACTTATATGATGAAATTTCATTTTTTGGGAAAGTACTTTTTTGTGGATTATATATTTTAGGATTTTGTATTGTTTATGTACGTAGCCTTACAATATTTAGTTTTGCTTTGTAGCAAGATTTTGTGGAGTTGAATTCTAAAAATTATAGCTTCACATACCTGGGCCAGCGAGTATGTTATGTTCTATCAGTTTCACAGTTTCAGCTTTGTAGACCTAATTTGATGTGTGAAGTAAGATTGTGTGCGCCAAAATGTAGGTAGTTGAGTAGTCAAAAAATAGTTGTAAAATAAGTCGCATGAAGTTCAGGTTGTAAGTGGATGTTTGCGTAGATATGCAATAAATATTGGTGTTTTGTTTTTAAAGTTGTTCAAATGTTAGATGATTTGCTTAATATGTTTTTTGGTACTTCAACATTGTGATTATGTTCTGTGGTCTTTTTTACTCATGAGATTATAAAGAGTTGAGGTTAGTGATCCGATCATTACATTAGGAAAAATCGTTATTGATATTTAAAATCATTTATAATTGCTCTAAGCCTGTGTACTATGCATCTTTCTCTTAATTTTTCGCTACTTAAAATTTAGCCGACAATGTATAGAATTTTTTTACATCGTTATTTTAATTAATTTTCAATTGTGTATACTGAGTAAGGCCATCAGTATATTTGGCCTTCGGGTCGTTTGTTGAAGTCACTGTGCAGTTTTTGGAATAACTATTATGAGAATGCATATTTTTTTATCACATCAACAGTTCATACTAGCGAGTCCTTTGGATTACGTTCTTTATAATTTAATAGATCCAAAATGGGTTAATGGGTTAAAATGTGTGAAAATGATGATGCTTTTAAAACATTTTTGCCAGTAAATCTTCTTGTTTCTTTTTTCCCTATGCATTACTTTTTTTCACACATTTTTTTTAACTTGAAATGATTCTATTATGATAATAATAAGTGCTGAGTTAGAATTATACTGTTACAATGATCCTAATGTTATAATAATTTATATCTTCCCATGGATTAATAATATCAATGAACATTACATTCAGAATACTTGTACAGCCCTCTTTTGTATTCTTTGCAAATACAGCACAATGCCTTGCATTTTCCCCCTTTTGTTTGGATGAACATAACCTGCAAAATGCAGCTCCTTTAAGGGAACTGGATTGTTCTTGAATGATGACCTCCCTCTTACCTTTCCAAGTAGTGTTTTTTTTATGGTAGCCGCAACCTAATGTTCTCTAAACTGTAATAATTGTGTACTGACTATCTGGTTTTTTGTGACATAAGCATTGAAAATACACACACATATTCACCAGGTTTATTGATATATTGATATTAGAATGCATATGAAATGTTAACCACAGACTTAAGTAGCTAAAAATGAAACTAATAAACTGTTCTACATTCGAGAATAAAATATTGACAAAAACAATGAATTTAACAAAATTGATGTCACATTATTAAATCAGCAACTGTACGTGTAAGATATAAATGGTGTCTTTAACCAGTGAAGCTTGGGTTACATTAGTTGAGTAGAAAGGGCGAGTTAATAACTGACTCAATGGTGAGTCAATTCCTAGACCCAATTGGTGGCCTAGTCAAATAGTTACAGCTGTTTGCTCACTCACCTTCACCCACCATCCGCAGTTTTATACTGTCACCCTACTTGTCTTGTGTAATGACTCAGTCAAGTGGAAAGTGCAAATAAAAAAATATTTTTGAGCCATTTTTAGTTAATTGCTATTGTACACTACTGTGACATATGTTTTTGAATTTCATTGTTAGTCAGTCAGTTACTGTGTCAGTGTTTTGATGTAGTTGTGCAATGATGTGGATGGAAAAGGAAACATTTAAATTTGCAAGACAGTGAAATTTTGCTACCAGCCTTTCGAATTTGGTTAATGCAGACTATAAAAACAAGAATATTTGGCAAAGAACAATAGAAGAGCTTGTAAAACATATGGAAAAAGAATGATTTGGGATTCAAGAAGCCAAACAGGACCAAGTTCCCCTATTTTCTTCCTCTTCAATAGCATCATTTATTTTCTCTAATAATAAGCTGTAAACTGTTTTCAAGAAACTCTTAACTACCTGATTATTGTGTTGTAATTGCTGGAAACAAACCTACTTTTTTTATACAGTATGCGAATGGATATTTCTACAATGTAGCGAATAAGAATCGGGATGTTCTCAGCCAATCTAGCTTGCCAGCCTACTCGACTAATGTACTTTAGGCTTAAGGAGTTAAAGAAATTTTGTGCAAATGTTGGTTTATGCGAGTATTAGTATATTAACAAAAAGTTGTATATTAATTTGCAACTCTTGCTGTAGGTCTTGTGAATGGTGAAGATTAATTTGGAATCTTCTCTTTTCTTCACTTCTGTATTTACATAACTCTTCTAAATACACAAGAACTTCAAACATTTACTTTTTTAAAAGCAAATAAGTTTACATACAGACTCGTTGATGATTGTCTGTTTTTGTTATATTACATCATTTGTTTTAGATAATAACTCAAATAATTAAATAGGCTTAAAAAGCATTGTATTGAAGGTTATATTCATTTGTATAAATCATAATATTAATAGTAGCTGTAACGTGTCACTTAATTACTGTATTTATAAAGTTATTGTTGCACATTTGAACTACTGCAAATAAGGCATACATATTCAGAATTCTTTCATTTATTAAAACTTTAATTTGTCCTTTATTTTTTACATTCATTACATAGTTTGAACACTGAAACAAACTCATTGCAGAATTGTCACAGATGTGTTGTAAGAATCACAACATTGAAATTTTGCTTACAGCGTTGTGTAAATGATTAAACAATATGCATTGTACATGGATATTGCAATTACAGTACTTCCATAACCTCGTTTTCAAAATTTCATACACACATACCAATTTCACCAATATTAAAATTGTTACAAATACCTTTAACCTTTATCTATAAAGTCTAAGGTTTGTAATATTTGTTCCATAGTCACAAAAGTATGTTTCTGTTTAGCACTCATTTTTCAAAACAAAAAAAATCACAACATAGCTCGCTACAGAAAAAAAATGCAAATTACGCAAATCCACACAGTTATTGTGTACACTACTTAACTACAGATCTAACTGTACTGTTTGTGTAAAGAACAGCTCAGTTAAGCGTGTTACTCAAGCTCAGTTAGGCAGCCAATCCATCTGGAGGCTCAATTCAAGGGAGTCTACTGTAAAATTTATAAATCTGTAATTATTAGTATATGTGTGTGGGGGGGGGAGGCCCTATCAGTTAAAACTACTGTGTAATAATTTTTTTTTTAAATTATATGTTATATAATCAACTGTAAGTCTGTGACCACCAAATGTTGGAATGGACTATATACTGCACCTATTGTTTTTAATGTAAATGCGGAAACTGAAAGCAAAGCAGAACTCAGTAACACCGCTTGGCTCAACTCAGCTTTGTTTGGCTTCAATGGCTGCATTTATGTTAAAAACAGTAAATTAGGTTTTGAATTCATAGTCTGTTCTGCTTTTGATGGCCACGTGACCTAACAATTTGAATTTGATTGAAATAATTCAAAGAACATTATGTTTGTTAAAGCAGCATTGTTCTTTTTATTAATGTCAAAGAAGCTGTTGAAAGAGTATTCAGCTGCTATTACCCAATTTATTTATTTTTTTAAAAATATGTGCCTCAGTTTTAGTTTCGCGCAGCAGTATTCACGTGAAAAATCTAAACGTGTATTACAAGTAGGCGTACCTTTTGAAAAGTTGTAAAGTATTTGTCTAGTATGGAAGCTTAACTTAGTGCTGGACCATGAATGTAGTGACCAGGTCTGTTTTTAGAAAGTTTATCCTTTAAAGTTAAAATTTTGTATTAAATGCATAATGACAAGTTCAAAGAATACAAATTTTCATTTAAAGAAGTTTCACTGTACTATATATTCAGTTTTTCCTGTTCTGTAGGTTATGGTGTGGACATTTTATTACTTTATTATCAAAAGAAAGCAAAAAAATGTTAAGCAATTTAATAATGTCAAAATCATAATAGAACAAAACTGTGTGTGAATTTGTTTGATTTTTTCAATCAGAATTTTTGGATAAATTGATCTCTTAGTAGTTCCTTTAGTTCTGAATTATTCCAAGTTGACCAAAATAATGTAGTTCATTATATAGAGTATTTTTTTTTTTTTTTTTTTTTTTTTTGACTAGGAAAAATGTAATTACTAGATTCTACTGTAGAAAGTACTGGAGACATTTAAACGTTAGTTACTGTAAATTTGAATTCATGTTGTATTATGTAAGTGTAACTGCACTACTTCATTTTTTTGTTACATTTTAAAATGTTTTTATGCAATATTATTAAGCAATTAGCAGTAATGTAACTGTTAAATGTATTGTTGTTTGTTTTTTTTTTTTTTGAGTAGAAGAATATGAAGAAAAATTAATAAATTACAAAAAAATTGTAGATAAATAGTGTTCTTGTTAAAGTAAGAGAACCTCTTCCCTATCAAAAAGTAAATAAATAATAATGACACACAATCATCATTGAAGCATATTTCCTAAAACTAACAACATTGAGTAACGTCACTTAATTGAAAATGCTAAAATCAAATCTGGTACAAAAATTACTTTAACTGCTGGAAAAAAAACAACAATAAATAATTAGATTTGAACCTGAGTACAAATGATGAACTTTATCAATGTGCACAAACCTGGTATACTGCTCTGTTTAGTGTGTTTGCACAAGTACCACTGAAATGAAGGCATATTGACTAGTATTATTACAATTTCAAACCAAGTAGAAGCAAGTGCATTCAGTAAATATGGTATGTTAGAAAAGTTCCAATTAAAAAAACATCATGTCCATCATTTTTGTTGTTCGCCTCAGTCTATTTGGCTTAAGTTTTGAGCAGATGAGTTGAATGCTTGAAACCTAACTGAATTTTGCTATTCAATTGAAGTGAACAGATTTTACTAAGTAATAAACTTATCCCCAAATCAGTTTTTGATCCATTTGAATTGAATATTTTTTTCTCATTTTGTTATTGATTTTTAACAATTTCAAAACTACTTGAGATTTTCAAATATTTATGAATGTATTTGTTGCATGAACAACAAAACATAAAAATTGTAAAATTGTAACAAAATAAAAAAAAACAGTAAAATTGACTTTCCACCAAACATTTTATCTACTGTGACAATAATTGGGTTAGGTCAGGAAAATGACCATATATTCTCAAATATTTTGAACTCTGTTTCCACCATTTATTGGAAAGTACAGTACATAATGTTTTCAATTGTCTAAATTTTCATTTATACATAAAATAAACCAGAACAAGTACTGTATTAAAAAAAAATTAATTTTGAAAAGCTTAATTAATATTGTCTTAATTAAATAAAACTTAATTAATATTAAAAAACAAGTTAATATTTTTCTTTTTTTAAGTGCCTTGCCCCCTTTATTATCGTAATTTTCAGTAAAAGTTTAGATATGAAAACCCAATATTGTTAAAACTTAATTCCCAGGGGAATATTGATTAGCATTGACCTTTTATTTTATTACTCTCAACATAGTTCATCGAGAAAATGTCATATATGTATTTATCTTTCGCTATGTTTAATACTATTGGCATTTAGTTCTGTTACCAATTGGAAATTTAATACTCGCATATTCCTTTTGACTTTTTACACTTTTATACCTTTCCACTTGCTTTGGTTACGTTTGGTCTTTTGATTGACTTATTTTTATAACTATTTTAATTTTTAATACAAAACAAAAGTTTATAACCAAAAAGTATCGTAAGCATTAGTTTCAGCTGGTTTAATTTTCTGAATTCAAAAACTTACCAAGAATGATTTTATAAATATGTATCACGGTAGTATTTATTTTGGATATAAATCACGTTGATTCGCATATTTTGAATTGTTTATGAGCCTACTAAAAATCAAATAAATTAAATGTTTTAAATGTTAATTTTGTTTATGAAAAGCTAGGAAAAAATGAATAAAAATATATTAAAGACTGGAGTTTGAACCTGGAATTTTTGGTTTAATGTACAAAGCTCTTTAAACTATAGCAATCTGGACCCAGTTTTTTGAAGTTTTTTTTGGACAATCTAGTAATTACATTTTTCGCTTAGGTATCAAAACATGAATTAATAACATTCCTTGATATGGTATTATTGAATAAAATTAGTTATTATATTAATTTTATTCACCTATAAAATTGTTGATTGATTTGTGAAACAACAATTATAGATTTAAAAAAATATTTTTTTCTTATTAGTTTTGATCAATAACTTTTTATTTTAAATTTAATTCATTGACATAATCATTGTTAGAAATTGTACCTCTATATCTTACTGATCTTTGATATTTCTTATCATATAAAATTGTTTTACAAAACGTACTTGTTAATGTTCTTATGGGTGAAATGCGAGTTAAGATTTAATGGTTATATCAAATGATCTTGAGCTGCACTACAGCATCATAAACATTTTGTTTTCTATTCTCAACTTATACAGCTATTTTATATTGTCTGTGCTTTCATAATACCATTAGCTTAAGGAACAGTAGTACGTGCTGAGGTTCTGCTTAAAATATGCTCTAGAAGGTGCATAGCGTAGCTTATGCTGGCTAATTTCTATCGCTTGCGGGTTGCGATTACGAGTGCCTGAAGCATGTGTGTTTACTCTGTGATATGTTCGTGTTTGTAATGCATGTCTGTGAGCAAACTCTCTCCCGCAGGTGTCCCAGACTGGTGAGCAACGCTGTAGCACGACGCCACTCGTTCCAGCACCGCTCCGAGTGCAAACAGCAGTGAAAGGGTGTCCACACTGGCGATCATTTTAATAGAAAATATTTTAAGTTTCAACTGTATTCCCCACCTGATTTGATGTTTAGTTTAGTTTTTATGATACTTTCTGCTAACATTTTAATGATCTGTAAATAGTAAGGAGTAAAAAAAGTTTTTTTTTGCAGATATTATTTACTATAGAGAGTCCTAAAACTCTAATAAAGGGTTTTAAAATATAAAGACTTCAAAAGTGTTTTCTGATAATGTACACTTTTTGTTTTAAATATGCTTTATATAATTATTATGGCTATATGTTTTTAAAGTAAAACAAAAGTAAAAATATTTAGACATTTTATTTTGCTTCCATTTTTAGGTTTTGTGTTTGTCAAAGTTGTTGATCTCTTTTTTTACATTATCAACTGTAGTTTTAAATTTGAATTTTTTTTGATCCGCTAAACGTGTTAGTGTTAGAACATCCCTATTTTAATGAGTACAATCTTAGCAATGTTTCTTTGTATTTCTTTTTTGATGTGTTTTGGAGTAAATCCAGTTCAAAAAAAATCTTTGTGTGTCAACAAAATTATAATGAAATGCTAGTATCACCTTGTACAAGTATGTACTTGTTACAATTATTCACTTTGAAAGTACATGTATTGTTAAAATTCGAACATAACAATACTGCGGTCTAATTAAAAGCAGCTGTAGTATTTGTTTTCTTATCTTTGTACTTGTAACTTTTTACACATTGATAACTTTATTTTTGATAATAACTGCTTTCTATTTTCATGTGCAAAATAATGTTTTAGAGTTATTTGATGAATTTGAAGTAGAAGCTTTCTATGAACTTTTAAAAAATAACAAAAGTGTGAGACCGCTAACCAGGTGATTTTTTTAAAAGTAATAATAATCATTATTTTTTTATTTTGTTAATTTTATTGTACATTGCAATATTAAACAACAGTTTAAATAAGTAATAAGCTGATTTTTTTTTTTTTTTTTGTAACGTCCGATTATTGTGCGCACTTGGGCTAATGCAGACGATGGGATGAACATTGAAGTGGTACTAACAACAACTTATAATAACTTATAATAATTAAAACTAAATTTCTATTTAACTTCAGCTTAAAAATACCAAGCAACACAGTGAGAAATTTAACGCTCAAAATGTACATAATAACATCAAATATATGTAAAACTTAAATTAATAAATTACGTTATTATATTAACTTTAAGGCATTGTGGGTAACTCACTTGGAGAAGTTGATGGATTTCCACACTGACATGATTCTGCAGTCTTTTTTTAATGAAGCAAAATGAATGTTTTTATTTTATCTTCCACAAAATTTAAAATTAAGTTGGCATGTAAGTCCTCATTACTTTGGTACCACTTGGCATTTGTAATTGCTTGAATGATCGTGTTCTGTGCTCGCTGAGTTTTTAAACTGTTAAATTTCCTCATACATCCCCAAATTTGACAACCATACATCCCAATAGGTTTAATTACAGATTGGTAGATAACCTTTTGTTATAAAGATTTTCCCAAATAGCCAATACAACACTGAAGTATTTTTAGCTTCATTCGCTCTTCTTTTTTACTGGCATGGTTTTTCCAAGATAAACGTTTGTCCAAATGCATTCCCAAATATTTGACAGAGTTAAGTTGCCGTATATTTTGATCAGATTTGGAAACTGCTCGGCCAGGATAAACATGTCTCAATGCAAATATTATGTGGTTGATTTTGATTGCTGTTTTCCAATCTTCTGTCCATTGTGTTATTTGATTAAAGGGCTCTTTGAGGTTATCTATCGATTCTGTTAAAATATACACAGACATAATGGCTATCGTCACAAATGTGGCTACAGTAGTTTTAATATTAGTTGGCGTTAATATTGTTGAAAAATGTACAGAACACACTCGTCTCTAGTAAATGATGTTAACCAGATTGGCAGCAATAGAATATATACTAGCTGCCACTATAGCAAACATTGAGCAGTTTTACCAACTACTGACTCTGAGTCAAACCTGGACACACTTAACATTATTTTCTAGTGGAAATTTGTTAGTAATCTCTACTTAACAACTAAAAAATAAAAAAAAGAAGAAAACTCACATTAACTGAATTGTTGTGGGTCCCAATTAATCCAGATAACAGTTGTTCTAATATATTTCATTACATGTTTGATTCACTTTTACTTTTTTTAGTTTGCAGATTTCTGTAATAGCTAACTTCATTTTGGTAGCTTTACTTGTCTAACGTAATATTTAGATGTTTAAGGTCCAAGTAACAAAACAGAAAGCAGTTTCCCCTATATGACATTATGTTTTCTATAATATAATGCATTTTTTAATCCATGACGTTAAAAATCACTTAAATACAGTTGGGTGGGGTGTTGCAGAATATAATCGAGTGTCACATGTTTAAGATTGTGTACACTTTTATTTTTAATCTTTTTTTTTATATTTTAGTTTATAAAATTTGTATTATTAGTTTAGATATCAATTATTCACTCTCATCCATAGTTCCTGTTTAGTTATGTTAGTTTTTATAATTTAGTACTTAAAGTTCTTGTAGGCCATATAATTTTTGTAGTAATATTTTTTTATTTGAGATAATAAGTAAGAGGAACAAAATGTTGTGTTTGTTCACTGAATAATTGGTTTTTTTGAAGCAGTTTAAGTGATTTGTTTTAGAACTTATATTCTAATTAGTATGAAATTGCAAATAAAAATTTAATGATTTTAAATTGTGCCTTATCTTAGTAGTAAAGTTATTGTTATATTAAACAAGATACTCTTTTTAAATTAACCCTTTGAATTCCAATATCTGATTTATCTGGCAACTGTTTTATATAAAAATAATGCCATCATTATTATAATAATATCAAAAAAAACTCTGACAATTGTCTTTAATTTTTTTTTTAACATAACATAACCAAGCATTAATAATACAAAACCCAGTGTTTTATGAGACTTGTTAAAGTGTCAAGATGTCAAATTGGCCAGATGGGCTCGATGTGAGTGAGTTCGAACTCTGCATTGGCCATTGATTTTTCTGTGCAACTCTGTGTTTGTCTGTCTGTGGTAGAGGAAGAGGTGAGGTCCACTGTAATGATGGACTGTTCAGATGGAAGCTGACAGTGATGAAATCCTTGGTGAGTTGAATACATGACCAACAGTTTTGGTATAGTATGATCAAATATGTCCTAAGAAAACAGTGTTGAATTTTTGTTTATATAAAAAAAAGTCCATGGGACTCAAAGGGTTAATTGTTATAAATGTTTATTCTTACTTTTTTTTTAGAAAGTATTTGATTTAGTAATCATATGTAAATGTTGAAAATACATTTATGTAACGTTTAGATTTTTGAGATCTGAATTTCAGAACAAATATTTTGTAATGTTGAGTCTTCAGTGTTTAAACGTTTATTTAAGAAAATGTCTTCCTGTATTATTTTGTTCTTGTTAAAAAAAGAATATATGTATTTTTTCTTCTATGTTAATAATTAAGGTTAGATTTATATTGATAAGTTTACAAAAGTCTGGTAATTATATTTGTGCCAAAAATGTAATACAACATAATTTTTATTCATTTTAAATAAATGAATAATGTATGTTAATTAGGTCATTGTTATTTTGATAAGTTTTAAAGAAATTATTAATACTTTGGCTACCAACATATTAAAAGACATATTTCAACATAGATCAATATCAACAACAGTATTTTTTTTTCGTGAAATTGATGTCAGTTTTGAATGTGTGGGCTGAATCTAGTGGAACAGCAAATTATGGTTGACACAAAACACACACCTTTCTTAAAGTCTCCTAATTATGCAATCTATTTTATTGATTTGGTTTTCGTTTGTTGATCTTCAGGAATAATTTTAACCTGTGGTTTAAGGCCATAATTGTTCAAAAAAAAAAAAAAAAAAAAAAAAAAGAAAAATGGTTTATTAAGTTCAGTTTTCACTTTGTTTATTGATGAAAGTTAGAATCGTCATTTCGATCTGATGGCTAAATATTTGCTCAACTGTAGATAACTCTTGACAGCCAAAGTGTTATGTTAAAATTGAAGTATAATTTCTACTTAAATTAATCTGTCAAGTGGAAAATGCATTTTTGATTTCTGTGTGGATCAAGAAATAATAATGCACTGTTTTTTTCTTCAACTTTTCATTGTCCATAAAACAAAAACAAATCTAAAAATTTAAAGTTATTTTATTATCAGGAATTGTGTTCTTTTGTGTTTAACGTCCGACTATTGTGCACATTTGGGCTAATGCAGACAAAGGAATTGTGTAGAAATTCTGTACTTAGTTGTGATTCATTAGCATGACCATTTACCGTATCTGTTGACTATCTTTCAAGTCCCCTGTACATTAGTACGGCTACGGCTAAATTGAGATGTGCCACAACATTGGTTTTAAACCTTTGCAGTAGGCTGTATCTTCATAGCCATTTCTTCAGCTCAGGGAGTAGAAAGAAGTCGCTCAGCACTAATTCAGGACTAGTCAATATCTTTCCACTAAAAGCATGTGTTCAAAAAATTTCCCATCAAAATTCCTGAAGATGCTGCTGGGTTACGGCAGCACTGTGAGGGTTGACATTGGCATGAATCAAAAGACTCCTTGAAACTCTTTGTTTGTTCTTAATAACTTTTGAAGTTATAAAGCCTGAAAAAAACTGCTGTATTAATTGTAGTCCCTGGTTCTATAAAATCAATAAATAGAACAGCTTTTTGGCATAATCTTCTTGTTGAAGGTTTTTTGATTTTTTGTTGTTTTATTTGATGAGCTTTTGAATGCCTCCATTTCTCCGATTGTTCTTTTGTTTTATTGACATTGAATCCAGGCCTCGTCACAATTGATTTCACCTTAAGCATCAGTACCTGAGGAACATCAGTACTGATACAATTTGGTAACCTTTGTGGTGTCCATCGTTGGAATCAATAGTGCTACTTTTTTTGTATCATAGGTGTTATTATCATGTGACCAGTTCATCTTGAAACTTTATTAAATTTCTTACACTATAAACTTATTCTTATGTCTGAAAAGGCTGATTTTAAAGGCATTTGATCTAATACTATGGTTCAGTAAACTGTACTGCATTTTTGTTAGTTCAATAGTACTGTTATAGATATTATTCTAAGAGTGTTTTTTTTTTTTTTTACAAGTAATGGCTTTAGCTATTATTTTGTATTTGTGAAAGTGTATTAGATTTAAAACGGTATATATTTTTTTTACTTTTTGTAAAGTAATCCAGTACTTTACTTTTTCTAACCATGTGTAAGTTGTAGTGGACCAATAACTGTGTAAGTTCTTATTTCAGTTTAATAAGTTTGTATTGAAGTATTTTGTAATTTGAATGTAATAAATTGTATTCAGTACACTTGATTAGCAGGTAATGTTTTTGTATATGACATTTGAGAAATAAGGCACTTTGCAGTTTTTGAAAAGTATATAATCACACATGTGAAGTTTTGAGGTAGTAACCTTTCAAAACTGAGGCTGAGTATGCTAATTATGACCATTTTTTTTTAACCATATGTAAAAGTACATTGTTTTGTATTCATCATTTTTTTCAAAAAGTAGTTACATACTAATTATTAGTTGAGTAACTTTTATACAATTGATAATCACTTTTCAGTTATCTTGTTTTTTTGTGCATAATTTTTGGAGTTTCAAAAAATTAAGCTGCAGGTGCCTTGTTTACTCCACTTATATACAAGTTAGCTCTACATTCTCGATAAAATCACACAAAACTTTTATATTCATAAATTTCACTCAGTCATCACATTTAGAAAAATGTTAAAATTTACTTAAAAAATTTAGTTTTCATTTGAAGTTGTATAAGGTCGTACATTAAAATTGACCAGTATAAGAGTAAATATTTTTATAAATAAAGTATGTTGATAGTATTTTTACTCAAATTTTTTCAAGAGCAAGGAGTGAGAAAAAAGCATATTGTAACAGACTCTCAGACGAGGCTTTAGAGCTAGCTTTAATTGTTGATGCTTGCTAACAGCTTCTTCACTTTTCATACTGGTTTTGTCCTTTTCACAAGACTTATTAATATTTTCAGCGAATCTTTGCTTGTCTGTGTCTGTTCTTGTTAATTTTTTGTTTAATCATTTTATTAATGTTTAGTTTTTGTATGTGTTTTTGATGTGTCGTGGTAGTTTCCACAAATAAATACGCCATATAATAATTTAGTGATTTCTTTTGTACCATTTTGTTTGCTTTCTAAAGAATTTTCTATAAGGGGGTTACAAATATAAACACGCTTAACTTGATATGTTAATAGTTTAAATAAGATACACATGGGGTTTAATCGTTTACATTTTATTCCATTGGGAATGTAGTCTGATGAATGGTGTTGAACCTAAAATTTTCGATGAAAACAGTTTTCCCTCTTGTCTAAAGTATTAAGCTACCTCGCACAATTTGGCTAAGGTCAGTGAAATGTTGAAGAATTTTTTATCCACCGTGCTGTAATTTGACAAACTAATTATAAATTATTATTTAACAAAAATCTTAAAATATTTTCTGGGAATAATTGGAAATAATAAATTGATAAAAACATAACTTGAATAAACAGTTAATTGTAAGAGCTACTAAATTAATCTCTAGCAGCTTTAAAATACAAGTTGACAATAAACTAATATTAATACAAATTAATTATGAATGTATTTATACACCATTCTTCTGCTTTCACCATTGCTTTTAAAAAGTAAATATGAAACTAACAGTAATAGTCATCAAACGGAGAGTATGTACTACTCCAAGCTAAAAGATTACCAGCATGTATTTCACCAACAGACTAATACACGCTTTTCTTTGTTGTAGTAGTGTGGTGGATGGCAAAGAGAAGAAAAACAAGAAGAAGGGACTTTTCTAAATAACTCCTCGCCAAAGTGATATTGTGCCAATAACTTAGAATGCACTAATCGTGCTACTCACTCCAGTATTACATGGCATTTCCAGGTCGTTGACCTTAATATATTCCATGACAGTAGAGGTGCACAGACTTCCGTAGATGTTTCCAGCAGTCAACAGTTTTAAAAATTTCATTTGTTTTATAATAGGCGTTGAAAAAATTGGTAAACTGTGTTTTTAGACCAATACTTTGAAGTTTTAAATTTTTGTGGTAGGTAACTGGAACATAATCTGTTTTTAATTTTATATCTGCCTTCGGAATCAATATTACATAAATAATTTAATTTCTTGAGTACCGAGATAGCGAGAAACTGAACTCATGTATAAAATAGATGTTTTTATTAAATTTTATTAATTATTTATTTGTTAAGTAAATAATTCATTATAGTTTATACCAAAAATTATTGAAATAGTTTTTATAAAACTTATATTAACCAGATTTTAATATTTTTTACTATTAATGTCATGCTTCAGATCAGTCAAATAGAATTTTTAAAATTAAAAACCAGTTACATTGCAGTTTAAGTATTTGTTTTTTATTTTATCATTTTTAAAAAAATCGTAACATTTATAAATTCTATGTAAAGTTGTTTATCCAACAAACTGTAAAATATGGCACCGATCACTTTTAACGGTAGACATTCTTTATGGAATTATGTACATTAAAATATGTTATCTCAGTGAAATAGTAAGTAAGAGAACTGTGCTCATACAGCGTAAACAGCAAGATAATGTAACATAAAAACTATATAAGTACCTGTTTGGGAGGCTATCAAATGAATGCGGCAAATCTAAAAAACAATGCAACTCAAATTTGTAATTTCAATATTTAAGTATAAAGTAATCATTGTACGTGTCAATATTTTTTAATAAGTATGAATGTTTATAGTTTGCTTCTTTTTGCTATATAATTTTGTAATATTTTAATTGTATAGATTTAAATAATTATTTAAAAAATGAAGTGTATGAAATTTAATATATGACAAAACAAAAAAAATATTGTGTGTTGGTAAGCCTATAAGACACAACGATGTATGATTGTGTATGACCTTGCCTATATGTTTTTATTTGTAGCGTGAACTCTTCCATTGCACTGGCGATACATCACTGTCGTCGATTGGTGCGTTGTATAACTTGCTGGAAATAAATTATGATTATTTCAATGGAGTTTTTTTATTTAATCCTTTTTTAAACAAAAACTGAACTAACTAAACTAATTAAAACTAAATTCATGGTAATGAATTTCTTCACAAGGCATTTAGACAGTATGTAATACCGTAACCTATTTTTTACAAAGGTACTCATACTATAAAATAATGGCAACCTCAATTGTGTTGTTGACATGATGGAAGTATACCAGGTGAGTAAATTAAATAAGATTGATTTTTTAAAAAATTTTTGTACTCAAATAGAATTTCAAAAGAATGTTTTTAGTCAAGCCAAAAACTTGACTAAAATTGCTGTGTGACATGGCGCCCAGTCGTTCTTGATGTTTCATCTCATGTACATGACCCTTTTTTGAAGTCTTCAAAGAATCTCCAGTAAAAGTGTTGACTGTTTGGCCTTGAGGCTCAAACTCTTTGTGGACAATTCTCTGGCTATCGAAAAAGCAAATCAGCATGAATTTGATCTCTGACTTGCTCATTACTGTTTTTTTCTCTTTGGAGTGCTCCATTCCATGCTCTGGCGCTTGGTTTCCAAGTCGTAACACCCAAGATTCAACTCCAGTAATAACACATTCCAGAGAGTAGGAATCATTTTCAATCGATTCCAGAAAATCAAGTTACCTTTCCCTCCTGATGTTCATTTGGTAGTGCAAAAGGTTTTTTGGAACAATTTTTGCACAGATTTTTCTCGTCCCATTTATTGGACAAAATCTGATGAACTGTGATGCGAGTCAAACTCAACTCTTCTTAAATATATATAAGTTGAGTCAAACTCAACTTCAAAAATAAGTCAAAAAGTGACATTCTGTAAACACAGAAAAATGTAACGCATGAATGTGAAGTTTTGTTTCATAAATCGCATAGAAAAATGCTATAGTATAACCAGCCTAGAAATAAAAATGCTCAAGTAAGCATAAGGGCTGGTAAAGCCCACAGTCACCTAAGGAACCAAGCAAAGTATGGGGCGTGGAGGGGTGCCACGAAACACAATGCGGCTGGAGGGGAAATGTTCGTCTATCAAAAACAGCCCCTAGAGCAAGTGGCCTGCGATCTAGCAGACAAAGTTTGTCAGCAAACGTGATTGCACAACCTTAAAATGAATCTTCAATAATACTGTGTTTTCATTAAACTGGCGGCTTTATTGTATCCCTACTGGATTACTGAGAATGACTAAAAAAGCCTTTTTAATACACGGTTAGTATTCCAATCTGTTATGTTTGAATCAAATTAAGCATTTAAGAAAAAAAATATTAGGGAAATTATTTCCTGTTTATTCTTAATGAAACTGTGATTTAAAAAATGTACTCTATGACTATGTTGTGTTAAATCTGAATAGTATTATATTCTTACAAAACAGGAACACATGTTTTGCAGTTTGTATCGTTAACAAAGATGTATTACCAACCTAACCTAGATATGTGCTTCCAAAATTGGCCATATCGTGTAATTTCTGTACAAGTTTTCTATCTAGTATTGTGTTTCTTGATTGTTTTCTTATTGACCTTATGTTTTCTTGACCAACTTGAGGTTTCTTGTCAATTTATTGTGAAAATAATACAGTGTTTGTAGATGTTTCTATGAAATTTATTTCATTTTGAGTCTTGCCTTAAATGGAAAAATTTTAAGACCTGTAGAAAAGTTGAATAGATTCAGTTTATTTTTACTTCATAATTATTTAGCATTGTGTGACCTCATTTTGTCTGCAATGAAGACATTTTGCAACCTTATTGTATAAGATTTTGGTTATATGACATTTCATCATTGTTGTTCTATTAAATTTAAAAAAGTATAGTTTACTAATAAACTGACAAAAAAAAAAAAAAAAAACCTGATCATTCCTATTCAGTATGTTTCTTGATTTACTCTAAAACTATAAATTTCTCATGTGTTCAGATTTTGAGGAAAATATAATGAATTAGGTCGATTTTCTGCCAAACGTTTTGGGAAAATAATTGAATATGAGAGTTTTTGCAGTATTTATTATATCTTTTAATTTAAATTTGTTGATTTTCAACATATTTCATCCTCTAGAATAATGAAATAATGATGTATTTCAAAACTTTGATGAAAAACAGTCTATGTAGTAGCTTGGAAAAAATAAATATATTATTTTATGGAAAATTAATATTTACTGTAATATAGCTATAATTCACCACAGACTTGAAAACTCAATTTAATTTTACTGAGAAAAATTACCGCAAATTTGTACAACTTGATTAATAAAGTATTCCCGCCAAAAAGTATCGTTTTTTTTTTTTAACTGGTTATCTTCTATTTACATGATTGCGTGCATCTGTAACGCGACAGTAGTTCTTACGAAGGCCGCTAGATAGCATGTGATGTTGCTCGAGCATGATTAAACATTTTAGTGATAACTGATTTGTGCTGCCACCTACAACTTTATAACAACAATGAGTTAATCCCTAATCAACTTTCATAAAAGTTATGAAATCATTGATGTGTAAATAGACTACATCATAATTTCAGTAAGAATAATACATACGGTAATTATTAGAACCATTAAATTAAGCAATCTAAAATTGAAATATAATTATTATAACTTTTATTTTTTTAAAAAAGGGTAAATTTTACGTAAATTAATATTCAACAATGATGTTACTTTTTATATTATTTTTAAAAATTATTAAGGTAATACAATTAAAAAATAATTAAACAAACACGAATTTTCTTACTTTTTTGAAAAGCAAAAGAAAAATGATTGTCTAAAACAAACTTTAATCAGTTTTCAAAATAAAGAGAAAATAGGCTACTGTCATTAAAAATTTGCATTTAATGTTTCAAAATAAGTTGGATGCTTAATGGCGATTCTGGTATGCTTTGCTGTTATGGCCTATAACCTTCAAGATTGCAACTTTGCTCAATCAATCAATGAAGTTAAGGTTAAAATTTAGCTTAAGTATTCCCAAAAAAATTAGTTGTCCAAATGTATTCTAGCACGTTTATATTTAATGACTGTAGGCGACTAAGACTTGCATTTGCTCCAAATAATTAGAATGAAAAATTGGGTACGAAGTGTGATGAACTTGAAAAACATATATCTTGAGATTTTGGGTATTTTGGGACTCACTTTACGACTTTAGAGTATTGTTTCTTGGGGAAAAAATAAGTCAAATACTTATTTCAAACTCGATTTACTGCCCATATGACTTTTTTCACATAAAAAATGTTTTAAAGTAACATTTTTTACAGAATTTTAACTTTATAGAAATTTGGGTAAATTGTTTCAAATTTTAGTCTTATTTGGAAACTTAAATTTTACAAATATGAAAAGAGAACTGTAGTGAGTTATACAAGTAGGCTACAAAAATGGAAAACTGTTCACCAAAAAATTAAAAGAAAGTAACTTCATATGAACAGAATAAAATATCAAAACTAATCAACTTATATTACCCATATGTAGACCTACATTTTTGTAGCATAGCTGCCATTTTCAGAAGAATACAAATATAAGTAATGTACTATGTTCAGTATAATGATCTGCCTTCCCTAGCTTCGTCAATTCTACTTTCGTTGACGCTTTTCGGAGAACCTCCATCTTCAAAAACTATATCTATACTCGAATATGCACTTTGGAATATATAGAAAAGAGTATAGATATAGTTTTTGAAGATGGAGGTTCTCCGAAACGCGTCAATGAAAGTAGAATTGACGAAGCTAGGAAAGGCAGATCATTATACTGAACATAGTGATAATAAGTAGGCCTACATTTTGGTAGCATAGCTGCCATTATCAGAAGAATACAAATATAAGTAATGTAAGCCATTAGTTTTATTATTGTAAACCAACTCGTTTCAATATTAATTCTAGATTTTAAATGAATGAAATTAAAACAGAATTACAACTTTTCAAGTAAGTTTTTTTTAGTAAATTTTATTGTAGGCCAATATGCTAGTAAATTGTATGCAGTTATTTTTTTAGGTTATATATTTTATTTCGACTTCAGTTATAATCTAATTTTTTGTAACTGTTTGTTAAATAACGAATTTACATTTGAGAATGCTCTTTCCGCTCTTCAAAATTCAATATAAAATCTGAATGTGAGTAATTAACTCCGTGAATTTATTCGTTCCATTGTAGAACCATCAGTTTATTCTGTTGTAGGCAAGTAAATGGTGAAACGAGAAATTCGAAATTTCAGAAATTCCAAAATATCCAACAGTATGAACTACGTCCCATCGTCTGCATTAGCCCAAGTGTGCACAATAGTCGGACGTTAAACACCAAAAAAAAAAAAAAAAAAAAAAAAAAAAAAACGTATAAACGAGCCGTAAAATATATTGCTGAACAGTGGCTCGCCAAGCGGCACAATTGCTAATCTCAACAGCGTATACCTTTTCCGTCCTATTGCAGACCATTATAGACCGAATAAAATATGTTATTCTTCATGTGGCAGAATCATGGAGATGCATAAACTGCATCGAAAACTACTTCAATTATTCATTAGTCATCCACGATAAGTTTACGTTTTTACAGTTTTATATTAAACTAGTAAAAAGCAAATATTTATTTTCGTAATTGAAAACAAATTAATTGAATAATATATTTAGCGTGAGGACGTACTATTTAATAATTATTGTTTATTATTTAATACAATAACTTTAATAACTATTGCTTCATATTGTTAATTAGATAATTAGCCACAATTAAAGTTTTCGGCATAGCCTAAACCTATTAAATTTCAGCAACTAATCTACATTATTATGTGCTAAACTAGTAAGTAGTTCAAAGAATAATAGAACTCACAATATATCAATTTAATCGGTAACTGTAATAGGCTATTTAGGAAAAATATAGCTGGACCAACTTTATTGGAAATTGTATGCTCTTTCTCCATACAGCGGTGAAAATTATGATAGGTATTGTCATTCGACCAGTATTATAGGAAATTGCCAGCAACTACACTCGTCATCGTTTCATAGAAAAAAATTCTTACACTTACATCGTTTGGTTTTATATAAGGTACCTTCGTACCAAATTTCAAAACAATCGGTGAATACGTTTAGCAAAAACTACGTACATTCACCATCGTTAAATCAGAGATAGCTATCTTGAAATTTTGTGAATTAGAAAGAATCTTATACATAGGTCTTTCGAACTTTATAACAGTACATTTATTATAAATTTCAAAACAATCGGTCAATGCTTTTTGGCCAAAACTGCGTAACAAACACAGAAACTAAATACCGAACGGTCGAATTGTAACGCTGGGTCAACTAGACGAATCCCGAATTAAGTTTTGTAAAAATTGTCTAATTAAATCTAACGCACGCACTTGCATCTAACAGACTCTAGTAAACACTGACATTTCACTAAGAAAACGGAAGTGAACAATTAATTCTCTCTTTAACGGATTCTTGTCATGTCGGCTTGTCCATACTAAGTAAACTGATTGACTATTTCCGGTATTGATGGTGTAGTGACATTTTTATCAGTGCCACTTCCGGGATATTATTGGCGGGAAATATGTAGTTCGTATAAAGCTAGTCCATTAATCTTGCTAGTTAATTGCACAACACCGAGTTGGAAGTTGTTATTTTTCCCAGCAACTCTAAAGAAGACAGAATCTTAAAGCGAACGAGAAATTCCGATGTTTAGGTTTTAGGCTATCAGATTTATTTTAAGGGAATTTTCTGGTTAGAACTGATTTTCCGTTAGGATTCATTTTTCGTTAGGATTCATTTCTCGTTAGGACACATTTCTCGTTAGGATTCATTTTTTGTTAGGACTCATTTTCCGTTAGAACTCATTTCTCGTTAGGATTCATTTTTCGTTAGGATTCATTTTTCGTTAGGATTCATTTTTCGTTAGGATTCATTTTTCGTTGGGACTCATTTTTCGTTAGGATTAATTTTTCGTTAGGATTAATTTTTCGTTAGGATTCATTTTTCGTTAGGATTCATTTTTCGTTAGGACTCATTTATCGTTAGGATTAATTTTTCTTTAGGACTCATTTTTCGTTAGGACTCATTTTTCGTTGGGACTCATTTTTCGTTAGGATTAATTTTTCGTTAGGATTAATTTTTCGTTAGGATTAATTTTTCGTTAGGATTCATTTTTCGTTAGGATTCATTTTTCGTTAGGATTCATTTATCGTTAGGATTCATTTTTCTTTAGGACTCATTTTCCGTTAGAACTCATTTCTCGTTAGGATTCATTTTCCGTTAGGATTCATTTTTCGTTAGGACTCATTTTTCATTAGGATTAATTTTTCGTTAGGATTAATTTTTCGTTAGGACTCATTTTTCGTTAGGATTCATTTTTCGTTAGGATTCATTTTTCGTTAGGATTAATTTTCCGTTAGGACTCATTTTTCGTTAGGACTCATTTTTCGTCAGGACTCATTTCTCGTTAGAACTCATTTCTCGTTATGAGTCATTTTTCGTTAGAACTCATTTTTCGTTAGGATTCATTTTCCGTTAGGACTCATTTTTCGTTAGGACTCATTTTTCGTTAGGACTCATTTTTCGTTAGGACTCATTTCTCGTTATGACTCATTTTTCGTTAGGACTCATTTCGTTAAGTAAAACAAGCGAAACGGCAATCAGAGCCTCATGTATTCATTTCGGATTTCGTTACAAATAGGCTATGTGTGCCGAGACAGACTAAATGCTTAAACACATTTGACCATAACCTTCTCAGATTTAATACAATGCTATATATTTCTATATCTCAGTATTTCAACAGTTTCAATATGATAAAATCTTAACTTCTGGTTCATATAATGAGCACAAAGCAGCGCAATACGGGACTTAAAGATTTTAAATACAATAACTCAAGGATCGCCAAACCACAAGCCATGAAAAGATTTTGTATGGCCAACTATCAAGCCGTAGAACTGCTATTTTACAGCATTTGGACACCAATAGGCCCAACGTTTCGTCAATGTGTAGGCCACAATTTAAAATTAAAATGGAAGTTCAGAATTTTTTTAATTTTCTTCATTTATATCCGATTTACGGATTTTGTTCAAAATGTTGCAGAATTGTGACATTTAAATTTTGACAGTTACTTAAGGGCTGTATTTGTGCTAAATGCAATCAAAACCGATTTACTGAAATTTCGATTGATACAGCAAAAAGATATTTGAAACTAAAAATCCAGAATCAACTACAACATAACTTTTACGTAGAACTATACATAAGAAAATTATAGGCTATATACATGGAAAATTGTAAAAGCATTATCTTTAAAAACTATATACTTTGCAAAATACTTGTACAAAAATGGATGGAAATTACACATTCTAATCGATAAAATTTAGTATGAAGGCCATAATAGATTTTTTCAATTATCGATACAATTTTAGACTTTTAAAAACAAATTGTTCGAGTCTTATTTAGGTAAGACTTTAATATGGTCGGATCTAAGAACAGCTATCAAAAATAACTGGAAAATTGGCCTTCTGTATCAAAACCAAATTCTACTGTTCATCACATTTTAAAATTTGAACATTAAATATTAATAAATGACTGAAATAAGTGTAGCGAATTAAAAAAAAGGAAATATATAATTTTGAGGGTAGAATATAACTATAAATAGACCCTAACTGTCATATTTTAATATTGAATTCGCAAACATTATTTTCTAAAAGTAATAATTTCGTTGCGAAAGCTCGGAGTGACATTTTAGTGCTCCTCTCGCCACGCCTGGACCGGTTAATTCTGTGAATTTAGTGTTCCTGTTTCAATTTAGTTGTTACTGCTCGACGGCAGAACCGATTTCAGGTGATCGTAAAATGAAATAGGTCCATAGTGTAATCAGTAGGTCGTTCACTTAACCAAACTTCAGTATCAGGATTTAATGGGAAGTAGCGCAGTAATTTTGGCTTCAGGTAAGAGTTGATTTAGCAAAAACTCGAGTTACCAAAGCGCCTACGCAAAAACTGGCAACGTTTAATTGGTGAATAATCTTTGCTTTCCCTGAAGAACAAACTGTCTCGCTACAGTAGCCTGTGGCCTCGACGGTTTTTTACTTGATGAGCTCGTTTATTAAAAAACCACACATGAACCAGAAGTTTTGGAGAACAGCTAAAATATATTCTTCGCTTAGCGTAATAAAGCAAGTCTAGTGTAGAAAACTTAACGAATATTGATTGACTCGAATTTCTGAAATTTTACCACTACGGCACATTAACAGAAATTACTGGAGCCCCACGGCGAGTACGTTGGCAAACGAATCTTAACCCATCGGGTTAAGTTTTTTTTCATTAATTAAAGCGTCTTTGATAACTTAAAATGCTAAGTTAAACATGCTTTCACGATGTTTATGATTTTAAATCTGATTTTTTGTTAAGTTGGTAAGTCTTTTAAAGATTGTTGACTCCATTAATTTGAAAATAATGAAAAAATGTCAACTACCACCAAAGCTAGAGGGATATTGAATTTCAAACGACCGTGTTCTAGAAGTCAGATTGGGTGCACATTTCATATTTTGGGAATGACCTTCAGTAATATTTTCCAAAACGAAAGCAGTCTCAAGGTATGATTACAAATACTCACACTTAAACAGTGACGCCATGTAAGAAATAACATCCGATCAAGAATGTTGGCAACAATTAGCTAGACACAAGACAATGCCTGTGTAATTCTGTTTTTCTTTTCGGTTTGCGCAGCATAAATTGTGCATTGTTCTGACAAAACAAGAATTATGAGTCTTTGCTGAAAAGAAAAACATACGCAAGAAATACGAGTAACATGCGCGTCCAGGAATAGAGAGATCAACCGCTCTCTTTGACAGCTACAATTTATTTCTTCTCTTCTTTATCCCTTTTTTTAGCGGTATGCAAGAATTGTAATCGTACACAAATTCTCCTTCCTTTCTTAATAGATCTTTGCATTGCGTGATTCAAGGATTTCTATCGCGTTAAGTTGTTAATATAAAACAACTAGGGCTGTGCTTTGGTGCCCTTAAGGGTCGGAATAATACATTTGTTATAAAACACATTTCGTAACTATATACACAAATTAAATATTTCACTAGAATATTTACGATGTTATCTTCCAGTGAACTTATCAGCACGTTTCCACTGGTGTGGGGTGACGATGGAAAAATAGCAATACAGTATTGTGGAACCAGAACAGTCAACACTCCTAAAGGTAGAAGAAGTTTATTAGATCAGTTTTTGGTAAAATTTATATTTTGTATTTTACTTTACCAAATACATAAATAGAATTGCGATCGTAAATTTGCAGTTTTAATGGGTGTGTATGTTTTCAGATTTCCTGATTAAAAAATGGTCTTTTATCCGTGTTAGTCCGTGTGTGTGTTGTGCCCATGGCTGAAAACCAAACGAATTGACTCATATCTCTAGGAAATATTTTTCGAATTTAAAACATTAAGCACTGTTTGGTCAAAAATGCTTTTCTATTTGAAATCTCTTACAATGAGTTAAGCAATGAATGATCGAAATTTGAGCAAAGTCCGATGGGTTCCAGTTTTTTGCAGGAGTTTTCAATTTTTTCGAATTTGAGCCGCCACGGTGGCCTAGTTGATAGCGTACTGGGCTTTCACCCCGAGGACCCGGGTTCGATTCCCGGCCAGGGCTTGGCATTTTCATACGCTATAAATCATCCCATCGTCTGCATTAGCCCAAGTGTGCACAATAGTCGGACATTAAACACAAAAAAACAAAAAAAAAAAAAACGGATTTTGTCAGGACGTAATTGAATTTGAGAAAGTTTGGGTAATGATTCAGCACATTAATTCTTTCTTGTGACTGCTACTTCTAAATTTTTAGTTAGCTACAAATTTGAGTTTCTTTTTTCGAAAAAGACGATTCGTGATTTTTCACAAAATGTACCACAAATTAAAACTTTATGAAATGACCAGCGGTTTGGTAAACGGGGGCCAAAAAAGTGTGTAAATGTTTCAGCTGTATATAGATCTATAACAACCGCTCAGCCATTGCACCGCCATCACTAATCACTTTATTGGCACACTACAAGCCCCCGTCGTAATAAATACCGATCCGACGTAATTATTTATGTTCCCCGACGTACGATTGTTGGCCCCGCTCTGCGCACGCAACGTTTTGGTTATTGTGACCTCAATAGCAAGACCCACGTGACCTCCATGCTGACGTATCGTGGAATAAACGTCAGTGCGAGAGAGTATTTGCGGCTACATAAATGGAGCAAACATATATATGCCAATCTGCATGAGATATTCTGCAGCTAGTGTATTAAATATTTCGAAGGAACACGAAACTGAACTGAACCGGAAATTGCGTCATTAACTAACGTGGATATTTAAGTAATTTTGCCGCCTCGGTGGCCTAGTTGATAGCGTACTGGGCTTTCACCCCGAGGACCCGGGTTCGATTCCCGGCCAGGGCTTGGCATTTTCATACGCTATAAATCATCCCATCGTCTGCATTAGCCCAAGTGTGCACAATAGTCGGACGTTAAAAAAAAATTAAGTAATTTATTCAATTGGTAGTAAAATATACCTACAAGAGATCTATTTGTGTTAAACACATGCGAAAGCAATGATTAGATTTAAAATAAATTCAAAGCCCCTGCACTTTGCGTTTAAAATTTATAATACCCTTTAATGACGACAATAACACTTTCTCCAAAACGTAACAATCAATCAAGGTCTCGTGCGCCAATCGATAAACGGGAAATTCATTAAAAAATACTGATTAAAACATAAACATAAAAATAAAAAAGTAATCGTGTGAAACTCGGGGAGTTACCGACAGAAGCGAAACTTTTATTAATATCTATGCTGAATATATACGAGTAATTAGTTTGAAGATGTGTTTACAAATATCTTGTTTTGTTTAGCCTAAATAAATAAATACGTGAATCTAGCTTACATATTATTTACGTAGTTATAGTAAGAGATCAGTTGTTTTATATAAATTCGTAACTATCAGCTGATTTCATTGAACAGCTGGTAAGCTAAAGGTTATGTTGTTAAAAACTAGCAATATTAACAAAACAATTATTATAAACGTTTGTATTAATTTCGAATGTATTATAAATTGTTACAACGTAGACTTGTTCTTCAACTAAGGAAAAATACCGAAACCAAAGCAACGCAACGTTTTCATATAATACGCGTGTACTGTTATCGAGAAGGAGGAAGAAAAAGAAAGAGAGACGACATTCGTTTGTTCATTCGTTCCATATTTTCGTTACATCTTCCGTTCAGTAAACGTTTTTTCTATTCAAACTTGCCAAAGCCAAAATTAACATCTCCCTTCAATACATCGAATCATACTAAAATTGTACCCACAAATAAATCTTATAGAAATAAGGCTTGTTTTTTCCCAGCAGGTCAATATCTCTCCTGATGGCCGTGTACCGCAATGGATAGCGTCAGAGTGACCACAACAAATAGACGCGAGACCTTAGCCATGGAATTACTGCGTCATTCTTTTTGTTCGATGATCCGAGTTCTTCGTAACCATTCATTAGGTGGTCCTCGTTCTCTCCGGACTTATCTAGCGACTGATGCAGAAAATTTTATTAAAGAAAGTATGTTTCGTTGTGCAGAACATGAGGCAGGATGAGCAGTGCAAGGGGCGGAGAAGTACTTTGCAGCTAAAGAAGAAGATAGAGACTTCACAATCGATAACTTGATGAGGTGAAGGGATACGAGGACCTTGGTAGTGATGTTCTATTGAAGATAGACGTTTCTGGAGGTCTTTGGATCATAAACCCAAGGTTGCATTGACCTGTAGCACTGAAAAATAAAATAAACAGGAAGCAACTTTAAATATTTGAAATTTATAATAAAAGTAGAGAAGGGAAGAAGAACATAAACGTCGTCGGATGATGGAGTTTTGCAGATTTATTCCTTCGTCTTAATCGAGTTTTACTGTATACTTGATGAGTGCCATGGTCAAAAACTGAGGTAGGCAGAACCTAACGTTCGACGTCGGTAACGGAAAGCACAAGAAAGATACAAAGTGCTTATGTGGAATTTCACACACACACACACACACACACACACACACACACACACACACACACACACACACACACACACACACACAAATAAACACACACACACACAAACACACACACACACAAAAATAAACAAACACACACACAAACACACACACTAACAAACAAACACACACACACTCAAACACACACACACACAAACACACACACACAAATAAACAAACACACACACAAACACACACACTAACAAACAAACACACACACACACACACACACACACACAACACACACACACAAATAAACAAACACACACACAAACACACACACTAACAAACAAACACACACACACTCAAACACAAACAAACACACACACACACAAAAACAAACACTCACACACACACAAAGTTGCAAAATTTTCAGCCAAATTGAATCTATTTCTGTATGGACGTGATCATAGAAGGCATTGGTAGAAAAATTACCAGTATTTAATTACAAATATTTCAGAAAAATGCGTAATTTACATTTTGTACATTTTGGACAAATCGAGTTGCAGATACTTTTTTTAACCAAACAGGACAAACGAAAATGGAAGATGAATAAAAACTAAGTGGAATTGAGTAAAGCCAACAACTGTTTCCTTAACAGCTCTTAGTAACCCTGGAATAAAATAGGATTACCAAAACTTTAATAATGAATAAAATCTGAATGAGCTTTTTCGAACATGTATGTTTAAGAGGTTTCACTAAGGACGTCACACCTACTAGGACGAGGACAAACCACGTCTACTGTACGGGGCAGGCTCTATAAATATTCCAGGATAAAATAAAATTACATTGAAATGAAAAACAAAACTAATTGAAAAGTAATTTAACCTGTAGGAAATTGGCCTTCTTTGATATACAAACTCCCATCTTGGACAAGGTAAAACAACTTCTGTTAGAGAAGTGCGGAATCATTGAAGCAGCCAATGAAGTCATGATTTCGTCATCTGCCGCGGTAAATGCTTATAAAAAAGGTATGATAATGCGATTTAGAAGGCAAAGCTGTTATTAATTGAAACTAGAACATCCGGTGACTGTGACAAGACATCCCTGGACCTATTTAGCTAAACCACGCCCACGCAGTGAGTGTCCGTGCGGTTGGTAAGCTACAATTAGCGAGAACTAGAGCTCGCTCAATGCGAAATCTTTAATGAGTAGGCAACGTGAATACGATTGCGAAGCTAACTGCGTATTTCAAGGAAATATCATGACTGAAGAAAAAACGGCGCAAAAAACTATGCCCTTCTTGTGCATCTACTTTGAATACAGAGTCTAAATTATTCAGCACAGAATACGGACGTTGTAATTAAGAAAACTAACTATAAAATATTCTAGTTTCTTTTAACTTAGTTTTCAACTAATTATTTGGATAAATTACGATAAATTGTACATTTAAACACATGCCTTTAACACTTAGAACAAAAGTTGCGATGAATCGATGGGTCGAAAATTCGATATGCAGTTTTTATTGGTCTGCTGAGTTTTAAGGTCGCCTATCGTCTGCATTAAAACATGGCTTTCGGCACAACACATACCTGTAAATTCACACAACTTGTTAAAATTTGATACGTGTGAACCCAGTTACCTCGAGTGTACCATAAGCTTGGCAATAATTTGACTTCCAGTCGGAATGTTAACTTAATTCGGAATTGAGATTCAGAACCACTTTGAAAATAAATCTTGTGAAATTCAACTGTCAACGAAAATAATGATACACACGTTAATCATTTTAGACAAATTATATAATATAGGCTATATTTACTTTAGCTTTCTAGTTATATAAGTAACGATAGCTTTACAACCATTTCTAATGTCGAAAACATTTCTAAGTCTCAAAAATTATTTGAAATCTCGGGAAACATTTTCAATTCCGTTTCTGCCTACCTTTCAAAATTTTGTCAAACACCGTTATCTCCATTGGAGGGAAGACCATGGTCCACATTGTTCTTCACGAGAGCACGTCTACAGAGAAGAATCAGGACACTAAATGCATTTATATCCGGCGGAGGCAGCTGAAGTGTGCAGCTGATGGGTTTAGCGATCCCACCGTGCCTCTAGCTCATACTACTCTCACTCATTGCACAAAACACACACACACACACACACACACTACTCTACATAACTTGGCTAACTAAAGTGTAAAGCGACCCGTTCTGATGGAGTAAATGACACCAGCCTAATAGCGTATCAGAATGAGCCCTGGGATACTTGGCAACTTTCCAATGTACCTTAGCGTTACCCATGCAAGCGGAGTTCTTAGCTACAAACGGGGACAACATGATGTAAGTAGAATTAGCGGGAACTTACCACAGCAAAAAACGCGTCAAATTGGGCACAACCTCAGTGATATGGGTCAAGAGTAAGGGGGAAAATTTAAAGGGGAAGCATCTGCAAATAAAATTACCAATTAGAAAGGTGTGAGTTACCCACCTTGAATCCTCTCCAAATTCTAGACTTTATAAAGAGACTAGGGTTGGAGAAGACGCTGTAACTGAACAACTCAGGAATTTAGAAAGGAGGCACAATAGATCTACAAAAGGTAGCAGTTCAATAGTAACCCTAGAAAGTCATTTATTCAAATGGATTTGTAGCGTATAATCGATCTGAATGTAAGATATTGTTTTGTGTCGCCTTTATCATCCGATACGTTTCAACGCAGAACTGTAAATGATTTTTTACGAGGGAAATTCGCGCACGTTAGCTGCACGCAGGGATATTTTACATTCCCAGAGAGGCAAAGTTATCCAACGACCGTGATTTAACAAAGTATCTCACGTGACAACTACTGTGTTCCTCGGAACAAATCAAACCACTTTAACCTCATTACTTCCATTTCGGTCTCCGGCCTCTGGATTCCTCGCAACCGTACGATGGCCGGTGGAAGTCGGTGGTTTCTTTAATTCATAAGCGTCCGGACCGAGTAAGTGTTAAGTAATTGTTGGAACAGATAAAAAAAAATGTAGAACTCGTCTGCGTACGTCAAACGTTTTTACCAGAGACTCGCGGCTGAATGCAATCGATATCCGTCCAATCAAAGCGTAATCGTTGTACCCGCGCCTGTATAAATCAAACGGATAGATTATCCGAGTGTTTTGGTGTAATTACTTATCGCCTACTGCAGGCCGTGTGGAACGGTTTGAAGTGTGAGAAGTTTTTCTTGCGTTGTGGTGTCTGCGAGGATTGTTCATACAAAACATACATTCTAAACACGCTGTCGCCAAGAAACTAATCAACACAGTTCCTGTTTCAGTGTAAGTAAAAACAGTCGTTTTCCTGCAGATTAATAGCTGCCTACCTTACGGACAAAACGGCTGCGTTGATTATATTCAAACGGATAAAAACCAGCTTTGAGTGTTATATTTTACCGTGATAACTATAATTTAAAATACAACTTCTGTTTTCCTTGCAAATAAAAAAATACTTCGGATACGTGGTTAGGAATACGTAGGTCTATCTAAAAATTCAGTTTAGTAAGTTTTCGACATTTAATAATATATCGATAACAATAGATAGATAATAGATAATATAACAAACGATCATGTATAGACTGATTAGAAAATTGTAAGATGGCTCAAAACCGACAAAATTTGGCTCAAATTGAAATAATAATACATTAATAATCTCTGCTCAAGTTAGGAATATAAAGCAAGTTATAGTTTTTACATAGGCCTGATGGATTTTAAAAGATTTTGGCAATTAAATTGTCTTGTTTGAAATTGTGTACACTATTTTGAGTAAAATACGATATGATACTTCGTATATTTAAAATTCGACCAAAATTTGTCATTTTTGATAAGTTGGCCTCTTAGATTTTCAAGATTTCCGAAAGCAAATGCATATTGTTCTTTAAGACTAAACTCGAGCTAACTTTAATGGAAATGGTCGAAGAAATTTATTATTTTTTTACGGAAACAATCTTTTATTTTATGGCTACAAAACTGGGGGGAGGGGTGAAAATACACAGTTTTAAACTTTGAGCCAACTCGAAGTAAAGTTCTGTTTTGCTTTACAACGCTGTCCCAAACACAACAATGCAAACTGAAATCCAGCGGAAAATCAATATGTTTTAGTTTCTAGGGTTTACGCAACATGAAAATTTATTCTACTTTTTTTAAAGATCGCAATTTTTTCAAAAAACTGACTGAACAGTAACAACAAAATAACAATTTATTTAATAACGGTCTGAACAAAAATGAATAAATAAATCTGACACAAATTTAGCTTTTGAGCACTCGAATAAAGATCTCACTATTTTGCCATAAATTCGGATTTAAGGACTACTTTAAATGGTGGAATATTTTCCTTTTTTAAGTTAATTGTTTTTTTCAGTTGTTTCTTTATCATTGGTTGCTCTAATATACATTCTATTAGCATCGTTCTTTTTACTCGGGTTTTCAATGTTTCGTTTCATTCACTCGGTCGTTCGAACTGACCTTCGATCATTAAATTGTACGCCCACATTAACCCGCTAATAACAGTGATATACTTTTTAAATGCTTATTTACAAGCACGACAACCAGTTGACAATAAAATGCCGCTTATCTAAATGTTTTCACGTTTCTTATCTTAATGGCAGCACTTTGTAGCGCTGAAGACAATCTCGAGTGGGGTGGGGTGCCCACCTTTTGTTGCTACCATTGTTCTGAACAAGTGCAGCGTTATTTTATTTGTAAACTGATGCATTCAGTAAGTGCAGTTGTTACACAAATAACACCAATAACAGTCAACGTTATTTTTTTCACTGAAGTTATTTTTGCTTTAAATTTTATAAGAACCGGGAGGCCCGTGCGGAATTCCGCACTATGTAAGTTTTAAGTAAACGCAGCGTTTTGAATAAAAGTAGTCGCTGGGATGAGGGCGGTAGTTGGAAGGAAGGAAAACATAAATCGAAAAGCGATCGGTTAGAAACAATACACAAATTCACGAGTATTGATACTAATATCAATCCATACATATCATACATATCAATACAGATAACAACTGGTTGCTGGTTTTTTTTAATAGCAATTTATACAGGACATTACAATACCTCGTTTTAAACGATATTTGACGTAAGAATGTAATTTTCTTTTAATTTTGTATTTAATTTTCTTCAATGGTTACAAACATGTTAGTTGATTTAGTTACCCTTGAAAAGGCTACATACAATTGTCCGTGAGTAAAGACGGCATTTGGTAAATACAATCCTGCTCTTTGAAGTGTTTGTCCCTGCGACTTGTTTATAGTGATAGCAAGCACAATGTTCTAATCAATAGAAAAGACATACATGATAACGTCTAACTGTATTTTGGCATTTTCATTGTACTTCGTATTTTATGAGATCCGTATTAACAATAAATAAATGCATGATAGAAGGAGAAATCACAAATATATTTATGTCCAAAATATGTGTTTGGTATTCGAAATGCTTGTCCCGACTTGTACGACGGGCAGAGATAGAAGACTGTAGTAGGGCTACATAACCTATAAATTTAATGACATTTAAGTAAATATTGAAATTTTTCCAAACATGTTATGCAAAGAAGTGGCATTTTTAATTGGATTGTCCATTCGTGATTAATAAGTTAGTTTAATAAGTCGTAAAATATACAAAATATTGTCTGATTTGTTATGCCGCGCGTGCCTATGCTGTTCTGCCTATGACAGTTAAAAGTGTCTTTTATGGTAAAATTTTCCACAAACAGTAAGTTTTAGCGCAAAATCGTTTTGCAATGTCAGAAAAATCTTTCTAAAGATGAGGTCATTTATGCCTGTACACAAATAGTATGTGTTGAGAAAAAGTTATGTTGACTCGAGAAATAATATATAATACAAATTTGAAATATGGATTTGATTGAAGTTTATGGATTACGTATTATTTCATATCCACTTCATCCTTATATCTAACTGTATGACTGTTTCGTATTTGTGAAACCTCATTTTGAACAAGGTACTTGAATCATATATCATGATATCTGAATAAATTCATTTTGCATCGATGTAAAACCGTTAAAAATAATTTCAAAATTGTCACTGTAGGTTTTGTAACCTGTTTCTCGATTCGTTTTACTTGCTGTCATAATTTAATGTTGAATTTTACGTTGACATACTTGCAACGTAGGATATGACTATTTGCACGATAAAATGTGTCAAACCGGTTATAAAAAATCTTGTCCCTTAGATTTGCACACGCCAATTTTTGTTTCTTGATAACTTCTGAACCGAAATTATTAATAATGTACGAATTAATACGTGTTTCACAACGTTGTGGATTTTTGATAAGATAAACAACGCACGCACAAGAAATTTCGTTGTGTTCAAATTACTACAATGACCAGTAACCTGATATCCTTAACAATTACATTTTCAAGGATAATGATTTGGCCTAATGATAAAAATATTACCTCATATATTTATTATCAAGTATTTTAATAAGTTTAATACGTTTAAAAATTATTGGAATATTATTTAAAAATATAGACAAACTATTATTAAAATGATAGACGAAGAAAAAATGTTATGTTTCAGTGTTTTTGTCAATGAACTGGATTCTTGCGGACAATAACTATCAAGAGGTTTTGCTTAGATACTTAAAGGAATGCTTACGTATTTGGAAAATCTGAAACAGTTAGCGACAATTAACAGTTCTAGACAAGGTTTCAAACATTTCTGTACAGTTTGACAGACTAATGTACTTTATCACACAAAACTGTAATTGTTTAAACAAAATTGGTTAGTATTTAAAAGTAGGCTAGTTTACTTCGGCTTTACAAAAAATAAATCGAAAAATATTTTTGTCATTGTAGGTTATTTTAGAGAAATATAAAGTATATAGCATATTTTATAGACCAAAAACTACGTTATATTTTTATTTTATAAATTGTTTATAACACAAGTTGTAAAATCTTTAATGTTAATATTTTTTTAGGTTAGGTCTTTTGTTTACGATTTACGCACAGTCCCAAATAGTTTCTTATGACGCATGCGCAAATTCCGAAAGATGAATTGTTTCTGTTCTCGCAACTGAAACAGCTTTATCATCTGTTTTCAAACAGTACCCCAAATTTTTAAGACTTAAGGAATAGTACAGAACATTGTATGAAACAGAGAGTAATATTGTTTCATATAAATGTTGCCAATATTAGCGAACCTTAAAGCCGATTTTCGTTGTTTTTTTAAATATTACGTGAAAGTTGCGGGTGACATTATTAAGGAGGGATTTATGTCTTACCACACCTCGGCCCCCGCGCAACTCAACTCACAATGTCTTCGCATTGCCGATGCATACTTTCCTTAATAATGTTTATCCTAGGTTTACTGAAGCACTCTTACCATTGTCTCCTGCGGTCGTACTCATTAGACTGCTACCACTCCTGCACTTCTTCACGACTCTGTTTGTTTTCCCACAAACTGTGGTGACTTCATCGCAGTGGATGACAAGTTCTTTGGATAATCAGGTTCTCGGAAACCAGGAGTTCCAGTCGAGTTGTAGTCGAACTGAATTATTTACTTATGTTTATTGTGCACAACTCATTTCTACAAAGAAACAGTAACAACGTTAATAGCTTATGTAATAATTACATTTGAATACCTAATTAGTTGTAGTTTTTAAGTGTGGACATAATTCTATAATAGTGTTATATATGTGGTTTGGTTTTTAATGTATTAATCACATCCTGGAGACTACTTTAATTGGAGGTTTTTTTATGAAAATTAACAAGCATTGTTCAAATAACATAATATTATTATCATTGTTATTTGACAATATAACAAAATAAATACTTTTTAGGGGGTTTTTAGAAAGAGAATTAGAAGATGAAGGCAAAGGAATGACCCAATGCGTAGAAAAGCCAGCGGTAATAACTAGACTTGATTCTGTTACGTCAGTATTGTGTCCGATTATACCACAGAGTTACATGTAATAAAAGTACATGCAAAAGTTACATGTAATAAGTTTCGTCACAAGTTTGCTCTTAATTAGGTGCCAATTTAAAATTTTCCAGAAATTTTAGTTTTCGAGATTTTTACAGCCTAAGAACAAGAAAAATTAATAAAAAAGCACTATACCAGCTCTAATGATTTTGGTTAAATATAGCTCAAATGTAGCCATAGAGAATTTAAGTAAAATATCTGAATTGGAAGGAATCACTAGAAAATTGGAAAGTCAGGTAAATAAATTATTAATTAGTTTTAATACAGAAGTAGTTCAATATATAATTGAAATTAATGTAAGAAATTTGAAAATAAAACAATGTTATTTGGGTTTAATTAAAAAGTAAACTTTAACAGTTATTTTAACAGTTTTTGCGTTTTTTTGTTGATAGGCCTATTTCGTGAAATCGAATTTTTGGAGATATTGAGATCCATGTATTATTTAGGCGATTATAAGAAAATTATTGAGCACATTTTAAACAATACAACACATTGAATTTAAAAATCCAACTGTATTTTTTGTTTTTCATCTATAAATCATTAAAATGTTCAACTTTTATAATTGGGCTATCTACAAATCTGCAGATTCGTAGTTTCCACTGACGTGTCAAATGTAAAAAATAACTCTATTTAGTTGTAAACAGAAATTCCCTACTTACTTGTTGTATTAATATATATGAAGTTTGTGCTGCACGTTAGCACGACTTTATTGTAGTTTCCAGGTGTTTAGGAACTCTGTGTACATAATGTACATTTAGAACGAACACAAACGCACAGCCAAACTCATGCGCACTCTCACCACGGGGTAGCAGGCAATAAAAAGCATTGTTAATAAATTATCCGCCACAATCGAAGTATAAATTAATTATTTACAAACAATAGCCTGATCTAATTTAACGATTGTTGCGTCGCCATTGTGGTGTTAACGTGTTAATAAAGAAGGCATTGTCACGGCTTCCTTGAGGCTACCAGCAACTTCTGTCATTAGGTATTACCCTATATGCAATAGGGCTTACTGCCTGTCCCCGGGGAATATTTTAATTATATATGGCAACGTTGAGAAATTATTCTCTGAAAAATGTTGCATGTAAGGTCTTTTTCAATTATTTAGGTCGGCTTAACGAAGATCGACTCGCGCTTCAAGTTCGATTTCAAATTAAAAACTACTTTTAACAATTAAATCTCAACTACATTATTTGCTCGCTAAATTTCCTTCAACTAATTTACAACCCAATTTATAACGAGAATACTTCAACGTATATTTTTAACAAACAGCTGATACCGGACAACACCGCCATCTTGGTTATAAACTTTGAGGTTATGTTTATTACCATTATTCCAAGGATGCAGTGTTGTGTTGATTCACAGCTTTACGAATAGCGAACAGTCAAAAAAGGTCGACAATCTATGACCCTGCTCTGTGTAGTCCTGCGAAATGAGCTTATACAATTTACAGTTCGGATACTAAGAAAATATCTCAAACATAACCTCAAACAAAATGTATTGGTTCTCATACACAAATTTTAGTTAATTAACTACAAACAACAAAATAAATACTTTTTGAGGGGTTTGTTAGCAGAGAATTACACATTGACGACAGGGGAATGTCCCAATGCATGGAAAAAGCCAACGGTAATAACTGGACTACATCCTGCGTACGTCAGTATTGTACTGACTATTTGCCAACTAACCTACCAAATTTGCTACCGCGCTATTAAGTGTGTGCGTACGTGCGCGCATGCTCGTGTGTGTGTGTGTGTGTGTGTGTGTGTGTGTGTGTGTGTGTGTGTGTGTGTGTGTGTGTGTGTGTGTGTGTGTGTGTGTGTGTGTGTTTTTAACACTTGAGCACTCCAGAATGCACAATTTTGGTTCGATATGATTCAAACTAGGCACAAAAATAAATTTCGGCAGTTGCTTGTCCAAGTTGGCAGAAACAGTTTCAAAATGGTAGTAATTAAAAAAAATTTACTTATTTCAATTTTACAGCTGATTAGTATTGTAAAACAGAATTTTAAAAATCGTATAAGATATATTTAATTTTCGTCATTAATTTTCGTATTTTCAATAACTAATAATTTTCACTTCTGTGACGTTATTAAAATTTGTTATTTTTTGAAAAATCGCCTCTATCCCGTCAGCGATACAGCTTGTTTGCCGCCGCAGTTATTTCGGTTTCATTATGAGCCATAACGTTTTTTTTTAATTTAAAATTTTGTACGTTTACTTGAATTTCTCGTATAAGGTTTGAATTGAATCTTTGTGTACAGCCAAAATCTGATTAAAACTTTCTTTAAAAATTGGTTTATATCTTAAATTTGAAAAAAATGGACAGTTTATGAGTAAATTTAAAAACCTCAAAACAAAACTAGACTGTCGACTGTTGTTTAGTTTTTGTGATTTACTCTGGGGCCAAAACTATATTTTATTTATAATTTGACACACTGATTTGAGTTATAAATCAAATAGGACAACAATTTGAGCAAAATCTGATGAAACGATTTCGAGAAATTAGACTGACAGTAAAGTCAGTAAAGTTTTTTCGGTTACGTTTAAGTTTCTGTTACATTTATTCGGCAAGAACAATGTTTCGTTTGGAAATTTATTTACAACTTTCTACCGCCATGATGTTTGTTCACTGTATTATTAATTTATTAATAACTAATAATTACAAATAGGTTTTGTGCGGTGGACATTTAATTATTTGTCCAGTTATTAAAGCCAATAGATTTACGTCGTATTTGCAAGCAGAGTAGATTGTGCACGTCACTCATGCACGCCGCATTACCTGACCACGTATAGACCACCCGTGCTTTGATTAAGGGGAGGGGTTTTGAATTTATGACCATTCGCGTACAACGATACTGATCTGGATGACTTGCCCGCGATCAATGCTGGGATTGAACGTCTGCTGGTACGTATCCTTACCGCCGGTAAAAAAGCAATATCCTTAATTAATAACTGTATTGTTTAAATGGATTTCTCACGATCGTTCGTTGTAACTAGATAAACGATAGGTATAAAGAATTGCATATTTCTTTAATCAGCGATTATCTATGGGAAATGAGCTATTGAAACGGCCATTATGTTAAGACCCCAGACCATAGATTATGAAATGAGCGCCGATCCTGATCTATAGATCATATTTGACCGAGTTGTTAGAAATAATATAGAATATAATTGTGTGTGTGTGTGTGTGTGTGTGTGTGTGTGTGTGTGTGTGTGTGCGTGTGTGTGTGTGTGTGTGTGTGTGTGTGTGTGTGTGTGTGTGTGTGTGTGTGTGTGTGTGTGTGTGTGTGTGTGTGTGTGTGTGTGTGTGTGTGTGTGTGTGTGTGTGTGTGTGTGTGTGTGTGTGTGTGTGTGTGTTTTAGCACACTCACGTTCGCAATTTTAGTTCAATTTGATTTAAAGTTGGTACAAAATTCGATTTTCGTTAACGAGCGAAAATCGTTTAATATCTTCAAAATGGCGGCCATTTAAAAATATAACAAAATTATTACTTTTTATTTTAAATATTATTGAAAATGTGATTTCACCACTGTAATCAACGTTCAAAACCGCATAATTTAGAGTTTTTAGTTTTCGAAATCCGTTCAAATTAAGAAATTTAATTTGACGGAAGTTTATTTTGGTATTTTCAATGAAATTTGAATGTTTAAAGCGATATTATATGCAGATTGTGAAATTAGAGTTTCGGAAAGTGGGTAAGATAAATATTACTTTTGAAAATTCGCTTCCATCATGTCATCGAGACAGCTGCGTGTCGCGGTTATCTCAGTTTGCAATAACTGTTAAACTAGATTTTTTAGGAAGTTAGTAATTGTGTTAGTTCTTTTTCTCTATGCGAAGTAGACTATAGTGATCTAAAGTTATCAGTTTCGATATAATGATGGACATATCAGTATTCAGTTCCATTGAGGCGAAAAAAGTGGTTTTTACTTGAATGTCCGTCCGTTTCTCTCTCTCTCTCTCTCTCTCTCTCTCTCTCTCTCTCTCTCTCTCTCTCTCTCATTGTCATTTTGTGTTGTCAGTGAAATTTTGGAATGTGTGTTCCCTCTACTATGAAGACTGGAATGTTGGTCTGGTCTTTCCAAATCTTGGGATTTTTTAAAAACGTTTTTGGGTAAAAACATGCATTAATCTACTTTTTTTAAAATTAGCTATAACCATTTTGATCCAACTTTACTGAAATGTAGTTTATTAAGTGCTAAAACAAAATGTGTGAGTGAGCGCGCAGGAGCGTGTGTGTATTTGTATCCACTCTCCCCCAAAAAAAGTAATTTGCGAGCTATCGAAAACAATTTAAATTACAAAATCTGCCAAATTTCTCAAAATTTATTCAAAAGATTTTGCTAAAATTTTTGATCCTATATGAAAATTTACGAATAAAAGCGGTGTAACAAATTTATAATAAAATAAATTAAAGGTTGTGAATTCTAAAAGTGAACCCTGACCGTCGTTTTTTTCTTATACTCACGAACCGTAAATTTGTTTTATTTCACATTTGTTACACTGAAACATTTTTTTTGAGCAAATAAAATTAACCAATATTCCAGTTTTTTGACTAGTTATACAAAAAATATTTTGTGGAACACGGGAGTGTTAATGCTTTTTTAAAAAATATTTATTGTATTAAATAAATGTGTTAGGTACGTGGTCGGTGAAGAAATCAGGCGCTGTTTTAAAGAACAAGCCGCCTCGTCGGAGCTCAGTCACCGCTGTATTTATTTCATTTACAAACCGATATATTCAATAAGTAAATTTGTTTCATAAATAACGCCGATAACTGTCAAAGTGTTATTTTACAAGTGCCTGAGTTATTGCAGCCGAAACAGCCGCGAATGTTATTGAAATATGCTTTTTGTTGAAGTTTATTGTTGGATGTTGTTGCCAAAACATTGGTCCAAGCCTGTTTACAGCCATGTTAAGAGTATTTATTGCCGGAGTGTTGGACCGTTGTGTTTAGGCTCTGCGGTACTGTATGCTCTATGACCTAAGTCTTATTTTATTTTGAAACCGAACAACATATACATATAATATTTTGATGGAATGTCTAAGTAAATCTATTTTTAAAAAACGCTTATTGTCACTAATAAATTTGGTAAAACCATTACATATTTCATAGTATTTTTCTGTTCTCATTATTGCTTTGCAAATAACTGTATTGTTTGCCAAGCAAAGGAAATGAGGTGAAAAACTTCACATAAATTTTATTCCCATTTAATTATCTACATTTCCTAAAAAAACATTGTTGTTGTTGTTGATTTCATCGGTTGATCACATTTTGATAAACATTTTGTCATACAATCATAACTCTAACTACTGTACCAAATTTGAATAAGAAAATTTTACGGTTCCAGAATAGGCCTAAATTAAAAAAAAACGAATCTGCTGGTCAGATTTCGTTTTTGGTTTTTTCTGTAGCTCCTAAACCAACTTTTTTGGGATAGCGCGTTTTCTGTGTGTCTTTATGGACTCTACAAAACTTTCAAGACACTTTCGTTGAGCTGGTAGAGTATGGTACCAAGGATATTTATTATCAGCAAATTTTAATAATCGCGGCAAGCAGCTGTTTCGCTGTCATGAAGGAAGCGAATTTCCAAAAGCAATTTTTGTATCCTAGCATTTTTTGATGTTCTGATTTCACTATCATTAACAGCATTAAAAGTTTCTTATATAATCATTTTAAACTTCCAAATTATATTGAAAATGAACAAAAGTGAACCCTGACCGCTGTTACATTTCTAAATTTCAACGGATTTTGAACAGTCAAAATGCCAATTGATGCAGTTTTTAATGCTGATTACGACGGTAAAGAGAATTTAAGACAAAAAAGTATGAATGTTGAAAGATTTAAAATGACTGTCATTTTGAAACTGTTGAACGAATTGGGCAGGTTAACGAACTTATCCAAGCTTTTACCTTATGATTTTAGTGTAAAGTTTGATTTAAATCAGGCAAAAATATTAAAAATATTAACCTCTAAGAGTGACCTATTGTTCAAGATCGGCGCTCGTTTTAAAGTCCCGGGTTTGGGTTTTACAGTGGTGACCCCTCCAATAGATAATATTTCAATGGGAATCCTTTTTTAATAAATTTTATGTAGTTTTTTATGACATCCTAGATTTTACGTTTTTTTTTATTTCCAAGTATGACTAAAATCATCCCACAATCCAAATTTGAAAAACACAGAACGGAAAAGAAAATCTTACCTAAATATGGATAAAGAAGTTTACAAAATTACTGTTTGTAGTCACGTAAATTAATAATTGTTAAAATCTCAAAATTATTTTTACAAATACTTACCTATAAATTTAAATGTGTATAAGGTCATATATTATGTTAATTAAAATCATATAACGTGTTTAGCCAACTTTTAGTTTCCAATTACAACCTCTTAAAATAATTTTAACTTTTTGTATAATTGCCCATACCTTATTAAATATTTATGTTTCTGTTTTCAAGTTAACGCCTAAATTTGACTTAGTATGCATATTTTTCGTTATCTATTAGGCCTAAAAAGGTAACAAAATTTTGCCAACAGAATAAATATTTTCGTATTCGCTCACGACAGGCAATAGTTTACGAAATCATGTTTACAACTTGACTGTTAATATTTGAAACAGAACCAAACAAAATTTCTTTTACAACTGTGTTTAAATATTCTAGCGTCCAGTTTGCAGAAAAGCTTTTCCTCTGCTTGAAACGTATTAATGCGTCTCGTTAGAAGCTATAACGTTTAAAAGTTGAAATAAAAGCCAACAGGTTTGTTGTAAAAAAGCCGAGAAGTGAAAAGAAATATTACCTTCTGTTCGCAGCAGGAGTGCCAACCTGAAACATTAATTTTTCAATCATGTACGAGACAGAAGTTGTTGATACATCCAGATCGCAATTAGGATAAGCTTTTGATTGGGACTTTGTGATGTCAATGGTGCCCATATTTAGGCGCATGCAATAACTCTCGGCGGAAATGCGAGGCCCTAATTGCGAGAGAAACAGTTACAAGAAGTCGAAACCAATGTTTGTGAAGCCCCACTGTCACTTAGTGCGCGCGTACAATGGTTTTTGCCCTACTTAGCCAAATCTGGAAGCGCGTTTCTTTTTTTCAAAAAACATTGTGCTGACTGAAAGCTGCTTTGCCTTTACGCCTGGTTGAATTTAGTTTCCGCTTTGGCTTTTACTTTAAAACGAGGGTTTAAATTCCTGTTAATAAAACCTCTGAACTGAAATTATAAAGAAAGCAAAATATCTTTCAGTGCTCCTTAATCACTCACTCATTGGCACATCAAAACACACGCCTCAAGAAAAATCCATCGATTATGAAATTTAATATGTTGATCTGTTAGTGGAGATGTAGAACGTGGTATAGTAAAGTTTTTTATAATGTCGTTCATAAATATATTTTTTTAATTATATGTTTTATTGTTGCAATTTTGTAATTGATCCAGCTCATATCACATCCAATTTTCAACTCCATACACTTTGTCATTATTTTTAGAAAACTCTTTTTCCGCACTGGTTTTACCTGTTTAATTAAATATTGTTATAACAAAAAAGAATTTTTGTTTGTAAAAATATCAGTAATGAAGTAAGTAGTACATTCAAGATAAAATGTAGAGAGGACAGGGAAAATTCAAGATAAAACATTTGAATACGTAAATAGAAGATTCTGAATGTAATTTTGTTTTTCATTTATAACAGGGTTCTTCAATATTTTGTGAATCAAGTACCAAATCAGAACTTAGATTAAGGCGGAGCGAAACTTTTAACCCCCATGAAGCGATCAAAATTATGATAGGTTTTGCCGTTTAGTCAGTATTACAGGAAATAACTAGCAATTACACTCCCAATGTTAAATCCGAGCCCTCCATCTTCAACTGGAAGTAAAAAACGCACGCACACGCGCGCGCGCGCGCACACACACACACACACACACAACACACAAACACACACAGACTAAAGTTACATTTTGTCCTGCGACTTGTCACACACAACCGAATAAGAACAGAATAGCACGCCGGGACACGTACCTTCACGGCCACCGCAAGGACCAAACTTTGCACCAACCCTTTTCCCGCGTACAGCCGGAACCTTGACCGTTTCAGTAAATTGAACGTTTAACACCGGACCTGCCCGCAGCCAAGCTGAACTATATTAGCTGAGCTGTGTTTAAGTTTAATTATAGTGCTAGCGTTGACAAGTTATTGTTGCTATATTTAGGCGATATGCAACACAACGTGGCCTTAGTCCAGTTGCGGCAGAAACTGGAACACAACCAGCGTTGCTAGATTTTAGGCTTTGTGTGGAATATAGATTCCTCTACATGCACGTCTTGGTTGGCCATAACAAAGATAACGTATCCAGAAGTCTAAGAACCTCGAGCATTACAATATATCCTATAACACAGTAATAATATTTTACACTTTATTGGAATGTTTGCGCTCGTGCGCGTGCGCACACACACACACACACAACATACAATCACTGGAAATAAGCACAGTAATATAATTCCATGCAGGCGTAGTTTGCTCATATCTCGGGAATTTTCTCCTCCAAACTATTGTTTTCAATGTCTTCTCTTGTACAAAACGCTCTTAAAATTATATTTTACCAAAATCAGATCTAAAAAAATTATTTAAATGAAATATAGTCCTTAAGTACTAAAACAATAAATTAATAGCAATATTCTCAAAATATCCAGTTATGCTAATGGAAAATCCGCCTAATCTATTAAAATTTGATTTTGTTTATATGCCAAAAGTGATAGGCTAATAAATTTACTGTTTATTAGTTAATAGAAAAAATGAAAAATAAACCCTGACTTCGAAAATTGGGCGATTGAGAAATACAAAATTTGCACGAATGATTTTTTAAAATATTTTATAAAAAACAATCATAAACAAAATCAATTTACAAATTTTAAAATGAAAGCAATGATTTATTAGAAAACACTGACAGATTTTTCCTAAACTCCTAAAAATCTTCAATAATATTCTAATTTATTCAAACTATTTCATGAAATGAAAAATTGTCTAAGATTCATGAAAACATAACCTTACTTTGTTTAACCTAATCGTCCGTGGAGAATATAATAGTTGTTTTGACGATAGCCCGAAACCAACGATTTTGAAATACATTAGTAGTTTATCTATGACGTCAATTGGTTATTTAACTCTATTATTCGGTTATATATCTCGCTGCTGTACGTTTTGCCAAAGTTTATTACTCGGATTTATACCTCGCTTTATCAACTGATAAATTTATAAATATTTAATTGGTATTTGGTTAGGCCATCATTAAAATATAACCCCACTTTAATCTTTTATCTTAATCTTAAACTGATCTTATATTATCTTAATCTTAATCTTATCTTATTTTACCTTATCTTATCTTATCATATTATATTTTTGAAAGTTTGTGTGTTTGTTATGCAATCACGCTTTAACCACTTTAATCGTACCAATTAAGATGAAATTTGCTACGAATATGGTTTAAATATCTGAGATAAACACAGACCTATTCCCGTTTTAAAAAACGTCATTATACTACTTACCCAGCCCAACATAATTATGTAGTATTTAGTTTTGTGACATGTGTTAACTGTAGTTAGGTTTAATTACTGTTTACTGGACATGAGATTTAGGCACCTGAGATGGACATAGATCTAATCCCATTTTACGAATCTTGATCTGTGTTTTATATATTGCAAAATTATTGCTTTTAATGTTATATTTTCAATTATTCAAAACTGACTCTAATTTGTTACTTTGTGTTAAATTTTCAATATTAAATGTAAAAAATAGTGCAGATTACGATACGTTAAAAATTACTATAATTGTAAGTATTTTCTCTTTGTGAAACTCTGGTTTGCTTTATTGTTTGTAGTTTTCTTATTTTAACTTTCATTAGATCAAATATTCACAATCTGGTGTTTCTCATTTAAGACTTTTCAATGTTTTCGACGCAGAGTGTAGACTATATAACATATACAATTTTATTAGAATCTTTAATTGTAAGGCATTATATATATTTGTGTAATTACATTATATGAAAAAATGGTAAATATGTAGTATAGCATTATCTGGATTTTTGATATTTTTGTTTTCGTTATCTTTATTACGTGCCCAAAAGCAAGAATCCAAACTATAAAAGCGCAAAAACCACGATAAGTACGATAAAAATCGAAAATAAAAGTAACCAACATAACCTCAAAATTGCTCCCACTCGAAAATCGGTAACGTGTTGTAGATCGGTAAAACAATAAAAATACGTCTAACACGGGTTTTGGGTGATAAAAACCCATTTTTTAAAAAGAATACTCCATAACCTAACTGACACGGTGGTGCGTAAAAAAACCTTTATATTTTTTTACTAAAGAATACACGGAGGTTACAATATCCTAACTGAAATACGACATGGTTGTTAGGCCTAACACGGTGATGGGTAAAAAACCTTTATATTTTTTTAAAGAATACTACATATCCTAACTGACGTGGTTGTTGGGCCAATCATGGTGATGTGTGAAAAAACCTTTATTTTTTTAAAAGAGTACTCCAAACCTAACTGACACTGTTGTTAGGCATAACATGGTGATGCGTAAAAAAATCCTTATATTTTTTTTAATGAATACTCCATAATCTAACTAACATGGTTGTTAGGCCTAACACGGTGATGCATTAAAAAGCCTTTATTTATTTTTTTAAAAAGAGTACTCCTTACCTAACTGACACGGTTGTTCGGCCTAATACGGTGATGCAGGAAAAAAACCTTAATTTTTTTTAAAGAAGTAGGCCTACTCTATAACTTAACTAACACGGTTGTTAGGTGATGCGTTAAAAAAACCTTTATTAAAAAAAAAAATACACCATAACCTAACTGACACGGTTGTTGGTCTTAACACGGTGATACGTGATCTTTAATGTATATTATGATTGCTGGCAAAGCCGTGACGGATAATACCTAATCATATTATATTTCTGAAAGTTTGTTTTTGTTTATTTGTTTGTTATTAAATCACACTTTAACTACTGGACCAATTGAGATTAAATTTGGTATGAACACGCTTTAGGTACCTAAGATAAACACAATATTATTCCAGTTTAATTGTATAATAGTGACTATTTAATAATAGGGTACTGTATTTTATTAAAATATGACATGACCCTGTTTTAGAGTATCGAGTAGCAGAAATTTATATGTCTTGGACGAAAACCATAAATCGTATAATATTGTATATAGAAATATATTAAAATGAAATGAACCTATTCTGATTTTGAAAATCTACTATAAATTTTATTGCCTACATTATAATTGCAGGCAAAGCCGCAACTGGTAACAGGTAGTTTTATATAAAAGAAACAGAATTTTAGCTATGCTTTCTTGTTTTCAAGCAACCAACGATGCTGTCATATCGCGCAATGAAAGCAAATATGCTCTGGAGTATCCATGTCTTCACTATCCTATAAGGGTCGCTGTTTGTGATGACTAAGTTCTTTTCATCATATCGGGTTTGAGATCTTGGTATATCCGTCTGTCCTTTCGTCCGTTACTGCAACCATTTTTCTGTTTTCCTCATTTTAACAGATTATTTCTAGAAAGTTTTTTCGCGTTTACCTTCACCACCATTTTTCTATTAACCAGATCGTTGCATGATACACTTGCTAGAGCAGTTGTCGTATTACGTTATCCTCTCCTATACGCATTAATGTAAGTGTGTTGTAAATAAAATAACTATACCTATTCTTCTTGAACGTTAGCTATCGAAATTTGTCAGTGTGCAAAACCACTGAGCTAATGAAGCCGTTTCTCTTGCTTGATGTAGAACCATTCACGTTGGCAGGACCAGCCTTAACAATTTAAAAATTTCAATGTCTTTTCTACCGCATACTTATCGTGCGCCGTCATTCAAATGGTACCAGGTTTTTTCCAGACCTCTTACAACTCTCTGTTAGCATACGTGACAACTCTCCACCAGCAACACGATTTCCATCTACTCGCTCGAGTTTCAATTTCCTCGATATTCCTAGCCCGATTCTTTTATCCAGGTACTGTACAGCTTGCACGTTTGCAGCAACCTAACCTAACCTAACCCTGCCTACGCAGACCCAACTGATTTCAGTGTTACCTCGTGCTCGGCCAGTATATCAGCCAGACAATCAACACACGCTGTCCGGTAAGCCGGCACAATATGTCCCCGGCTTGATTTACAATTTAAATAAACACAATGCAAACACCAGTAGCTGTGCGACAGTGTCCAGCATGACAGCAGGTATTTCTTAGGGAAACCGGTCGATCGTAGCATCGTCTGTTGGCACGAAATACTCGGAACCGAGCGCTAAAACGTCGCTCCGTATAAGGAGTCGGCCGATCACGTGACGTAGGCCTGCTTCCGGATTGGTGGAGACGTAATGTACGAATCGCAAATTTGTATAAATGAAGTGGATAAATTGGTCGGTTGTGTTTTTATCAAGTGTCACTCGTTAGCTAGGTACTTTATGACCAAGATCTGGTGTTATATTTTAGCACCAGTGTCAGTAATTTGTAAAATTATGAAATTTTGTCTTATATATATATATATATATATATATATATATATATATATATATATATATATATATATATAGTCGTTTCTTTAACTTTCAAGAACGAATTTTATAAACAATACAGCTGCTGTTACAAATCTACAAAAAAATTCGAATCAGAAATCTATAAAAACCCGTCAGTGATCTGGCTTTTTTAGTTTTATTTTACGATTTACTCCTGAACTGTACATTTTTTTCATTTCGCATTTAGTACACAGATTTGAAATCGGTTCAATTTTGTGATTTTTTTTGTCGACTTATCCTGAAGTGGATTCTTAGAGAGATAGGCCATATGTTTTGTGCAGATACTGTAAACCTATTTAGAGAGAATGTCTTTAATTTATTTGATTTGTTTTAGACAAGCGGTATTTAAAAGCTAATTTATAAAAAGTTGAAATAAGATTCCGAGATTTACGCGGATCAATATATATATATATATATATATATATATATATATATATATATATATATATATATATATATATATACGTATTAAATTCTGTGTATACCTATGTTATTTGTATAATTGTAATTATATGATGAAATGTGATACACATTTCGATGAATAGTACAATTCATGTATTATTCTACAGATTTTATAATTATGTACGAACTCAATTACAAACATAAAGACAGAGTTTAAGACTTTTTTAAACTCAAAAGATCTGAAAATGAATATAGCTACCAAAAATTCAAAGAACTTTTGCATAATCACAACATTTTCAATAAAGTAAAAAATGTAGTTTTTTATAACCTAAAAATTCCAAGTAAGTCTTGTTAGTTTGAAATGATAAGGACAAAACAAGTACAGTAGGCAACACTAACCACGCCTGCAATTCAATACACTTTATACCTGCAACGAACAATTAAAAAACTTCTATGAAACCCGATAAACGCGCTGCGCTAGGCTATTACCCCGCTATCGGACATGACTGTGTTAAATGTAGATTTAATTATGTGTTCTCGAGTTGTCAGGTTGCCCCCAGCTTCGTTTATAAAGTCCAATAACCACCAGTCGTGTTGGTGCTATCTGCTATCTCAGCAGGCAATGCACAGCGTTGCATTATGTATCAAGAGACAGCTCCGCAGGAATATCGGGTCTGATGAGCAGTGACTGGTGACATCTCATCGTAGTGACAGGTGAGTCAGCTAATGATATCGTTCCGTTTGTAAGTATAAACAGGCTGAAGAAGTTCCAGTAACGATTTAATAAAGGCCCAGCATGTTTTCGCTCAAAGGACTGGCTGCAAAGCGTTTCAACGAGTGGAGACGTTTATAACTCGACATTCGAGATTTGAATCGAGGAAAATGTAACTATTGCAAAATATTTATTTAAATTAGTTCAACGAAAACTAATGTTGGTTCGAAACGTAAAGGTTTACCGTTTACCGGGCTCCGAGTTAAGCGTAACATTGCTGATTACGATTTAAATTTCGATAAAAAAAATGTTGCACAAACTTTCTTAAATTTAATTTTATAATATTTAAAAGGATTCAAATGAAGATCTATCTCCAAAAATCTATATATTTCGCTATTTCTCTAAACAAATTAAGGCTGGGTGGTCACAAAATGCGAAACGGACTTCGCATTCAAAACCTAAAGTAAGTGTGGCCACTGAAAGCATAACGGAGCTGAGCGAAGTGAGGCAGTGTCGCATTGCTCTGCTGCGCTTTCAATGGCCGCACTTACTTTAAAAACAATAGGTTAGGTTTTTTTAAAAGCGGAGCCCAACTCCGCTCCGTATTTGGTGGCCACCCGGTCTTTGACAAAACAACGGAAAATAGATAATAGGAAAACATAAAAATAAAGTGTAAATATCTTCAAATGTTTCCAACACCCAAAGGAAAAGAAAATTCTGTTTAGCAATATGTAGAAAATTAGAAACGTTTCTCAAAGAGAAGGCAAATTGTATCCTACTTAAAACGGTTTGTGGACAATAATAATGCAAGTCATTGTGCGGAATTGGAAATAAAAGAAACTTACAGTTAGATAAATAAATGATGAAAAAATAGAGAAAAAACCGGCTGTTGTAGAGGTGTGTTTTGCAGAAGTTACCGTGAAGTAATCCTGCAGGAGGTCTGCAGATTGCGAGATTTATTGGGCAGTAAACTGAACCGTTATTGCGAACAATGCTTTCCGCTCATTAATTTTAAAGTAGCTTGCTATATATTAAATAGCCTTCACTAATTAATTACCGTATGTACAGACATTACCTGGATTATTAAACCAACCGTATTGATATAAAGCAATGGTTCTGAGATGGTATCACAAATTGCCGCTGGCTACGCTGTTTCCGCACTTGTTTTAGAAAGATATTTATGCAATTGATTTTACTGCTCGTGTTTTAAACAAACGTACTGTTTTTAGTTTTAGTTACTGCAGTGATTCAATAATTAATTGCATGATCTGCTGTTCACAATTATTGTAAGTTTTGGCAATTCTTTACGCGATCGATTCATCCTAATTACTAATTAATGACCAGGATCAAGTTACCCCGACATGTTTGAAATATGAAAAGCCCGCTTTCAGCAGCGTTTGTCCTTGAGTATGTTCATAAAGGATGTTACTTCCTGTAGTCTTGATCGTCTGTAATTTTGGATGAATTTTGTAAACACCAAAATAAGATCTTTTCATCCATCTTACAGTTGTCATAAGTTGGAGATTCTCTTAGGCTGAATAGTTACGAATAATAGCCAGAGAGATAATGGGATCGATTCCCGCTTTTATAGCATTTTATAAATAAGATCAGCTGTTTTTTCTTTTAATGTATATAGTTGGAAACGTTTTCTATGGTGAAAAAATTGGGAACTCAAAGAATTGACTTTCCATTTTTGTTTGAAGACATCAGGATTAGTAAGAGGAGAAATTTTCTTTAATGCGAAACAAAACCAATTACACAAACCTAACGTAATCTTACCAAATCTAACAGGCTGTTTCAAAATTTGTCTATCGTTTCCCCAACATCTTCTCTTGTTGAAACTAAAAGTAATACTTTAGATCTTCAGCCTCTCTCGTGTGTACCAGGTATGAATGATACCGTCTTTTTTGTTGACCGTTTCTTCTGCAGCACCGTTTTGTCTATTCATTATATTTTTAGGTATCTTATTGTTTTGCTGCGTTCAACATACTTTGGGCATTTTATCCTTGTTTGTTTTTACGAACCTACTGCATTCTCACCATCTACTAGTTCTTCAAATCGGGATTTTGAAAATTCGTCAACCTTCTTCTGTACAACTGTACTTAAGGTGCTCAAATATTCATAAAGCAGTTGGATTGTTTTTTGAAGCGTTAGCTTCTTATACCGCGTTGTGCACTTTGTATTTGTCACCATGGAGTGATTCGGTTTCATCGAGTAGGCTTACGAAGCGTAAGTAACGCGAGTAGGGGAAGTATTACACAGAGCCCCTCCAGTTCTCAGCTCTTCTCCTTTCTGCCGTTTCTGACCGAGTTGATCTTGCGCGTATGTATGTTTTGGGCCTGTATGTACATACAACGTGCCTGCTTCTCTCTATCTCTTTCTTTCTCTCCACTTCTTATGTTCTCGTCGCGCGCGCATATAATGATGTTGTGTACATTGTGTATATTGTCAGTAGCAACAGTTCAATGGTATACGGTTTATATTCAGTAATAACACGTGTGTTTGATTTTATTTTTCTTATATTCTCGAGATAAGATTCTTATATTCTTATCGATTTTAAATATTAAACATTTTTATGTTCTTACTTTGTGGGTTTTCCTTTTTTTGTAGATTATAAGCTCAAAGTAAATGATATTTAAGGTGATCGTTTAACGGAATTACAGTGTGGAAACGTGTGTTTAATGTTTGCAGCAACATTTTTTAAATATGGTTGCAATTTACCACTTATTACAAACGCTAACGTTAAAAGCAATTCTATGCAGCCATATTCCTGTTTTATTCTTATTGGTTGCAAATAGGCGTTTATAAAACTATACGCTTAATTCAGTGCCTACCAGGAACTCTGAGTACGGGACAAATTATTTCCCTGTTTCCTCAGGTTTGGCTTCGAGCCAGTCAAATTTCCCTCGCGATAGAATCTTGAATACATTAAAACAAGCTACAACCTACTGTGCAGTATTTAAATTATCTGTTAACATTAGCCAGAGAATTGTTATTTCACTTTGAGCGCAGAGAACGAAAGGTGTAAACGCAGTTCGATACGATCGAAGCATAATCAAAAACTGTTTTCTTGATTTTAATGTGGGGCAAGTAGATTTAAATTTATAGATGTATGATTGGTTTGTTTGTTTATTGCGCAGTGTTTAAATGTTTGGTTGTGGAAACGCAACAATGTAATCGTGTAAGGATATTTAGAGATAAAACTCCTTTCCAAAGGGATTTTCTTTATCAGTTTTAAGTAATGTCTCTGGTTTTTGTGGAGTTAATTGAAGAACGAAGTGGGTTTTCTGTTTAAACTCGACCGTTCGGCATTTGATTTGTGTGTTTGTTACGCAATTTTGGTCAAACGCAATGACCGATTGTTTTAAAATTTCATACGAAAGTACTTCGTATAAAGGACCGAACAACGTATGTGTAACATTTTTCCCATTTACTTCTGTTTCATGATGGCGGCCTACACTTGAAATAAAAACAATAAAAAGTGTTGGCAGTCTTAGCCAACTCTGTACAAAGATACTCTGTACAAAACCCAAATGACACATAACGTTCCTTCCCCCCATTTACTTATGTTTCGAGATGGCGGCCTCTGATTTAAGAATGACGAGTGCAAGCAGTTTTGGTCAAACCCGTTGACCGATTGTTATAAAATTTAGTGCGAAGATATTTTGTGTAAAGCCCAAATGATGTATGTGTAAAATGTTTCCCTACTTATATCCGTTTAAAGATGGCGGCCTCTGATTTAACAATGACGAGCGCAAGCAATTCTGGCCAAACCCGTTGCCCGATTGTTTTAAAATTTGGTGCGAAGATAAAACCCAAATGACGTATTTGTAAGATGTTTCCCTACTTATTTCCGTTTAAAGATGGCGGCCTCTGACTTAACGACTAGGAGAATACGCTCTTTTAATCAAACGCATTGGCCGATTGTTTTTAAATTTGGTACGAAGGTATCTTGCATACAGGTCGAAAAATGTATGAGTAAGACTTTTTACCATTCACTTTTGTGTCAAGATGGCGGCCTCTGATTTAAAAGAACAAGTTACGTAGTTTTAGCCAAACGCATAACCGATTATTTTGAAATTTGGTATGAAGATAGTTTGCGTAAAGCCCAAATGTCGTATTTGTAACATACTTCCTATTTATGTACGTTTCAAGATGGCGACCTTTGATTTAACTCAATTTTAATCAAACGCATTGACTGTTGTTTTTTTTTTGAAATTTGGTATGAAAGTAACTGTTATGAGGCCCGAATAACGTATATGTAACATTTTTCCTGTTTACTTCCGTTTCAAGATGGAGGGCTCTGTTTTAACGTCGAGAGTATAGTTGCTGGTTATTTTCTGTAATATTGGCCGAACGGTATAACCTATCATAATTTTGATAGCTTCATGAAGAAAGATTGGAAAAAGAGCATAAGGCTTCTAGTATAGTTGGTTTAATAAATGTTTTCGTAAATATTACGGATACCGGTTAAGTTGGCGGAAACGTTACGAGCGCTGCGTATCAATTAAGAATATACTGCGAGTTCTACTGTTCTTTGAAATACTAGTGAACAATATTTTTTGTTTTGAAGTTAAAAGGTTATAGCTAATAAAATTTAAAACAAAATTTTAGAAGTCCTCCGAGATAAATTTATCATAGTTTAGCCTCTGAGCTCTTTGGTTCCCACGTTTCAAACATTTTACTTGCGGGGGCATTAAACTGACGAGAGTGCTGCAAGGTACAATAGTTAAGAGGACTAAAAGTGGTAGTGATAACAAAGATAAACTGTAGGTAAATGTTTCTTGCTTACTTCAGTTATTATTTCTGTTGCTCTCCATCCCTTTAGTAATGTAAACATTTTCTTTTCATTTCAGATCATATCCGATATCATGATCACACGATATCATATCAGTTGTTTTCTTGTCCCCGCAGGGTGGTGCAGACTATTGAGAGGATTTAGACATCCCTCACGGTACCTGAGTCTAACAAACACTTACAACACTACACTTACGACTTTAACACTTTACATTCACACTTACATTTCGGGAGGTGGTTTTTCGCCTTAAAATAACAAAAAAAAGTTTCTTGCTTAAGCTCGAGCGCTATCGGCTAAGCTTGTTTCCTTAACGGCAATAGTTGACCAGTTGTTTCAAAACCAGATCTTCCGTTCGTTGTGTAAATCTGATCTCCAGAAGATAATTGTTCCATCTTAACAATGGCCTCCTTGCCGATTCCGAGGACAATAAAGATGAACATCGTTTATTGTTTCTTTAATTGTTTATTACATGGTTTCTTTTGTTGTTTGATAGTCAATCCTCTCAGGACAAGCGGTCATCCTGACCATGGTCTGACGTCTGATATTTACAGTACGTCCTATGACAATCTTTTCATTCACAATCACCTTTGTTCCTTCTGAATTCCCCTTTCTTTATTAATTTAACACACTTCTATATGCAGACTCTTTTTTATTTATTTCCAGCCCGACAAATGTTTTGGTCGTAACCATTGTTCAAAGCGCAGTGCACACCTGATCAACGTCTAGCCGTGAAACAAACACCCAAGACAGAATGTCAGATACATTAACAAGTAGGCCTATAATATAAACAGTGTGTAAAGGGCATTAAATAGCAACACTAGATACACTATATCTTACAACACATCTATTGTGCTGTAACACGGCCTAAATGGCATAGAGTACACCGTACACAGTCATATTGCGTACCTAACGTAATAAACACAGCCTATTGAATTTCCTAGCGTCTCGCCGGGGAATTATTGTTATATACAGGGTGTCAGGGAAACATAATAACGGCTAAATGGTTCAGGAACTAGTAGAGCTGGAAATACGATCGACTCCATTCGTATCGAACCAGAAGCGTTAAACCATTGAATATAAAGGTACTGGAATAATAACCCTTATGAGAGATATGCAAGCGCTTGCTATTGTTGGCATCTTGTGACCGAGTAAATAGGTAACCGTACTGTCTATTTTCTCAAAGCAGTAGTCCAATTTCTTGCTCTTTAGCCGCTGATATCGAGCACGCATTTTATAATGGTGGCTGTACTTCTAGTCCGTTTATATTCAATCGTTAAATTGTTACCATTTACTTGAGTAGGAATTACTGATTCTTTTTTTGGTTTAAGAAGTGTTTTTATTAATTATTTTGGGGATCGACATCACGTACGAAAACGCCAACTTGTAGTAACCAATGTCTAAACCAATGTCTTCGCTTTGTCAGTGTACTTTATACTCTGTGATAACAGGAGATTATAACAGGAGATTAGTCAGATAAATACCGAATTTGCTACGCAAAACGCAAACTGTAATATGTTTATAAGTATAGGACCAACTTGAATAAATTTAGAGAATGAATTCTGATATCGTATTTTAATTATAATGAATTTGAGAAAAAAGTTTTTAATAGAAATTTGACTTCTACTTTACCATTTTTGCGAAATAATGCACTCAGGAGTTTTGATCGCTCTGTTATGTTTATCAATAATAATAGGCCTACGCTTATTTTATTGGTGGCGAAATCCTTTCTAAGAAGTCTTGAAAGGACTGAATAAAATAGGGAATAAAATATTCCATTCCTATTTTATGAAAGCCTGATGAATGGACCGTACACTTTCCGGATGTTGGAATTAAGGTTCGATTCGCCTGAATATCCGGACTGTTCGTTGTAGAATTTCACTGATAGCATCCGGAATACACCACACTTCACACCATCTTACAGTCAGCTGTTGAATTACAAAGAGCTGTCTGGCCGGATAACAGAGTTTTTTAAACGAAAACAATTAACACATGAAGTGGTTTTTTTGTTTTTACGCCGCATGTCTCGTCTAAAACAGCTGATAGCGATCTCGTATAACGCACATGCGCAGTAAGTAACATTGTGTGCTTTTTCTGGAACATACCGTTCCTGGTAAGGTTGCTAGTTGCTCACTTCTCGGACAGATAGCGCACGACGCTAGTGCCATGAATAATTTAACATTTTTTTCTAACTCCCGCTTGTGTATGTATTAAACAGTTGGTAAAAACGCCGAACAAGAAAAGCCTTGAAAAAGTTGGTAGTACAGAATAGGAGTTCTGTTTCGATGTAGGTACACACAGAGTGTTCAAGAAATACTGGACTCGATCTATAAAGACTGTCGGACGGTTCTTGGAAATAGTAGTTGGCGTTTTCGTTTGAAGAAAATTAATTCGAAATTAGTTCTACCATTTTGGTCTAGAACACAGCATTTCATAAATTAAAGATGTTGGGAGCGAATGTTAATTTCAACGAATATCGTCATATGTCTAAAACAATAAGAACCATTCAGTATTTAATTTAGGAGATCAATCTACATACAAAATTTTTCATGTTCATATTGTTATAAAAAAACCTTAATAGTTTGCCTAAAAGCATTTGTTTTGCTTATTATGGTTATATATATAGTTTTACACACACACACACACACACACACACACATATATATATATATATATATATATATATATATATATATATATATATATATATATATATATATATATATATATATATATATAATAATAATAATAATAATAATAACAATTATTATTATTATTATTATTATTATTATTATTATTATTATTATTTGCGTATAGACCCTGTTGGATCACGCAAAGCATTCCGACTCATGTCTTGTTCCTTCTAATCCTCCACACCTCCCTCATCCTGTCCCCATGGATCCTCTTCCGCTCCTCCGTCCATTTTACCTCTGCTCTCTTTGGGATTTCATTCTCTGGGACCTTCCAACCGAGCATCTTTCTCCTGTATGCGTGCCTGTCTTCAACGTCTGTTGAGTCTATTTCTGCGTCATGTAGGTCTATTCTGACTTGTGCGATCCACGACGTTGTTGATTTGACTCCTTGTATATACTTAAGGATTCTGTTGGCAAGTCTCGTTGTTGGGAGTCTACTGATGTGTCCATAGAGCCGAAGCCTCCTTCTTCTGATATCTGCTGCCAGGTTCGATATCTTCTCTGTGGTCTTCCGGGAGTGCAACCTGTATCCATATTCTGTTAATCTCGGGCCAAGGATCTTCCTCAAGATTTTGCGTTCTTCCTTCAAAATACCCTCCATGGTAGCTTTTGTGTGGAGTGCTAGCGTCTCGCTTGCATATAATACCTCCGGTTTTATGACTATGTTGTAGTGTCTGATTTTTGTGTGCGTCGACATACATCTCTTATTGTAGATATCACGAGTTATACCAAGAGCTCTCTTGATTCTCAGTAGCCGAACCTTTTGCGCAGCCTTCTCGCCACCTGTGGGTTCAAGAATTTCTCCCAGATATTTGAAGTGCTTGACTCTGTTTATCTTACCATATTTTGTGTTTAGTTCTTGAATATTTAATTTTGTACAGAAGAATTCGGTTTTTTTAAACAAGATCTGTAGACCGACCCTCTCTGCACATTCCTTTAGGACTTCTATCTGTTTAATCGCTGTTGTTTCATTATCTGTGAGTATGGCCAGGTCATCTGCAAAAGTTAGGCACGCGATTTCTGTGTTGTCCTTAGGTGTTCCAAGTCGAACTGGTTTCCAGTGCCCTTCAATTTTTAATTCTTTCTCCCATTCCCTGATAACTTTGTCCAACACCAGATTGAAAAGGAGAGGCGAGAGTCCATCTCCTTGGCGAACTCCAGTTGTGATCAGGAAGGGTTTGAAAATTTCCCCCGTAAATTTCACCTTAGCGATTGTGCCTGTCAGTGTTTGTTTGATCAGTCGCAGTATTTTAGGATCAAGTCCATGTTCTTCCAGGATATTAAACAAAGATTTTCGATCAATGGAATCGTACGCTTTTTTGAAATCTACGAACGTACAGATCACTAGGACATTCCTTTTAGCTTTTACTTGCAATATTGTTTTCAGGTTGAAAATTTGTTCGGTGCACGAGCGACCCGGACGGAAGCCTGCCTGGTACTCACCAATTCTGTATTCTATCTGTTTTTGTGTTCTTTGAAGAAGGCATGTTGAGAGTTTTTTGTAAGTAAGTAACTTGTAGTAAAGAAATTCCGTATATATATATATATATATATATATATATATATATATATATATGTGTGTGTGTGTGTGTGTGTGTGTGTGTGTGTGTGTGTGTGTGTGTGTATGTCTGTCTGTGTGTATGTGTGTCTGTGTGTGTGCGTGCGCAAAAAATGGTGAACACTAAACATCCTAAGTTTTTCTATGCATGAAAGTTATAGTTGTAATATTGTGCTCAACTTTAAAATTTAGAATTTTTATTCACCAGTAATGTAAAAAAAGAACAATAATAAGGTATTAAAACAAAATTAGACACAAAAAAGCAAAATAAAAATTGACATGGGTCTTATTCAACATGAGGACAAAACGATCCTCATCACTAAAAAAAAAGAAAATGATCACTAAAAAGCTTTACTTCGGTTTGTTAGGTTCAAACAATACATTTTCTTTATACATTTGTAAAAAGCCGGTACAGTTTGTGCATATAATCTGTAATTGGTAGTCATGGCAATGTTCAAGGCCAACATTCACTTACAATCTATTCGCTTTGCTCGGGTTTACTGTAATTCACAATACAATGCCTGTTCGATATTCAAATCAAGTCATTAGTGGCTTTAGAAAGCCTCGGTGGTCGGTCCAAACTTAATCTATTCAAGTTTGTGGTTATGTTCAAAGATGGTAGTTGACCACACTCTGCTCAAAGTCCATAAATGTTTCTCATGATGATATGTACAAACCTGATGAACCGATTTTTATAAATTCAGGTCCGTCTGTTTGTTTTTCGGTACTTTTTTACGATATGAGCGATAATGTTTGGCTAAAATGGTTCTTGTAGCAGCCCAAACTCGTGAACAATATCGGGGTTGACGGAAAAATATGCAAGGGTAGTTAATCGATGAAAATATGAGAAAGATACTTTTTTTATAGTAAGATCTGGAATTTGTTTGAGTATAAACAATACATATACGTTTTGTTCTATGAATTAATCCCCGCAGGGGTGCAGACTAGCTGCACCTATTGAGAGGATTTAGACGTCCCTCGCGGTACCCGAGTTTAACACACACTTACACTACACTTATGACTTTACCACTTTACACTCACACTTAGATTTAGAGGCAATAATAGTCTCACTGTGCTTTTCGCCTTAAAATAAAAAAAAGGAACACGAATTAGTTTTAGCAAAATTTAAAAATTGGAAACACGTAAAGTTCTGTTTATTTTTATTCTTTTTAATTTTTCCGTCCATACTTTAAGCCAGTTAGACTGATAAGATTGGTAGATGACATAAAAGGAAAGCTTACGGTAGTATCTCAAGTCTCGAACCTACGAACTTAATTTGCTCAAGTTCGGAGACGTTGCAAACTAAAACAAGAGCTAACCCTAGGCAAGCCTGCCAATTTTTGTTTCCAACAAATGTAAGTGTTTAGAACACATTTTAAAAAACAAAATACAAAATGGTTGTAAGATATGGATATCATTTATATCCAATGCTAAAACTAAACGAAATCGGTTTGCCATCTTTCTTTCAGTTTATTTGAGACATCCAAGTAAAACCTTTTTTTCTAACCCTAAGAACTTTGAAACGGATACGTCCATCAGAATACCGAGATCGATTTTCCCACGGCCACAATAATTTCCAAATTCTTCGTGAGCAAATAAATTGTCATTAAGGCACAAATTACGAAATTGTTTACAAACTGCTTCCTATTACGTCTATCGCTCGAATTTGGTCTGCCAGAATAGGTTCTTTGAATCCATTTAAGGCTACGACAGCCGCAAACCGGACTGTATGAAGCATCGACCATTACTAGGACGACGATGTCAAAGTATAACAGAAATATATATCGTGCTAAAAAGACATAAAACGTATGAAGAATGTAGAGAGGACACATGTTGAGGTCGCAGGGTTACGTTGTACCTGCTCTGGATCGGTCCTGGTCGCGTGTTCCGTTTCCTGTTCTGTCCGCATTGCTCGTTCCTCCGGTTATCAACATTTAATAAAGATTTACATAAACAGGCCACACACGCGGTCTCTATTGTTGTATTGAATTAAATAAACACCTGCAGTGTTTAGCTACCGCACTTCGTTCTTTTAACTGTTTCGGCGCTGAAGTCTTTCTTTGTTGGTGAGCTAAATCAGGTTTTAGATTTAACGTATGTCCTTCATGTGCATTTAAATTATCCAACTATTTTCTTTATACTTATTTTTGAAGCGAAGCTTTTGAGTTAGTTTGACGGGAGGAGTGAATAGAAAAAAAGTCTACCGAACGGAAGAATGTAATGGAAATATGGAACGAATGAGTAAACGAATTTCTATTTCTCTATTTCTATCTCTCTATTTTTATCTCTTTTTCTTCCTCCGTAACAGTACACGCGTATTATATGAAAACGTTGTGTTTTTTTGGTTTCGGTATTTTTCTTAGTTGAAGAACACGTGCACGTTGTAACCGTTTATAATACATTCGAAATTAATATAAACTTTTATAATAATTATTCATAATACTGCTAATTTTTAACGACATAACCTGAAACTTATTATAGGCAATCAGCTGTTCAATGAAATCAGCTGATCGTTATGAATTTATATAAAACAACTGACTTTTTACTATAACTACAGTAAATAATATCTAAGCTAGGTTCATGTGTTTATTTAAACAAAACAAGATATTTGTAAACATATCTTCAAACTAATTATATATTCAACAAAAATATCATTAAAAAGAAGCATCGCTTCTATCGGTAACTCCCCGAGTTCTATACTTATACTTTTTTCTTTTAAACTGAACAATTAATGTATCCTCCTTTCTTGTTTAATTTTGCAAGTTGCCAATTTCTCTACCCGCACAATAATACAGGAAGCTGAAATTCGTATGCAGGTAAGTTGCAGTTCAAAAGTTTGCACGAATATAATCCCCCCCCAATTTTTCTGATTAGAAAACCTAACATGAGGTGATTTTGAAGTTATATTGTTTGCGAGATTTTAAATTGGAATATATATATATATATATATATATATATATATATATATATATATATATATAATTTTAGAAAGTTCCGTGCTTAAATACAGTCTACCAGTACATAATATTCAGCAAGTTAAAATTTTGAGCAGTTAACTTGTGTCTCCAATAAACATTTCTAATTAAATTTATCGCTTCCGGTGGGGACAGCTGTACATACACTCACTAATATTCAAATGTTATGTATATAACGCAGTGTGTACAAGGTGTGACGTAAGAGTTAAAGTGGTGTCAAAGAGATAGGACTCTTTTTTTATAGAAAAGTAACTAACCTGCTGCTCATCGGCACAAATTTTAACAATAACTTTATTTAAAGTTAAGTGTAATTGACAATAGCGTTCCTAATGGTCTTAACTGCCCTTTATAAACCCCTAGTACTTCCACATCTTGGCGTTTGTAAAAACGTTTTGTGGGAATGTTTTTGGGGGTAATTATTTTAAACCATAAAAATATAAACGTACGTATTTTTCTTTTCTCGATTTTCTACCTGCGTTTTATAAAGAAAGCTACCCTACGATTTGTTCGGGTAGTAATTTGCTAAAATTGAGCTTACTTAAAAAAAAGAAAATTTGTACCGTTTTGTACAATAACGTTTTATACTGTTAGTAAAATCAATACAGCCAAGGAACAGGGTGCAGCCACATTGATAACTTACTCCTTCAATGTTCAATTTAAATACTCCACACAACGTTACTTATTCTCAGTGTTCAATCTGTGCATTGACTTATCAGAACCATCTACGCACATCTGACGTGCACGTTCCCAATTTTTAAATCCTGCTTTTAAAATCTGTAATTCTAAACAGATGCTGTACTTAGAGTGAATTAAACATAAGCCAATATGGATTCCCTAGCAACGACTCTATTAGTTGAGGCATGTTGGCACGGATACAGCCAATGCCTATCTATTGTTACAACGCCTACTTGCTTTCTGTTTACTCTGTGCTCATAGATACGTCTTTGTGTAATTTGCGCTCACAGATATGTCTTTGTGTTGTCAAAGAACCGCTTTGTTGCCTGACCGGGCTGAAGATTTTATAAGCTTGGTGCGTTTTGTGCGCGCGCTGACAATACTGATTGCGTTCAGTGGCGAGGGGACAGAGGCGCGATGAAAGTAAATCAGGAAACAACGCAGTAATCACTGAAATCACTTTGAGTTCATTTAAGCCCAGAAAGCGGATAAAAAGTTGAGCTCTTGAGCTGAAAATTAACAATTTTAATACATTAGTGATAAAATGTAAGACATTTATCACTTTTATATATGTTAAAAAATTGTTCTTTCGTTTTTACAAAAAAAAAAGCTACATAAAAACAAGTAGGCCTACAGACTTAGCTAAACATTAATAACAAATAATACCATTGCACACTAACCTATAAATTTGAAGACAGTAGGGTAACTAAAACGTAAAATATTCTTCTGTTCTTATTCAAACTCTTTTGATTGGTTTGCTAATCGATTTTACTACAACTATAAATACGGTATAAATTTCATACCAGTTGGATATATGTGCATCCAAAAATTTCCATCGTAAAATGTTTAACCAATTGTTTAATGAGTCCATTATTATTAGGCTATAAACTCAAATACAGTGTCTATTTTATAATAATCGGAAACAAGGACAGGATAGCCTATATACGAGTACTTGCTCATAACAATTGTCGACAGACAGACAGCGGATTTAAACGAAACCAAAAAATAATGTTATTCGAATCGAAAAAAAAACAATTTTTGTGTACAAATTTCGTTTTCGACTTACTGTTCAAAGTGTTAAAAGGGGCGTTAGAGGCAAACTAAATGAACGATTAAAGTGATTCTCGAACCATTAAAGAGCATCTACGAACCATAAAAAGCTTGATTTATTATTTATAGAAGCTAGGTACAATAAATATAAGACCAAGAATCTAACCTAACCTGATAGTTTCTCATACGCGCCTCGTGTTACGCCAATGAACGCTGGCTAATTAAATTTAAATCCCGCAGCGAAAGGTTCTAATTTTATTGCACGGGTCGGGACGTAATTATTTCAGTCTAACGATCCAATTTATCGGAATTTTTCGAATAACATGCCCATAGTCCGAAGGCAAGACTATAAGCAACACGGCTTGTCAATTAGGTGACCGCTGTATCGTTGCGCGGTGCTGCCATCTAGCGAACCGGCTGGAAATTTAAATACGCGATATTGTGTTGACACATTGTCAATTAGCTGTTGTTGTTTTTGGAATACAATGGATTGCGTGCGCGTTTGTCGTCGTTTTAGAAACCACAACGCGACTGTGGGCATATTACTGGGGACTGTACATCTAAGTTAGGTTAATTGTGGCACGATGCGTGTTTCAACAATCTGGGATTTATGTCATTCTGTTTGTTGATTAGGCATACGTAGCTCTAGCTTTTAAACGGTCAGTGGAAGTACTTCGAAATAAAGTATAAATAAAGTGTTCGAGAATAAATCTATAATATAGTGGTTTCAAACAGATGTTCGAAATGGGCGATAAAACAATTATATTAGCGAATCAAAATAAATGTACACTAACATTCAGTAAATAACTAATGGATTTAGTACTGAAGAAACAACGGACAAATAAAATACGTTCTTCGGTTATTCTCGTTTAACATTTTTTTTTCATAACCGTAAATAATTTCTTTTATTTCAAATTTCGTTCACTGATTTTATTTACACAAGTTTTTATTTATGATGCACAATTTGAAAAACTCTCTTGAACTTATTTTTTTTAATATTTAGGCTATAAGACAAAATGAGATTAAAAAAAAATTGTGAAAAGTTAAAAAAATGGTGAGTTATGGATAAGCTATGCGTTACAGTAAGCTTATAAAAGTGTGTAACGACTTAAAATCAGATCGAAAGATTTTGACACCGTGATTGAATTTTCGATTTAGTAGCGAGGCGTAAACTCGTTTTATTTCAATTGTATTACGCTGAACTAACCTCTGTACATAAGCAAACGTCAAGCAAAATCAGATTAAACACTTTTTGAGAAAGTAGGCCTTGCCGATTTTCCGGTTCCTGTCAATCGGTTAAACAAAATCTGAGCTTAGGCCTACTAACCGGATGTTAGGGAAAGAGGAAGTTGCATACAGGCACAAATAATATTTGATTGTCTTAAAAGAATTTTTCCAGTAGTTGTTTTACAACTTACTGAGTTTATTTCAGCTTAAAATTTTTCAATAAGAGGAAAGAGGAAATATTTATTGTTATAAATACTTGGATAGCTGCGTATTTGTTTTTCTCCGGTACAGGTAAGATTGTGAGAAGTAGAAGGCAGTGGCAAAATAAATATTAAACAAACAGTGGAAAAGAAATGCTTCTGCCGCGATCATGTTATTGCTTCACCAGTAATAAGGCATAATGAAAGGTATTTATACTTCACGATTGCTCCCAGGTCAAAGGCCATTCGAATTTCATAATGTACGCATCATGCACTGTCAGTCTAAAATTAACACTGGAGACATATGCAATGAATATTTTGCTAAAAGAAGATTTATTTAGAGAAAAGCTTAAGGAAAATTAATAAGACATACACAATAAGCGTATTTGAATTTGCGTTAGTTGCAACTTTTTTTATATAGAGCACTTCTTCTTTTTGTCACCATTTACAAAACATATTTTCTTAAATTTTTATATCGCTTAGTATTATATCTAAAGTAGAAGTTTAATACATTATTTTCCACACTTCGTCGCCGTCATATCACTTAAAAAATACGTGACTGTAATTTGCAATTTTGTTATTGTTATGTTAAGACATTGAGGTTATTACCGCCTCCGTAAATGTAAGTGTGAATGTAAAGTGTTAAAGTCGTAAGTGTATTGTTGTAAGTGTAAGAATGTGTTAGACTCGGGTACCGCGATGGACGTCTAAATCATCTCAATAAGTGCAGCTAGTCTGAACCCCCTTGCGGGGTAATTCGCAATAAGATCTATTCAAATATACACGGTTTACTGTGTTCAGTATAATAATCTGCATTCACTAGCTTCGTGAATTCTACTTTCTTTGACGTGTTTCGGAAAACCTCCATCTTCAAAAACTATATCTATACTGTATAGTTTTTGAAGATGGAGGTTCTCCGAAACGCGTCAACGAAAGTAGAATTGACGAAGCTAGGTAAGGCAGATCATTATACTGAACACAGTGATAATAATCGTAGCAGAAAAGAAGAAGAATATAAAATTAATACACGGTTTACCTAGATAAATTTGAATTTGGCCATTTTTACATCAATATTTTGAACAAAGTCTATAAAAATTCAGTTTTGTTTCGGAGACCAAAACTAATAAGTTTAATAATTTTTGATTTGACATCTTGTCTGTAGTGGACACAAACAGGTGTCGCTAACGGTAACGGTAAAACAAGGTCTTTGATGTATAATTACGGATTTAACAAAGGTAATAACATGGCGTTATTTATAAGAAATGAAAGAGCTGGTTGATGAAGTTAATTAAAGTAATTTACTGATATTATAACAGGCAAGAGAAGAGAAGAACACTCGTTTGCCCTCTTTGTCTCTTTTTGTGTCACTCGACTCAAATTTATCGCACAAAGAGTCGCGGCTGCACGCTAATACAGCGCACTTGCATACAATCGCAGGTGTTAACAAATGAAGCCATATATCTGCCCAAATTGGAGCACCCAATAGCGATGCCGGATACCAGTAAAACCAGTTATTCGACCAAAAACAGCGCGCGCAGAAAAAACGTTTTAACGAACGAACGCTTTCATCCGAATCTGATTTGGACATTGTATTTACATAAGTCTTTGGGGAGGATGCTGAGTCACTGGTAGGAAGTGGTCCTGATTGGCTAGAGTAGATCAGACTGCTTTTTTGATTCCTAGTGACCGGCCGCAGTGAAAGTGCACAAATCAGGTGGCAATCGAGAGATCAAAATAAAATATTTTTGGAGAACAGCACTGACTGGTGCGTTCTATCCTTTGCTCGCGGCTACAAATTTGGGCGCAATGTGCTGCGCTGAAATAATGGCAACAAACGAAAATCCTTTCACCAAATATGTTCACAACCTTTCACAAACCAATACCAATAGTACTGTTTAGTAATTCGTACAGAATGTTCATCAACGAACGTTAATCTAAGCACGCACTGTAGTATCATTAATAAAAACAGCAATATTGGCACACAGCTGTCTCGCTGACATAATGGAAAAGAATTAAAAATAAGTAGTAGTTCAAATAACAGTATACATCGCAGAATATTAACTCCACGACAGCGCTTGTAACTTTTTCCGCCAATTTAACTGGTAACTGTAATATTTACGAAAAATGTTACAAAACCTACTTTATTGGATGGTATTTTCCCATCAAGCGGTAGAAATTATGATAGGTTTTGTCGAAATAACAAACGTCTACAATTTCAAAGTTGAACCAGAGCCCGCCATCTCGAAACGGACGTGAATAGTCTTTCGGGCTTTGAATAAGGTAACATCGTACCAAATTTCAAAACAATCGTTTATTGCGTCTGGCTGAAACTGCATACACTCTTTATTGTAAATAAGAGTCCGCCATCTTGAAACGAAAGTGAGAAGGAAAAAATCTTACACGTACGTCACTCAGGCTTTATACAAAGTACCTTCGTACCAAATTTCAAAACAATCGTTTATTGCGTCTGGCTAAAACTGCATACACTCTTTATTGTAAATAAAAGTCCGCCATCTTGAAACAAAAGTGAGAAGGAAAAAATCTTACACGTACGTCACTCAGGCTTTATACAAAGTACCTTCGTACCAAATTTCAAAACAATCGGTTATTGTGTCTGGCTAAAACTGCATACACTCTTTATTGTAAATAAAAGTCCGCCATCTTGAAACGAAAGTGAGAAGGAAAAAATCTTACACGTACGTCACTCAGGCTTTATACAAGGTACCTTCGTACCAAATTTCAAAACAATCGTTTATTGCGTCTGGCTAAAACTGCATACACTCTTTATTGTAAATAAAAGTCCGCCATCTTGAAACGAAAGTGAGAAGGAAAAAATCTTACACGTACGTCACTCAGGCTTTATACAAAGTACCTTCGTACCAAATTTCAAAACAATCGTTTATTGCGTCTGGCTAAAACTGCATACACTCTTTATTGTAAATAAAAGTCCGCCATCTTGAAACGAAAGTGAGAAGGAAAAAATCTTACACGTACGTCACTCAGGCTTTATACAAGGTACCTTCGTACCAAATTTCAAAACAATCGTTTATTGCGTCTGGCTAAAACTGCATACACTCTTTATTGTAAATAAAAGTCCGCCATCTTGAAACGAAAGTGAGAAGGAAAAAATCTTACAAGTAGGTCACTCAGGCTTTATACAAGGTACCTTCGTACCAAATTTCAAAACAATCGTTTATTGTGTCTGGCTAAAACTGCATACACTCTTTATTGTAAATAAAAGTCCGCCATCTTGAAACGAAAGTGAGAAGGAAAAAATCTTACACGTACGTCACTCAGGCTTTATACAAGGTACCTTCGTACCAAATTTCAAAACTATCGGTTATTGTGTCTGGCTAAAACTGCATACACTCTTTATTGTAAATAAAAGTCCGCCATCTTGAAACGAAAGTGAGAAGGAAAAAATCTTACACGTACGTCACTCAGGCTTTATACAAAGTACCTCCGTACCAAATTTCAAAACAATCGGTTATTGTGTCTGGCTAAAACTGCATACACTCTTTATTGTAAATAAAAGTCCGCCATCTTGAAACGAAAGTGAGAAGGAAAAATCTCTTACACGTACGTCACTCAGGCTTTATACAAGGTACCTTCGTACCAAATTTCAAAACAATCGGTTATTGTGTCTGGCTAAAACTGCATACACTCTTTATTGTAAATAAAAGTCCGCCATCTTGAAACGAAAGTGAGAAGGAAAAAATCTTACACGTACGTCACTCAGGCTTTATACAAGGTACCTTCGTACCAAATTTCAAAACAATCGGTTATTGTGTCTGGCTAAAACTGCATACACTCTTTATTGTAAATAAAAGTCCGCCATCTTGAAACGAAAGTGAGAAGGAAAAAATCTTACACGTACGTCACTCAGGCTTTATACAAAGTACCTTCGTACCAAATTTCAAAACAATCGGTTATTGTGTCTGGCTAAAACTGCATACACTCTTTATTGTAAATAAAAGTCCGCCATCTTGAAACGAAAGTGAGAAGGAAAAATCTTACACGTACGTCACTCAGGCTTTATACAAGGTACCTTTTCGTACCAAATTTCAAAACAATCGTTTATTGCGTCTGGCTAAAACTGCATACACTCTTTATTGTAAATAAAAGTCCGCCATCTTGAAACGAAAGTGAGAAGGAAAAAATCTTACACGTACGTCACTCAGGCTTTATACAAAGTACCTCCGTACCAAATTTCAAAACAATCGTTTATTGCGTCTGGCTAAAACTGCATACACTCTTTATTGTAAATAAAAGTCCGCCATCTTGAAACGAAAGTGAGAAGGAAAAAATCTCACACGTAAGTTACTTATGCTTTATAGAAGGTACCTTCGTACCAAATTTCAAAACAATCGTTTATTGCGTCTGGCTAAAACTGCATACACTCTTTATTGTAAATAAAAGTCCGCCATCTTGAAACGAAAGTGAGAAGGAAAAAATCTTACACGTACGTCACTCAGGCTTTATACAAAGTACCTCCGTACCAAATTTCAAAACAATCGGTTATTGTGTCTGGCTAAAACTGCATACACTCTTTATTGTAAATAAAAGTCCGCCATCTTGAAACGAAAGTGAGAAGGAAAAAATCTTACACGTACGTCACTCAGGCTTTATACAAAGTACCTCCGTACCAAATTTCAAAACAATCGTTTATTGCGTCTGGCTAAAACTGCATACACTCTTTATTGTAAATAAAAGTCCGCCATCTTGAAACGAAAGTGAGAAGGAAAAAATCTCACACGTAAGTTACTTATGCTTTATACAAGGTACCTTCGTACCAAATTTCAAAACAATCGTTTATTGCGTCTGGCTAAAACTGCATACACTCTTTATTGTAAATAAAAGTCCGCCATCTTGAAACGAAAGTGAGAAGGAAAAAATCTCACACGTAAGTTACTTATGCTTTATAGAAGGTACCTTCGTACCAAATTTCAAAACAATCGGTCATTGTGTCTGGCTAAAACTGCGTAACAAACATACAAACGGTCGAGTTGAAACAGACTTCGCTTCGCTCGGACAAAAACATCGCATAAACAAACACGTGAAGTAGAAATGCGAACGTGATTCCTACTGCTGTAAAAATCGTGTTTTTTAAATTAAACTTTAAAAAAATATGATTTACTCTCGTAATGAGCTTTAAAATCTGCATGAGGTACTGTTTTAAACTTTCCAATTAAACATTCAGAATAAGAAAATCAATTCTAACCGCTGTCAGGTTAATTTTCAATTAAAATTAAAAGTCATGATTAATGAAATCGAAATAAGTTTTTTCAAAATCTTATACGAAACATTTTTCTTTATAAATAGTATACTTTTAAAAGATATACTGATTTTGATTAGTATGAAAATTATCTGTGAACTGATTTTGTTAATAATTTGATTTTTGCAATCAATTTAAATCAAATCATATAAAAATAGCTATTTTAAAACGTGACCTAAAGATCATTATCGCGGCTTATTCTACTGCCTGTGCCTTCGGTTTTATTTTTATGGTCACTTTAACAGAGAATCTCTTATCACGAATATACAAGAATGCCTAAGTACATTCATATGCAGTTTGAGATTTTAGTCTCATTTAGGCTACGACAAAGTTCACAATCCAAGGCTGTGTACCAATTTTTTGAATAACAGAAATTTTCAGTTCAGGAGTGAATAGTAAAACCAAAATTAACCTCACGCTGACAGTGTTAGTTTTTTGTCCATTCAGTTATAACCGTCATTTTTTCCGTTTGAAATTTCGTACAACGATTTGAGTTAAAATTTTCTAGGCCGTTCAAAAGCAATTGAAATTGTGCAACAATTTTTTAACACTTTTATGTAGGCCATTTACCCGTTAACCTGCTCTCTCTCCCCACTCTCTCTCTCTCTCTCTCGTAGGCCTACACACACGCGCGCGCGCGAGCAAGCAGGCACATTTTATAGAACAGAAAAAGTAGCTTAAAACGGACAAAATAAGATTGAAAGATGATGACCACTAGACCAACGACTCCAGAGCGTCTAGAGCCAGAGGCTACGCGCATACCGATCGGTTTTTGGCGGAAGTTGCAACACGTTCAGACAAGTGGTCGGACACGGTTTCCTGCTCGGAAATTACCTAACTAGTCCGTTTTTTATGTTTTTTTAAATTGTTGGTTTTCTTTTTTCAAAACAATTAACAACCTGCCCGGTGTCGTAACATTACATTTAACTGTACGCGAGTGTATTTACATAGGCCAAATCTCATCACAGTAATGTGTAGCCAATCTCTGAAATAGTTTTCAAAAAGTATTTTAACATGCAAAAGTGTTAGAGAGTATCGAGACGAAAATCGATTTTGGGATTTTGATGAAGGCATAATTTTCAGTGTGTCCTGGGTCTCTGCAAATTGCTGAAGACTAAACGAATTAACCGATTTCGTTAAAATTCGGTGGGTCTGGTTTTACTACATATCGAGACCATGTTGCATGTATTTTAATAATAATTTTCTTTAAAAAAAAAGGTAATCTGTTTTAACAACCTAGATCAAATTTTACTCAAATTTTGTACCACAGAGAGCTTGTAAGTGTTAACGGTTTTGTACCACAGAGAGCTTGTAAGTGTTAACAGTTTTGTACCACAGAGAGCTTGTAAGTGTTAACGGTTTTGTACCACAGAGAGCTTGTAAGTGTTAACAGTTTTGTACCACAGAGAGCTAGTAAGTGTTAACAGTTTTGTACCACAGAGAGCTTGTAAGTGTTAACAGTTTTGTACCACAGAGAGCTTGTAAGTGTTAACAGTTTTGTACCACAGAGAGCTTGTAAGTGTTAACGGTTTTGTACCACAGAGAGCTTGTAAGTGTTAACGGTTTTGTACCACAGAGAGCTTGTAAGTGTTAACGGTTTTGTACCACAGAGAGCTTGTAAGTGTTAACAGTTTTGTACCACAGAGAGCTTGTAAGTGTTAACAGTTTTGTATCGCAGAGAGCTTGTAAGTGTTAACGGTTTTGTACCACAGAGAGCTTGTAAGTGTTAACGGTTTTGTACCACAGAGAGCTTGTAAGTGTTAACAGTTTTGTACCACAGAGAGCTTGTAAGTGTTAACGGTTTTGTACCACAGAGAGCTTGTAAGTGTTAACGGTTTTGTACCACAGAGAGCTTGTAAGTGTTAACAGTTTTGTACCACAGAGAGCTTGTAAGTGTTAACGGTTTTGTACCACAGAGAGCTTGTAAGTGTTAAAAGTTTTGTACCACATAGAGCTTGTAAGTGTTAACGGTTTTGTACCACAGAGAGCTTGTAAGTGTTAACAGTTTTGTACCACAGAGAGCTTGTAAGTGTTAACAGTTTTGTATCGCAGAGAGCTTGTAAGTGTTAACGGTTTTGTACCACAGAGAGCTTGTAAGTGTTAACAGTTTTGTACCGCAGAGAGCTTGTAAGTGTTAACAGTTTTGTACCACAGAGAGCTTGTAAGTGTTAACGGTTTTGTACCACAGAGAGCTTGTAAGTGTTAAAAGTTTTGTACCACAGAGAGCTTGTAAGTGTTGACGGTTTTGTACCACAGAGAGCTTGTAAGTGTTAACAGTTTTGTTCCACAGAGAGCTTGTAAGTGTTAACAGTTTTGTACCACAGAGAGCTTGTAAGTGTTAACGGTTTTGTACCACAGAGAGCTTGTAAGTGTTAACAGTTTTGTACCACAGAGAGCTTGTAAGTGTTAACAGTTTTGTACCACAGAGAGCTTGTAAGTGTTAACAGTTTTGTACCACAGAGAGCTTGTAAGTGTTAACGGTTTTGTACCACAGAGAGCTTGTAAGTGTTAACGGTTTTGTACCACAGAGAGCTTGTAAGTGTTAACAGTTTTGTACCACAGAGAGCTTGTAAGTGTTAACAGTTTTGTACCGCAGAGAGCTTGTAAGTGTTAACGGTTTTGTACCACAGAGAGCTTGTAAGTGTTAACAGTTTTGTACCGCAGAGAGCTTGTAAGTGTTAACAGTTTTGTACCACAGAGAGCTTGTAAGTGTTAACAGTTTTGTACCACAGAGAGCTTGTAAGTGTTAACAGTTTTGTACCACAGAGAGCATGTAAGTGTTAACAGTTTTGTACCACAGAGAGCTTTTAAGTGTTAACGGTTTTGTACCACAGAGAGCTTGTAAGTGTTAACAGTTTTGTACCACAGAGAGCTTGTAAGTGTTAACGGTTTTGTACCACAGAGAGCTTGTAAGTGTTAAAAGTTTTGTACCACATAGAGCTTGTAAGTGTTAACGGTTTTGTACCACAGAGAGCTTGTAAGTGTTAACAGTTTTGTACCACAGAGAGCTTGTAAGTGTTAACAGTTTTGTATCGCAGAGAGCTTGTAAGTGTTAACGGTTTTGTACCACAGAGAGCTTGTAAGTGTTAACAGTTTTGTACCGCAGAGAGCTTGTAAGTGTTAACAGTTTTGTACCACAGAGAGCTTGTAAGTGTTAACAGTTTTGTACCGCAGAGAGCTTGTAAGTGTTAACAGTTTTGTACCACAGAGAGCTTGTAAGTGTTAAAAGTTTTGTACCACAGAGAGCTTGTAAGTGTTAAAGTTTTTGTACCACAGAGAGCTTGTAAGTGTTGACGGTTTTGTACCACAGAGAGCTTGTAAGTGTTAACAGTTTTGTTCCACAGAGCTTGTGTAAGTGTTAACAGTTTTGTAAGAGAGCTTGTAAGTGTTAACGGTTTTGTACCACAGAGAGCTTGTAAGTGTTAACAGTTTTGTACCACAGAGAGCTTGTAAGTGTTAACAGTTTTGTACCACAGAGAGCTTGTAAGTGTTAACAGTTTTGTACCACAGAGAGCTTGTAAGTGTTAACGGTTTTGTTCCACAGAGAGCTTGTAAGTGTTAACGGTTTTGTACCACAGAGAGCTTGTAAGTGTTAACAGTTTTGTACCACAGAGAGCTTGTAAGTGTTAACAGTTTTGTACCGCAGAGAGCTTGTAAGTGTTAACGGTTTTGTACCACAGAGAGCTTGTAAGTGTTAACAGTTTTGTACCGCAGAGAGCTTGTAAGTGTTAACAGTTTTGTACCACAGAGAGCTTGTAAGTGTTAACAGTTTTGTACCACAGAGAGCTTGTAAGTGTTAACGGTTTTGTACCACAGAGAGCTTGTAAGTGTTAACAGTTTTGTACCACAGAGAGCTTGTAAGTGTTAACGGTTTTGTACCACAGAGAGCTTGTAAGTGTTAAAGTTTTGTACCACATAGAGCTTGTAAGTGTTAACGGTTTTGTACCACAGAGAGCTTGTAAGTGTTAACAGTTTTGTACCACAGAGAGCTTGTAAGTGTTAACAGTTTTGTATCGCAGAGAGCTTGTAAGTGTTAACGGTTTTGTACCACAGAGAGCTTGTAAGTGTTAACAGTTTTGTACCGCAGAGAGCTTGTAAGTGTTAACAGTTTTGTACCACAGAGAGCTTGTAAGTGTTAACGGTTTTGTACCACAGAGAGCTTGTAAGTGTTAAAAGTTTTGTACCACAGAGAGCTTGTAAGTATTGACGGTTTTGTACCACAGAGAGCTTGTAAGTGTTAACAGTTTTGTTCCACAGAGAGCTTGTAAGTGTTAACAGTTTTGTACCACAGAGAGCTTGTAAGTGTTAACGGTTTTGTACCACAGAGAGCTTGTAAGTGTTAACAGTTTTGTACCACAGAGAGCTTGTAAGTGTTAACAGTTTTGTACCACAGAGAGCTTGTAAGTGTTAACAGTTTTGTACCACAGAGAGCTTGTAAGTGTTAACGGTTTTGTACCACAGAGAGCTTGTAAGTGTTAACGGTTTTGTACCACAGAGAGCTTGTAAGTGTTAACAGTTTTGTACCACAGAGAGCTTGTAAGTGTTAACAGTTTTGTACCGCAGAGAGCTTGTAAGTGTTAACGGTTTTGTACCACAGAGAGCTTGTAAGTGTTAACAGTTTTGTACCGCAGAGAGCTTGTGAGTGTTAACAGTTTTGTACCACAGAGAGCTTGTAAGTGTTAATAGTTTTGTACCACAGAGAGCTTGTAAGTGTTAACAGTTTTGTACCACAGAGAGCATGTAAGTGTTAACAGTTTTGTACCACAGAGAGCTTTTAAGTGTTAACGGTTTTGTACCACAGAGAGCTTGTAAGTGTTAACAGTTTTGTACCACAGAGAGCTTGTAAGTGTTAACGGTTTTGTACCACAGAGAGCTTGTAAGTGTTAAAAGTTTTGTACCACATAGAGCTTGTAAGTGTTAACGGTTTTGTACCACAGAGAGCTTGTAAGTGTTAACAGTTTTGTACCACAGAGAGCTTGTAAGTGTTAACAGTTTTGTATCGCAGAGAGCTTGTAAGTGTTAACGGTTTTGTACCACAGAGAGCTTGTAAGTGTTAACAGTTTTGTACCGCAGAGATCTTGTAAGTGTTAACAGTTTTGTACCACAGAGAGCTTGTAAGTGTTAACGGTTTTGTACCACAGAGAGCTTGTAAGTGTTAAAAGTTTTGTACCACAGAGAGCTTGTAAGTGTTAACGGTTTTGTACCACAGAGAGCTTGTAAGTGTTAACAGTTTTGTTCCACAGAGAGCTTGTAAGTGTTAACAGTTTTGTACCACAGAGAGCTTGTAAGTGTTAACGGTTTTGTACCGCAGAGAGCTTGTAAGTGTTAACAGTTTTGTACCACAGAGAGCTTGTAAGTGTTAACAGTTTTGTACAACAGAGAGCTTGTAAGTGTTAACGGTTTTGTACCACAGAGAGCTTGTAAGTGTTAACGGTTTTGTACCACAGAGAGCTTGTAAGTGTTAACAGTTTTGTACCACAGAGAGCTTGTAAGTGTTAACAGTTTTGTACCGCAGAGAGCTTGTAAGTGTTAACGGTTTTGTACCACAGAGAGCTTGTAAATGTTAACAGTTTTGTACCACAGAGAGCTTGTAAGTGTTAACAGTTTTGTACCGCAGAGAGCTTGTAAGTGTTAACGGTTTTGTACCACAGAGAGCTTGTAAATGTTAACAGTTTTGTACCACAGAGAGCTTGTAAGTGTTAACAGTTTTTTTCCATGGAGAACTAGTAAGCATAAACGATTTTTGCATCATGGAAATCTTGTAAATAAGAAAATATTTTGCACCATGGAGACCTTATAAGTACAAAGAATTTTCAACCAGCTTGCATAATACATGGGGACTTTGGCATAACAAATTATATTTAGCATACATTTCTGACGTTCGAAATTTGAAAAGTGTATTCTGCAATAACCGTGGCTATTCATGTCAAAACAGAGTGAATCAATCATTCCACGTTTCCTATTAAAAAAATTTGCTTCTTTGTTGTGCTAAAGTACAGTATTAAGCACAAGTTGTGGATCTACGGTCTGCAATAAATCGTGGATTATCCGGGGAGGCAGTTCAAGGTCAGGCACTGTCAAGGTTAAAGAAGACACGATTTAAGGCAGAAACCTGTCACACACACACACACACACTCTAAAATATGTTGTCTCCATCCGAAGCTTGTGTGCTGAAGTATTATCATGATGAAGTAATACTCATCTATTTGCGGTATTAATATAAAAGAGAATTTCTTTATGTTCCTCATTAAAATCTGCATTTGTTAGAATACGAACTTAAATTTGTCAGTATTCATAGAAAAAAAATGAAGGTTTCACAATTTTATTTTTAAGTGAGTTCAGAAAATATTTATACAAAATTCAGTAAATAAATAGGCCTATACATAGTACAAAGTAAAATAAATTGTGAGAGAACATTAAACGAAATTCTTCCACTAAAGTACAATTATTTTCCAAACTTCATTTAATTTATTATTATTATTTTATTATTCATTTTATTTCTTATTTACTCACTTTATCTCAAATTCGGTGTGGTGAATACGTCTCCACAGTTTATTGACCAAAATTTAAGTAAAATCTAGATTTAGTCAACATATCTAGATAAGTGTAAAAGAATCTGAAACTGGAAATACACCAATAAAAATCAATTTACGACCATTAATAAAATTGTGACTTTTTTGTTTTCTGATCTGTTCATATAAAATAAAGTTGTTTAATTTAAAATTAACTTATTGCCGTAGATTTGTATCTTGATATATAGATACAATTTTCATGAATTCAAATTTGAATTTGAGCAAAATCTGTTTGGAAAAAGTTTCCCGATAGCTCTGAAATCAGATTTTCGGTGGGATATAAAACAATGTTTGTTCCATACAGAACTTTTTTTATTGTTTTTGTACCAAGTATGAAACATTTTCGTACCTACGTACATTAATAGGTCTGGCGTTTGTGTATTTTTTAAGAATCACGTTTAAGTAAAATTTTATTAACATAATAAAAATCATATGATTTGTGTTTTAAAAGTATTTATACTAAAAAAAAATCTTAAGGAAACTTTTCTTTAAAAATGGTCTAATATTATTGCAAACCAGACCTAGAAGGCAAATATCATCGAAATCAATCATAGTTCAGTCTGCAAACATCCCTTTTTTTGGAATCAGGGACATGTAAACGAAAATTTTGAGTTATAAGAATTCAAAGATCCTTTTTAACGGTTACATAGCTTACGTTCTGCAAAACTTCGTTTACAGTAAGCAAATGAAATGAGAAAATTACATCTCAATGCCGAATTGATCAAAATCGGTAATTCCGATTAAATCACCCCTTACACAGTTACTGAATTTGTGATGTTTCCCAGATTAATGAGTTCATCGCTTTCGGTTTTACTGAATCAGATTGTTCATTTCACTTTCCCAATGATCGTATTATTAATTAATAATGCAAATTTGTTTACCACTTTGTTCAGTATCTGAAACGCGATAAACCTGTATAAATATTGTATTAGTTGCGGATTACTTTAATGGCCCATTACCACACCATGGACACCAGACCGAGGGTAGGCTGTATTGTTTTGTATGCAAATCTTGAATGATTAATGACCCCCACAAATCTTTATTAATGGTGTTTATACACTGAGCTGGGAGCGTGATGTTTGCCACGTGTTCGACTCTTTCTTCTTGGCCTGGCTACTTCACTCTCTTATCTTTCTCTTTATGTTGATTAACAATCATGGTTTTCCGAACAATGTAACAAATAGCAGCCTGACTGAAAGTAGATGTGTTCTTAGAATTGATTTTTTATTTTAACTTTTTGACTATCGAAAGTAAGAAATATCGATTTTGATTATAAATCTGTTCACATGGCGTATGTAACTTATGGCACTGCATCGTTGGAGGCTAATTAATCAAATTCGATAAAATTTTAGATGCAGACGTGTTATTTCTTTTTGTTCGGACATTTGCAAGTTTCTATAAGGAACTAAACTCGGTGTTTCGAGTGTGCAAATCAAGCATTCTCAAGTGCTCACTTAAAACATAAAAATTATAATATAAACCACTGCAAGTGTTAAAATTTTAAACACTTAAATCAAAAACTAAACTTAAGTTCATTTAGGTAACTCTTACCATAAACTCTTGCATGTAATGAGAAAAAAATACTCAAAATATCTGTGGAAATTGAAAACCGGTCAGGTGTGAACTAATCAGAAACTTTCAGACTGAAGAGCCCAGGGATGTTTCGATATTTTCGATACTGATTGGTATCGATTTTTTCCTTTCGATACTAGCAGTATCGGTATCGATATTGATATTTCGATAATATCGATACAAACCGATATCGTATGGGGGATATCGGTTAAAATTGTGCCGCTTTTTTCTATGTATTTCTTTCATAAAGAGAGGTTACTCAATAAGCAGGAAACAATATAGTGTTTATGCAGCTTGTCTGTCAATGTTTTTCTTATGGCCTCATTGTGTTATCTTTAATATCAGTAACCACTACACTTCGATATTTCAGTCACGAGTACATTACTGCTTTCTAATATACTTTATTTTTTATTTGTACATTATAGTATTAATTAGTTAAATGATATTTTTAAGAATTAGTTTCAAAACAGGTTAAAAGGCGTAATCATTTTCAGGTGTTTAATTAATTAAAATGAAGTCTGACTGTAACGACATACTAGTTGCACGGTAGTGTTTGGCAAACCAAATGTTATCGTTTGCGTTTGTGTTTTAGTGTGTGGCCTGAAGATGAAAGAGTGAAGTTTTGAACCCGCGGTAGCCTTTATGAAGTGAGTTAATAGACCACTCGACGGTCATAATCCTAATTATTTTAATACTAATTATTGCCGAATTTGTTTTATCTGTTCGTTTTTGAATTAATAAATAAAGTGTGTATTTATTTTTTTCATATTGGTAAAAAGTAATTTTCACAAATGTTAGGTAACAACTACATAAACTCATTACTTAAACAATTTTTTGTACAAAACATAGTGGTTGTCTTAATAATAAGTGTCTTAAAATAATAATAATAATTTTAATTATTATTACTATTAGTATAAATAATTTATTTATTATGTAAACAAAACAAAGTTATTCGAGACTTTTTATACGATATAGCGATACCAAATATCGTATCGAATGTAATATTGAAACATTATTAAACAAAAATAAAATTTACATTGTTTAGGTTATTACGAAAGAGTATTCCATGTGATGAAAAAATGGGCGAAAAGGGTACGGCACACTTTTGAGCAATAAATTTTATTTTCACGAGTAAAAATTATAGTAAGTGTTAACCGAAGAAGTTAATCATAGTTTGAATAAAGATACGTAACCTTGAAATGCGGTTTTAAATCATTTTGGCGTGAGTATGTGTTAATTTTTAAATTTTAATGTTTCTAGAAATCGTTTAACGGACGTAAACTTTAATACCATAATCACTGTGATTATTGTGTGATTTAATAGCTTTATAATTTCCTGCTAACATTAACTCAATGACGTTCACAGTTATATAACCTTTTTAACAGGATGTTATTTATATAAAATTAATGGTTTTCTTACCGCACAAACTATCTTACATTCAATTATTGTACAAGATTTGAAAGGTTATCTGCTACGAAACCTTTACGCATACGAGAGCAAAAGCTTTTTGGTAAGGGTTACTACCTCCTAACAAACATTTATGATCTTTCTGCTCCAGGAACTAGTAAAGGAAAGGTCAAATTTAACTATAAAAATGGCTGTTTAAATTTTGGTCGGAATCATTACTGAAACCAGTAGCAACTGTGAAATAGTCTAAATTGTTTTACTGAACCGAAATTCAAAACATAAAAAAATTAAACATAGTTCAAAAAACTAATTTATAGAAATTAGGTATTTTTTTATTTTTTAAAACTACTTTCAGTATTTATCGACTGCTATCAAACCTGATTTTTGGGTAACAAACTTACGTTTTGATTAGGTACTTATTCCTACGTTTGATCAGCTGGTCTATGTTTTTGCTCTTCTTAAAGTTTTTGTTTCGCTGCTTAAATACGAGATAGGGTCAAAAAGTTCCCGGAATTGTTCAATGAAAATTTACTGAATATTTTAACCTTATTTTCCTTCAAAATACTCTCCTCCTGCATGTACACACTTCTTTCACCGTTTGTCCCGCAGGGGGGGGGGTGCAGCTAGTATTGAGGGGATTTAGACTTCCCTCCCTGTACCCGAGCCTAACACACACTTACACTTACAACACTACACTTACGACTTACATTTAGGGAGGCGATAATAGCCTCAATGTGCTTTTCGCCTTAAAATAAAAAAAATCTTTCATCGTTCATACAATTGTTGGAAACACTCCTGAAAGCCATTTTTGGAAATTTCGTTTTTCCGTTTCGTCGTATTTTTCATCACCTCTTGCGAATCAGCAAAAGAATGTCCTTCAATGTCATTTTCACCACATTAGGTGGTGAAAAATATGGTGCTTTCTTCATGATCCTCAGAAGAAACGTCAGTCTGCTGAATATATATCAAAAACATCACCAAGAAAGGAAAAATTTCGCTCGAACAGAAGCCTGGGTAGTGATGTTGGAGGTGGGTTTTTTTATTACCAGGGCTTGATTTACTACGAATTTAGTTCTGAAGGGAAAACAATCACTAAAGAACTGTACAAGGAGATCCTAAAACGACTACGAGATGTAGTTAGATGAAGACGACCTGAAAATGGGCAGGGATTGGTTTTTGTTGCATGACAATGTCCTGTCACATCAATCTCTAATGGTGAAACAATATCTTGCCAAGCACAATGTTGCCACTCTGGAACACCATCCCGGGTTTTTACCTGTTTCCAAGACTGAAATGACATTAAAGGGACATCGTTTTATTGATTCGTAAGAGGTGATAGAAGCGGCTAAACAAAAATTTCAAAAATGGCTTTCAGGAGTGTTTCCAACAATTGTATGAACGATGAAAGAAGTGTATACAAACAGAAGGAGAGTATTTTGAAGGAAAATGAGGTTAACATGTTATACGTGCTTTCAATAAATTTTCATTGACCAATTCCGGAAACCTCGTATATCTTGAAACTTCAAAATATAGACATGTTAAATTTCATCGAAATTGGTCAATTCGTTTAGTTTCATATCCGAACAAAGGCGCGCTCGCACACACGCACACACACACACACACACACACACACACACACATGTATCTATAGATTGAAATCGAAAGTATCCATTAAAATAATAACGTCGAATATTAGCAGAATAATTTCAATATTTTTATACTCGGTACAAGGAGAAAGTGTAGGCCTACCCAGTATTCTCGCCGATGTTATTTTATTTCAACAATCCAGAACCACCTGACCGCTAGTTCTTGTTGCTTACATTCTCTTTTGAAATAAATATATAAATTAAACTGTAAGATATATAATCAACACGGCCGGGTCTCACACTCTGTTACTGTACCTGTTGCAGCCAGTCTATTTAATTATCTGTTAAAGCGCACCTGGCGGCCAGTCTCGCAACTAGTTAGCAATGTAACCGTTTTCACATTACTGCTTTGTAGCCTAGCCTAGGTACTCGGCTGCAGTTCACTTTCCTAATCCCAAGGGCATCTTTAGCTTGACCAAGGTTTAATTATTTAGGATATAAATGCTGAACAGAAGGTAACGTGATATTGTTGTAAGGTACGGCAACAAGTACAAATGTTAGAACAAGCGCAGTGAGTTAGTTATACCGCTCCCACGCAGTCGAAATTTGTCTGTCTTTTGCTTATCTCTCCACGGTGTCTTTTGCTTCAATTGCCAAGAGTTATACAAACTTTGGTAGGTCTTATTTTATTCATATTTACGATATGTATATTTCTGTTTGTTTTTTAATAAATTCTGATGAACAAATTGGGGCGGGGGAGATAAAAAACTTATAAAAGCGCTGTTTTTTTTATACACATGTCCAAACGAACTTTTGTCAATGACTGTACTTTTTTATCTCGTCCTCAACAAGCAATAATTTCGGAAGATAATTGCGATACATAAATAGGTAAATGAATAAAGAGCAAAACGTTACAGAAACTTTCCCGCAGAAAAACCTGGTTTGTAACTGCACAAAAAAAAAACTTCAGTTCCCTGCTGGTTTGAGTAGAGGCAGCTAAAGTGAGCGGCTGATTGGCTTAGTGATTCCACAGCACACCTTGCTCACACTACTGTCACTCATCTATTATAGACACACACGCACAACTTCACACATTCTAGCTTTATGAAGATCACATAAGTACACACATACACACGCACACACTGTGCTGATAAAGTAAAATGACACTGGCCTAATAGTATATGAAACGAAGCCCTGTGATATTTGACTGGCGACCTCCCAGTGAACCTTGCCTATGTACGCAGGGCACTGTTTGGGCAGACCTCATTTCCCTAGCTACTCAAATGAATGCATGAGTGAGAATGTAAAGTTAACGAGCGGGATCTCATCGCTCAACAAAAGTCTGACCGGATTGAAGCATAATCTTCCGAGTGAAGGGGAATTAGCAGAGCAAAAATTTTTGTCCGTTCAACTGGAAGGCCGCGGAGGCTACGCTAAATGAATGGAAGGTACAAATTTGAGTGTTTTCCATTATGGAGTACCAAAAATTACAACATATTTTTTTCTAATTTTTCAATTTTTTAAAAGTTATTAAATTGCCGCGTTTTAAAATTTGCCAGTGTATGCTGCAGCTAATTTATTCAGCCTATTTAGAAATCCACTTTTGCTTTATTTTATCCACCAATTTATTGTTTTAAGAAGATTAACCTTAAATCTACTTTAAATATTCTTGAGGTCATTAGAACAATAAGCACGATACGCAGCTCTTTCGTTTACGTGATAGAAGCGAATTCTTAAGAGAATTTATCTTACGCCTTTTTCAATTCGGGTTTCACCATCTTAAAAAAATATTTAAATATACATAGACTATATTGGTTTTTAAAACGTTCAAATTGCATTAAAAATAAACCTTGATTCTCGTAAAAAAAGTCTTAATTTCAATGAATTTTGAAAACTTAAAATGCTAATATATGCAGATATAAATGCTGATTACGATGATGAAATCTGATTTTAAAAAAATTTAAAAACACACACACATTTTAATTACTCCTAAAATAGTGATCTAGATGTCAGGACATTTAAAAGTCCTGGGTCTGAGCCTTAGCATGATTGCTACTTTAATGTTTTTTCAATGGAAGTTCTTAAATAAAATACAGTTGAATGTATGATAAAAACATAAAAAAAGCTATTTTTCAGGTCTTGATATTAATCAAAACCACTTAACCCGAAACGTGTATTAAGAATATAAAAAGTGTATTAAAAGTACGCACTTACCAAAAAACCATCTTATCCATTTTAATAAAATCAAAATGGTGGATGGCATTATGCACTCGGAGATAAAATAATTTCGCATACGCCCAAATCCATCCGTCATGCAATGAATCCAAACGGCTTCTAAGGTTCTGAACCTAAGATTTAATATGTTAATAAGGCGTTTGTTTCGAATGATGTATATCTCGCGTCAATGGCAGTTCCAAGAATAGGAGTTCCTTTATGCCTAAACAGTTATTTGTCACTTGTAACAGTTAATATTGCGGGTGATAAACGTGATTGTGTTCCAACATTCCTTGTAGGAGACATTAACGTGACAGTTAATTATGTGAAACATTTTGGAGGCTCCACAGGACAACCTGTTAAACAAATCATAATTTACAACACAAAATTAAATATGCAATAAAACAATTCACATATACAAAAAATAGCTCGTAGGAATTGTAGAGTACTTTGGTATTTGATGTATCTGTGTTCCGAAAGATTGTTCCTCTTTTAACGAAAGCACATTTAGAAATATATACGGCTGGTTGCCTTCACAATTTTTAATAAATGATCAATTTAAAATTATAACTAGTTAACGCACATCGTTGTACACTAAACGTTATACAATTTTCGATTCAAAATAATTGTAATTTGCTCATATCTGAAAAACTAATTTTTTCATGAAAAAAAACATGATTTTTTAAAATGGATTTTATTAATTTTTATCAAATTTAGCTCTTAAGGCTAAATAAAACGTAAAGATTACTACTTTTCAAAATATATGTTGTATTTTGACTTCTCTAAAAGGGTAAAATTTGAAATAAAAGACACTTACGTTCGGGGTTAATTTCCGACAGAGCAGCTGATGGGTTTAGCAATCCCACCTCTAGCTCAAACTACTCTCAATCATATACTCAAGCCCCGCAGGGGGGTGCAGGACTAGCTGCACCTATTGAGAGGATTTAGACGTCCCTTGCGGTAACCAAGTCTAACACACACTTACACTTACAACAATACACTTACGACTTTAACACTTTACACTCACATTTACATTTAGGGAAGCAATAATAGCCTTAATGTGCTTTTCGCCTTAAAATAACAAAAAAACCTCATAGCCTATACCCAAGACACATACGAGTATACACCCATTTACTAATCTACATAACCTGGCTAACTCTAAAGTGTAAAACGACCCGTGCTGATACAGTGTATGACACCGGCCTATTGGTGTACGAAACGGAGCCTTGGGGTACCTGGCTCCTCCCGTGTACTTTGGCCTTACCCATGCATACGGGGCTCTCTGTGTGTGGGAATAATTTTCCTAGCTACTCATGGTAACATGAGTAAGAATATAAATAGAATAATCGGAAACTCATCGAATAACAAAAAGGTAGTCAAATGGGGCACAACCTCCGTGATAAGGGTCAACAAGGGGGGAAAATTGAAAGGGAATTAACAGAGCAAGCATCTGCAAAGACCTCAGTAGCAAATTGGAAAGTTACCAATTAGAAGGGGGAGTACCCATCTTAAATCCCATCCAAATCCTAGACTTTTGAAGAGACTGGGATGGAGAAGGCGTTGTAACTGAGCATTTCAGGAATATAGTAAGTAGGATATAGTACGAGATATATTCTATAAGGTCGCTGTGCAACAGCATGGCCTATCTAGAAATTCATTCACTTATTAATTCGGATGTAATTAAAAGAAAATAAACCCTGACCGCCGACGAACTTTGCTTTTACTTAGACACATTACAAAGTAAACAACGAGCTTGATTGTTTGATTGAGTTTCCTTTGAATAGCACGCCTTGCGCGCACGCTCGTCTGTGTTTATGGAGGTTAAACTAATTGACCGATTTTTATGAAATTTATCGTGTGCATCCGTTTGCCCACAACATTTAATTTTATTTTAATCTTTCAAAAACCGTTTTAAAAAGTTAATTTCAGTCAAAATACTGTTAACACTATATTTATCAAGATCAACTCTTACGATTTTCATGAAATATTGCAAAAATGTTTTCAATTTGTACAATTTGTAACGTAAGTACCTAAACATGAATGGTACGCTGAATCATTCATAAAAAAATCGAGTCTAGGAGCTATTGAAAAAGTATAATGTAAGCAAAATTTCAAAATAGACTCATCAGATTTTGTTCAAATAATATATATAAAAATTCATATTAAAGTTAGTGTATCAATTTGAAATAACAGATAAGTAACTACTTTTTGGGTGAGAATCAGAAAAAAAATTTAAATCTGACCGCTGTCCGTTTGTTTTGTTTTTCCGATTAACTCCAGAACAGTAAATTGCCTTTGATTATTTTTTTTACAGTTACCTTAGTTATAAACTTCATATGTGAAGATCTGAAAAAATAATGTTTTAAAAAGTCGCCAATTTTTGACTTTTTGCAGTTTCTAAACCAGACTTTTGTTTTAAATAGAGTAATTGAATGAGGAAAGGTTTTTGTAAAATTTATTGTTATTATTATTATTATTATTATTAATAACGTCGCCTTTGTTATTGTTGTTCTTCTTTTCTTTCTTCTTCTTCTCCTACTTCTTCTTCCTCTTCTCCTTCTTCTTTTTCTTCTTCTTCTTCTTTTTCTCCTCCTCCTACTTCTTCTTCTTCTTTTTCCTCCTCCTCTTCTTCTTCTCTTTATTCTCGTTCTTCCTCTTCTTTTTCCTACTCGTTCCTCTTCTTCTTCTTCGTCTTCTCCTTTTTCTCGTTCTTCTTCTTCTTTTCCTCCTTCTTCTTCCAACTACTACTACTTATACTAATACTATTGTTACCATTATTTTTCAATATGTACTAATTGGCCTTAGAAGTCGTAGTGCGGCAGTTAACGCAACTCTCTACACCATTTATTTTACAACGCCTTGTTTCAAAATAATGGCGGCTGTGTAGCAACTCTAACACCTACGCGTGCGAGGTGAAAAATATTAAAATAATTTTGTAAATCACTAATCATGGCGCGGTCACGTTTTAATCTGTGTAATATCAAAACATGTTTCCAATTTTAGACACTTGGGCGCTACTACCGCCCGCCTGGAGGCTAACCACCGCAGCTGTTGCACAACGCCGAGTTATTAGACGATCTGGAGCTGAGCAAACCGAGACGAAATCAAAGTATGCTTTTCTTTTCTCATTAGACAGAATAAATGTAAAGTAATTGTCGTGTAAAAAACTGATTCTTGGATTTGGTAAATATCAGTTTCTTCCTGAGTAAAAAAGTGATTTTTTTTACTTTGTTGTCTGTCTGTCTAGATGTGTTATCTATGAACAGACTTAGACTAAACAAATTTTAATGATATTTGACATGTTTATATAAATAGTTAGCTCTTAATTTTTATATTACTCACCCCATGTTTATAAATAAGATAACTTGTCTACAAATGTATTTTTACTTAGTTTTTTGTTTCATACTAAATTAAATTTCTGTATATCAATTTTGAAGCTTTGCAATACTTTAATGATATCGAAAACCCTTTTTTCGTTTATTCAGTTTACATCTTAACTTGTGCTTCTTAATGTGTTGAGTTTAAAACAAAAATTCTTGGAGACCATATTATATACGTAAAGTATGTTTGCACTTCATAAAATTCCACATAATTTCGTCATAGACTCAACAATAAAACCTGATGATCGTTTTCAAGAAAAAATTATAAAAAATGTTGCCGTCGCGGGAAAGTAGACAGACATTAACGTGAACTAATTATTTCTGTGCTGGGCTGGTCATGTAGTATGATGGCGTTCATTATTCATGTACTAATTTATACAAAATGTGCCAGATATATTTAACTGTAAACGCTTAAACAATTTTGCGTTAGATTGGTTGAATATGTACTATAATAGTGTTAATTATAAAATATTTGTTTTTGAACTTATTTATTTTACATAACAAAACAAATATATATTAAATATAAGACTCAACAGACTGCGTAACCGTGACGGCCAAAACCTTACATGTCAGCTCGATTTATCACCATAAAAAAAGCTAAATTCTCTTTTATCTAAAAGGCGCTTATATCAAAAAATAAAAAAACAAGTTTAAGGCAATAAGAAGAACAGTTTTTAAAATATATTATCGATTTAATGAGTTGAAAAGTACAGAACGCGTGAAGGTTGTAAACCAGAGACATAATTTGTAAAAAAAATGGAGTTATATCCGGGCGAAGCATTATATCAAAGCTTATTATATATATCAATTTTTTAAATATATTATTCTCACCCTGACACTTAAATTGTTAACTTTCTCTTAAATCTAATAGGTGTAGAATAATGCACAATCAGTACAAATGCATTATTAATACTAATATTAATACTAGTTTAGTAACTGTTTGGTATTACTTTAGCAGTAGTTTAGTAAAAGCTTAGTAGCAGATGAGAGTAGCAGTTAGTATCACTTTAATAACAGCTTAGTAATAGTTTAGCAGCAGATTAGTAGCAGTTAAGCAGAAGTTCAGTAGTAATTTATTAGCAGCTTACTGGCAGTTTAGTAGGAGTTTTTAATAGCAGTTTAGTACCAATCTAGTAGCATTTTAGTAGTAGCTTAGTAGTATTTTGGAAGTAGTAGTTCAGTAACAGTTTAAAAGTAGTTTAGTAGCAGCATAATAGCAGTTTATTAGTAGTTTAGTTGTACTTTGTAATAGTTATGTATCAGTTCAGTAGTAGTTTAGAAGAAGTTTAGGAAACGTTAACAGCAGTTTAGTTGCATTTTATCAGTAGTTTAGTTGCATTTTAGTAGCAGCTTAGTTGCAGTTTAGTACAGATCCGTCCTTGGTTCAAATCAAAAAATAAAATTGAAGTAAGCTATTTCCAAAATAATACTAAGAAAATGAAATATTATTATAACATAAAGTTCCTCCACCTACTGAAACAAAGGGATACAAACGAAATATACAAGCATTGCTCATGAACAGGAAGGATTTTATGAACTGAGGACAGCTAAAGTAGGCAGCCATAGTTTATTTGCAGTTTATTGTTGGTTGAACACCACTAGTGGAGGGGTTGAAGACGTTCTAGTAGAAGTTCCGCACTTCTTTCAGTTGCTGCCTTATCATCACAGTCAGGACAAAGGTTCCCAAAACGAATGTAAAACAACTAAATGCCAAAAAACTTACAAATTTATAATTAAAAACAAATATACAAGTAGCACTGTGATATGATATATAAATACAGAAATTAAAACCCATTGAAACAAAATGAAACCAAAATAATAGAATTATTATGAAAGGTTATTTTACACCAATCTTTAACCTTATTAATGTAAGATAACCTAAATCATTTTATAACAATTATTTTCACATTGTAGCAAAGGGATTAACTTATTGTAATTTTAAAATTATAAAAATAAATATCTAATGCATATTTTAAACAGGATTTGTTTAAACATTTGTATACTGTGTTTATAATGTTAATAAAACAGTGTTACAACCTAATTAAGTAAAGAACACATGTTCTAACATTTCAATACAACGGTCAATAATTTAACGGTGATTTTTAATTTTGTAATAGAATATTTTGATTTTAAACGCAGTAGCTGATCACTAAAACTGACAATAAATAGAATGTTTTATAAGTAAATAGAACACCTGGAGAAAGTAAAGTAAATGTTCTATTCTACAGGCGCACTGTTGTATGCCTCAATTTCATACTTTATCGTCATATAATTATAACCAATTTTAACTCTATTTTCGTATTTAAAGAATTTGGATTAATATTTTAGTCAGAAATCATTGTCAATATTTGATAATTGTCAATTGACGTAATCTTTGTCAAGAGATAAATAAGAGGTGTGTTCAGAAAGTAACGAGAATTTTTAAATGTCACGGGCTTGGAGAGTTCGATTGTCAAACATTTTTTTTTATTATGTTGGTATACATGCCCTTGAATGTATACCATTTTTGCGTAAAAAATGGAATAAAGTGTAACAAAGTGTGTGAAATGTTAACAAAGGCTTACGGTAAGTCTGCTATGAGTAAAGCAAGAGTTTACGAGTGGTATAAGCGTTTCCAAGAAGGCCGTGAAAACGTTGAAGATGACGAACGCCCTGGACGAACCAGCACATGAACAACCAATGAAAACGTGGAAAAAGTGAAAGAAATGGTTATAAACAATCGCGAATCACAATTAGAGAGGTCACTGACGATGTTGGCATATCGACTGGATCATGTCATGGCATTGTTTCCAATGTTTTATGTATGAAACGGGAGGCAGCAAAATTCGTTCCAAAATTGTTAAATTTTGGAATTTTTAAATTTTAGTGCTCATGAGTCACTAAATGAAGTCAACGACGATGCAGAATTACTGAAACGTATTATAACAGGTGATGATACATAGTTTTACGGATATGACGTCAAAACTAAGGCTCAATCATCCCATTGGAGGCATTCTGGCTCGCCAAGACCGAAAAAAGCTCGACAAGTGCGGTCGAACGTGAAGGTTATGCTCACTGTGTTCTTAGATATTAATGGCATAGTGCATCATGAATTCCTGCCACCAGGCGAACCGGTCAATAAGGAGTACTACCTACAAGTTCAACGCCGTTTGCGTGAAGCAATCCGAAAAAAACGCCCGGATCTGTGGAAAAACAATTCATGGCTTTTGCACCACGATAATGCACCAATTCACACTTCATTGCTTGTTCGTGAATTTTTGGCCAAAAACAGTAATGTAACGATGCCCCAGCCTCCATATTCGCCGCCTCAAAAAATTAAAATTCTCTTTACTTTCTGAACACACCTCGTAATTTGATAACAGTTCTTTTCGTTTTATCTTTCTGTACATTTTATATTACGCAGTGATTTGTAATTTTTAATGGAATATTTTGATTTTAAGCGCAGCAGCTGATCAATAAAAGAATAACCGATAACAAATAGAATGCTTTATCAATATATGGAATAACTGGGAGAAGTAAAGTACAAATTGTCTACTTACAGGCGTTTTGTGATACGCTTGAATTTCATATTTTATCGTCATATCTTATAACGAATTTTAAACCCTGTTTTCTTATTTTGAGAATTTGGGTTAATAAGTTAATCAGTAATCTTTGTCAACAACAGCTCTGGGCGCACAATTTAACAAAAAACAAACATAAAATATTAAAAACCAATTAATTTTTATCTGAAATAATGTTGTTTATTGTGACAGTTCCGTCAAATTCAAATTAAAAACTGTGTTATAGCAGGAGTCTTGTAAGCGGCGAGATTCGGATCTCGCTACAACTCTCAGGGCGTGTTGAGCGAGATATCAAACATTTAAATTTACCGTGGACTTTGTTGCCTTGACTCTCAGTTACTTCGCGCTGCGTTGATTGTTTTATTAATCACCTGGTCGGGTGTTTGTTGTTTGATTATCGTGCTCGTTTGAATTTCGTTGTTTTATGTGGGCGATGTTTTCTAACCGTCCCGAGTTATTAGGCTCAGCACTGACTGTGTGTGACCGAAATTAAGCGTAATCATCTTCAATCAAGATCAAATTCTTTTACATGCGCACTCAGAAGCAATTTGTTCTACACTTGATCAACATTTGTGGGTGTTTCAGGCATTTTGTTTACCATGCACATTTACCGGTAGCCGAAGAAACGAATTTCAAATTTATTTCTTATGAGAATGAATAAAAATAATTCTTTTCCTTCTTTTTATTTATTTTTTTTAATCTTTTGTATTGCAGCTTAGATATTGTTTACTTTTAAAAATTGTTTTAAAAATATTTCAAATGACTAATAATAATTTTCGGATTTGTGGATAAAAAATGCATAGGATTTTCTAAAAACACACACACACACACACACAACACACACACACACACACATTTATTTATGTACATATAAGTTTTAACGACCCCTCCAAAAGTGATTGGTTTTCTTTTCAAGGTTCTGGTTTTCTCATGATGGTCGCTACGAAAGCTCGTTTTTTCATTGGAAAGTTTTCTATTAACTAGCATGTGTGTGTGTGTGTGTGTGTGTGTGTGTGTGTGTGTGTGTGTGTGTGTGTGTGTGTGTGTGTGTGTGTGTGTGTGTTAACATTAATAATAGGCTTTTCGTAATATAATTTTTCTTAATAATTTGCTTGCCTGTTGGCTTGCCTTTAGGTGACGCTATTAATTTCTCTTCTTTTAATATGGCGATTGTTTCATTTGGTTATGATTTTGTTGTATATTAACAGATGCATGTATATTCTGTTATATTTTAGTTTTCATTATTTGTATCTAAGGAAGTGAAGCAATAGGCCTAAATAATATAACGAAAATATTGCAATTTTGAAAGGTTCATACGTATGAAAAACCTTCTAATACTAGTTATTAAAACCCCCTATTCGTTAAATCGCATGTTAGTGCGATTCTTATGAAATGTTCATTATGGATTTTTAGCGCTAGCAGATTGATTGTAAGATTGATAGCGTATCACTGGTCTATACACCACACGCTGTCAAAGAAACGTAAGACGATCTCCCCTCCAATCCAATAAATGTGTGTGAATTTGGTTCTTTTCGCGCTTTGACGGTCATTATCCATGCCGACCACATACCTATAAACAGCAGCTTAGCATTAATCTACCGATTGTAGCAATTTACTAAAACTTCTTATTTAACTGTAAAACAGATTTTTAGTAAAATTATTTTTTATTATGGTGTTACACAGAAATATTTCTATTGTTGCGAAACTTTTAGAGTTAGCTTTGACGAGAGGAGTGAATAGAAAAAAGTCTACCGAACGGAAGAATGTAACGAAAATATGGAACGAACGAGCAAACGAATTTCCGTCTTTCTATTTCTGTCTCTTTCTTTTTTCCTCCTTTTTGATAACAGTACACGCGTATTATATGAAAACGTTGTGTTGCTTTGGTTTCGGTATTTTTCCTTAGTTGAAGAACACGTGCACGTTGTAACCGTTTATAATACATTCGAAATTAATATACACGTTTATAATAATTGCTGTTAATATAGCTAGTTTTTAACAACATAACCTGAAAGTTATTACAGCCTATCAGCTGTTCAATGAAATCAGCTGATCGTTACGAATTAATGTAAAACGACTGATCTTTTACTATAACTACAGTAAATAATACTAAGCTAGGTTCGCGTATTTATTTATTTAAACAAAACAAAATATTTGTAAACATATCTTCAAACTAATTATGTATTCATCAAAAATATCATTAATAAAAGCTTCGCTTATGTCAGTGACTTCCCGAGTTCCACAAGTGATCTTATGATTGTTTGTAGGAAGAAGAGGATTTGCAAAAGGAATCGTTCAAATCGACATTGTTCGCACAACATATTTCACCGAGCTATATACAGAACACAATAACATTGTAGGGCAGGAAAGAGCGCAGCGAACGAGCTCGATAAATAAGCTAGCGGTGGCGTGGAATACCGGCACTTCTTAGGAACCCCCCCCCCCGGAGCGAGTGAACGGACGCTGCCTCCTGCCGCCACAAATCAGAGCATTCGATGACATGTGAATAGGGACAAGATATTGGCTGGATCAAAATAAATGTGGGCGCACCTGGTGGCTATCTTATGAACTATAACTGTACTACGTACTACTGTGTTACAAAAACATAGGCTACCTTCCTGTTTTACATTCAAGCGAAACGAAACCTTTGTCTCACTATCGTATGTTCCAGCTCCGTTTTGTAGGCTTTCAGTGATATAGCTATAGGGTGGCCTAGGTGGGAAAATGTCAAGGAGGCATTGCAAAAATTTTGGAAAATATTAAGATTTTTTAGCGATTTAGAATGAATCTGAAAACTAGTATAATTGAGGGGCGCATCTGTTTCGTTGCAAAAATAAAAGCGAATCCCCCAAAATAATTTTGTTATCTTTGATTTTTTTGAAAATCTAATTTACTGGTCCAGTGTACCTTATTTGAAATTAAAATGTGTTTTCTTGCTTAACGTCCATACTTTATGTCAGTTAGACTAATGAATACCGGCGTTAACAGAAAGGGTAATAGGCAGTAGTTTTCCAGGCTGAGGTATGGCCATTAATGACTGTGTTCGGGAGGATTTAGAACAGACCTTCATCAAGGCTCGAATTCATATTTATACCGATAATCAGGAAGCTGGTATGGAAGTCTCGAGAGAACCTCAACGCTCTGTCCATGGGAAATCGGTTTACTGGGTTTCAGGGCATAAGGGGGTTGAGAGTAATGTGGAGGCAGACCGATTAACTGGAATGGGCTTAGAATCTAAGTTTATTGGATCTGAGCTGGCTTTAGGGATCTCTCTGTTGTTGACCAGGTCTGCTACCAACATGTGTATACACAAGCAACACCAGGCAAGATGGGATAACCTTGCCCATCATTCTTTAGCAAGCGCCATTAAAGAAAGATCCCTCATGAAGGACTTAGAGGGGCAGCAGTTATTTTGGGCAGAACGCAAATCAAGAAAACCATTGGGATTATTACGATGCATTGTGATCTGAGTTTTCACTTGAAACGAATAGGAATGTACGACGGAGAAATCATGTTTCGGTAATGCGGGTCTCATAATTTTAATTTCAGGAAAATTAAAATTACCTGTGTTTCTGCCCGGGATAGAACCGGGGACCTTGTGCGTGTAAGAAGCACGTAATAACAACTACACTACGGAAACTACGAAGACGCTTGACCAATTTAAGTATATGAAATGTTAATTTAATGTTGGTAGTTATATTAGATCAGTTGTTTTATAGTGGATCTTAAAGACCGTCTGATTTCATAAGCTACAATAATTTTGAGGTTATGTTGTTAAAAACTAGCTCGTGTTTTCGTGTTAAAAACTAACTAGGTTATGTTAATTTGTCGTGTTTTCGAACAAGTTAAAATAAAAAAAGGAAGAGGAAACGTGATAAATGATTTTTGTTTTTGGTTCAATAACAGAATTTTTGTTTCAAGTTCAACCAGATAACATTCTGCTTTGCCGAAAAGAATTATCTGTTTGAACAACAAGCCAAGGGGTTTCTTTGGCTCTTAGCAACCAGTTCCATTAACACTAAGTAAGACATGTTAGCTGTTTAATCTCTATAAATAAGCCTAAGTATTATTGATGTGTTTTCAGCACATTTTTGTTGGATGTTTTTTCCAATGAATGAGATTTTCCTCCGACCGACATGTCCACCTATCGCCCTGCACGGTTTCGCCATCAGCTCGCAATTTAAACTGACTTAGTCCATACAGAGTCCAACGCAATTATTTTACAATTAAGGGACAAAATTACCATTCAACAAAGCCATTAACGTGCTGAGATTAATAATCAGCCGCGAAGTGAACGGTGTAATCAGCAGCTCGTTAATGCGGTGGTCAGGGTTTGGTTTGTTTTAGCTTTAAACAAACAATACATTACTCACACGTAGATTCTTGTTGTTTGTTTGTTGCAGTAAAGTTTTGTTCATATACAGTTCAGGTTTCATTGGGAAATGAGCTATTGAAGAGGCCAAGTTGTAAAACACTGGTCCAAAGTATAAACCATTTGGGAATGACTATAATTCCTTATTGAGAGTAAAAAGAATTGCTGAAAGGACTTCAGTTCTGCCCAAGTAAGAAAAAAGGGATCGTTTCGAAAGTAAAACTCCAAAGTTTGTTACTAGGCAGAGGAAGGAAAGTGGGTTTATTGGACTGAGTAGTGTTGCTGGATGGTTGACGACGTGGACAGCTGGAAGCTGTAAAGGGGTCCTTAAATTTAGCTTACAGTGACACACTGGCATCTACAGAAAACCCTTGTTGTAACCCACATGATGAATTCACAGCGGAACAGTTAAGTCTTCCAGTATTAAGGTCATCTGAGCGTAGCTGGATGACGAACAAGAAATGGGCCTCACTGTTTAATTTGCTAAGTAAGTGAAAGAAAAACCTAATGAGGCTGATGAGTTTTTGACGTCCATGACAAACATCTCGATCTTGCTGGAAAAAAGGAAAAATACTAGTTGGATTTTCAAAGAACGACTTTTAAGGACACGTTTAATATTGGTAATGAATGTTTAGTATGCAAAACACGTTCCTGGATGGTTGGCAACATGGACAGCTGGATGGTTAACGGATCCTTAGACTGAAGTTCACAGTGACACATTTGCATCTACAGAGAAGGCTCTGTTGGTACCTAGATGACGAACTAACGGCAGAACAGTTACGTCTTCCATTATTCAGGTCATGAGCTTAGCTAGATTACTAGACATGGGTTTCACTGTCTAATTTGCTAAATAAGGGATGAAAATAAACCAAATGTGACTGATGTTTTTGGGATGTCCAGGACAAACATTACTACCTCATTGGAAAAATACCACCGTTATGTTTCCCTTATTTGAAAAAGGAAATAGGTCTTATATGTTGGTCTTTAAGGACACTTTTAATATTACACCATGTAAAAATAACGAATATTTAGCATTGAAAAACATGTTGCTGGATGGATGGAAAATGGACAGCTGGAGGGTATAAGGGTCCTAACATTTAAGCTTACAGTGACACTCTGCCAACTAAAGAGAAGGTTGTTCATTGTTGGAACCCAGATTATGAATTCACAGAAGAACAGTTCTGTCTTCCTGTATTCAAGTAAAAGCGAAACAACGAAATTGGAGGAACCAATACTGAGCTTGGCTAGATGAAGAGATGGATCTCATTGTCTAATTTGCTAAAGGAACGAAAATACAACCCAATTTGGCTGACGTGTTTTTGGGATGTCCAGGAAAAACATCTCGAACTTACCGGAAAAAGTAAAAAATACCAGTAGGGTCTTCTAAGAACGACTTTTAAGGACACGTTTAATATTACACCATATAAAGGTAACGAATGTTTAGCAACGCAAAACACTTAACGAGTACGCAGAAATGAGGCGGGACGGGACGGATTCTAGCGAACGTTATTTAAACAAAAATGCAACCTCGCTGAATGGTCAGTTATTAAGTTAAACACGCAGCGCTGGGAATAGCGTGCGCTCATTACTGTAAGTACTTACTTATATTACAGCTTTATTATTTATACACATTATTTCTTAATTACAGCACTTAGGAGCCGACGAGCGCGTAAAGACGGAACTTTGAGAAAGTACCAAGTACCAGGCGGTAAGTGTTCAACGTATTTCATATTACGACATAGCAATTTGAGTTTTAAAACACGCCATTATGGTGTAAACACAGCCGTGACGCGAAACCGTTTGACCGGATTTAAATCTAGTGGCAATGGATTTAGAAAAACATGCTTTATTTTAATTTAATTCCAGTTTAGACTTAATTTTTTTGGTGTTTAACGTCCGACTATTGTGCACACTTGGGCTAATGCAGACGGTGGGATGATTTATAGCGTATGAAAATGCCAAGCCCTCGCCGGGAATCGAACCCGGATCCTCGGGGTGAAAGCCTAGTACGCTATCCACTAGACCACCGAGGCGGCGAGTTTAGACTTAAAATGAAAGACTTAGTGAATGGGTGATTCGAAAATTAATTGGTTTTAGGAAGAAAGTATGAAACCTTGTATTTACTTTCTCCTTAAATGAAGTGTAAAGAAAGTACGAAAATACGGTAACGTGAAAAACCTTGGGATTTTGGTGGGAATTTATGTCTCTCTCTCTCTCTCTCTCTCTCTCTCTCTCTCTCTCTCTCTCTCTGCATGCTAGCATGCGTTATCGGTCGTCAATATCTCGGGATGAACTTTTGAAAAATATTTTTATAAAGTAAATTTTTAGTAAAAAAGCCGTTAAAAATAACATTTCCTCAAAATTGGGCGAGAAAATCTCAAATCTAAATAGATGCCTAAGTGTATTTATTTCATAAATAGTTTACGACTTTTCATTTATAATCAAAATCTGTAGAGCTGATTTTAAGAAATCATTACATTGCCGACCGATTGTTGAAGAGATATTTAGATACGTTTTGCTTACTGACAACATTTTAACAAAACTTAATAAAAGAAAACTGCTAATGTGAGAAGAAGTTTGAGTGCCATATTGATTTTAAAATCGAATTTTACAGCTCATTACATAACTTTATCTGTATTCTTACAACGAGGCGCTGTGGCGTAGCGTGGGATTTCAGCCGCCCGGGGAGTTGGGAAATTCGACAACCCCTTATTTAAATCCAAAATGCACAGAAAATCTAAAGAATTTGTTGGCAAAAGTAAATTTGTTATTGTGTATTGTACAGGATACAAATAAAGAAGTCACGTATGTATACACGTATGTCATTTTTTTACATACAAACAACATTTGTGATTTGCGTCGACAAGATTTAAGCTATTAATACATAGAATTATGAACACTTAACAGATAACAGCGAACAGAATATAAAACACAAATCGATTTCTAATTAGGTAGAACAATACTGTCACTATATACATTTTAACTGGAAACTTATAGAATTAAAAATAAAACTTCTGTCTAACTAAAACTTTACTTTTTTTTTAAGAGCAAAGTCTTTTATTGCACTATAAATGTCTAACATCGCACACTTCTTGCTCAGTATAAAAAATTGGTTAACCTGATCTTAAATAATTTCTCATGAGTTGTGAGTGATATTCGAAACATTATTATAACCCTGGGCAGAATATCTTCCAGCTTCCGTTTGTAGTAAAGAAGAAGAAACTGCAGAACACATAATTTATGATTGTGAGGCTCTTGCTAGGTTTTGGTTTCCTGGACCCTAGGGACCTCCAGCAGGATGGGTTAGTCGGTGGATTGTTAGAACCTACTAAGGGCACCAATCTGCTCATCTAGTACTAAGGTTTAGTTGCACAATAGGTCCGTCGATCGTAGTGCCTGCGGTTTTATATAATCCCTTCTCATCTTCTTTTCCATTTTACAATGTCAAAAACACGCTTAGAATCATGAATTGTTCCAGATTAATTGATTCAATGTGATTTGGCCGCCTGCTGTTGAAAATGTTATTACACAATATTGAACTCAATGAAAGAATTAATTCTCGTGAAGGATATTCATCGTGAACAAACCGAGCACAAAATAAAACACGAAGAATTATCTTAAGGCAGCTGGTTAGTAAAGACGGAGTTGCCATTTGTTACTTTTTTTTTATTTTAAGGCGAAACGCACATTGAGGCTACTATCGCCTCCCTAAATGTAAGTGTGCGTGTAAAATGTTAAAGTCGTAAGTGTAAATGTGTGTTAGACTTGGGTACCGCGAGGGACATCTAAATCCTCTCAATAGGTGCACCTAGTCCTGCACCCCCCCTGCGGGGCCCAGCCAGTTGCTACAGCGAGCGAGATGACTACACTCAAATAAAAGGATTCTGACGGTCCGTCACAGATTAAATAATAACTTCCGGTTCATTATAATCCATCCAATTTGTAAGTACGACAACAATTTGAAAATAAATGGTTCACATTTTTAGTTCAGTATTATTTATTGACAAGTTTTGCTGCCTCCACTGCCGCCCCGCTACCCTACGTCACTGACGAGGAAGAAGATTAGGTTAGGTAAAGTTAGGACAGATCGTCCGTGGTGGTCGCGCCAAACCGGACGGCCATCAGGGTAGCCTGGTGGCAGATTTTGACAGAACAGATGATTCCCAATGCACAAACATCTCGTTAGCATACAAAACTGGGCTTGTTGACCATCTATTCCTCCACGTGTTCGGCTGCCCACGGCCTCTAATTGAACCCACAGGCACGCTGATACTCCAGAACGCCCCGTTATGCTAATGCAACAGGTACATTTGATGGGTATATTTCGACGGCCTCTAATTGGGTTTCTTCCGTCAGATGATATCTGCGCGAAATGTCTAATTAACTCGTCGCCAATAAATACGTCCGATAGGAGATCCATTTCGGAACGAGGTCACAAACTTTATCTTTATCCAAATAGGGCGCATGTTCGCTGTGCTGTCACTTTGGTGCTGACTTTTTAAAAAGTAATTTCTTGTTTAATTTGCAAGTTCCAGATCGGACTGTGATACACGTTTTGATTGGCGTACGCAAGGTTAACTGCACGTAAATTGTTGATTAATAATCGGTTAAGTAGTTTTTGAACGGCTTCTTCGGTGCTTGTGAAGTTTTGTGGCAATTTTAAAATAAAATAATCGCGACAAGCAGATGTGGCGCTAATTTATTGGTAGCGAAATTTCTAAAATTATAAATAATATCATTTAGGCCTAACAATAATTTTTTAGGCAACACTATTTTAAATACCTGATTTCACTCTCGTAACAGCTTCAGTATCTGTATAAAATAGCATTGAAAAGTTTGAAGTTATATTTGAAAATAAAAGAAAATGAACCTTGACCGCCGTCAAATTCGTTTTCGTACATTCAACGGAATTTGAAAACACTAATTTTTACGCTGATTACGATGATGAAATCAAATTTTCAGAAACCTGTTTGATAATGAAATTTTTTTGGAAAATTTAAATGGCCTTACTTTTGAAACGTATTTTGTTGTGTAGCGAATTTTTGAAGCAACTAACGCAATCAGTTTTTTGCCTACAAGTTAAAATCAAATCGGCTTACACACACACGCGCGCGCGCATGCACGCATACAAACAAACAAGGTGCTTATTTCAAGATCTTCCATGACTCTTCTGGTTGGTTCTATTACTCTTCATCATGGCTGTTCCTTATTGTTCAAAGGGAATTCTTTGATAAACGAATATTATTCACAAAATTAACAATATTTTATAAATATTTGTTATATTTTATACTCAAATTATCTTTTTGATATGTGTCTGTCTTTCTGTTTGTTAACTTGATCACGTCTTGCAGTCATGATCGTTAATGATTTCATACGAATTTTATGTTATTCAGTCAGAGAAATTTTAGGTTATCCGACTCTAGTAAAATTTGATTTTTTCCATTTTAACTCAGAATTTTATGGATGTTTTACCATAATTTTGTTGACAAAATGAATGAACAGTTTAACAATAATACTCGTACTATTCAGTGATTCAGTGGTAATGTATATGCACAATCATTTAATAAAATTCGATGTTTATAATTTTTTTAAAATAGTGTGGCTTAGGCACTATAAGTGTATTCATTTAAAATTTGTTCTATTAATGACAAAATTATAATTTAAATTACCAAATTTCATCGAAATTCACCATTTTTATTTAGCGTTGAACACAATCGATATAAAACTGTAAAAATCGATTTTTCTCAATGATTATACTGTCTATGTGGTACATCTTACATCGTACTTACTATTAGTATTATTTTTTAAATTTGTGTTATTCAATTGGCATTATTATTTACCATCATTTGTGTAAAGTATGAAATAATAAAATACACTACTTTTCGAAATATGAATCAACTCTCGTTCTAAAGTGCCTAACCTAAAACATAAAAAATAAAAACTGGAACATAAACTTAGATGCAAAGGCTTATTTAAATATATGCTTAGATTTCTATGCCTATTTAATAATTTAACATAGGCCTAAGTATTAATTATTTAGTAAGTATTAATAATATTTATTTTCCCATAGATATATGTTTTATATTTTAAATTAGGCACTTGAAAATGAGAGTTGCATCACACTTTAGAAATTTAGTGTATTATAGTAATACAAAATTTGTACTAATACAAATGATGACAAATATTCGATTAAAAATAATAATAACATAAATAGTTGTAATCATTATGTAATAATTTTAAAAACAGAATGCTATATTTTGTACAGTGAGAAAATATCATTCGTTATTTACCACCTTCTCTTCCTCAAAGAATAGCCTAAGCACAAACTTTCTGCCTTGCATATACGTACTTTATACAGAAATCAGTCTGTAAAACAGTCTTAAGCAATTACTACGCCCTTCACACTTTCTACAGTGTTGCCGATGTTAGCTCTCAACGTGACAGCGTTGCCAATGTTAGCATCCAACAATAGCGGTACCGTATTCAAATAGAGCCGTTGTTTCTGTTACTATATTTGGTACACCTGCGTGACAAACATGCGCAGTAGGCCAGACATGGATATGGTCATTGTCCAACCGTAAATCTATATAAATCAATGCAACCTAACGGCAGGCAATTAGTTCAGCAGTTTGCTGCAGTTTTTGTCAACCGCCGATACTCGCGGTGAATACTTAATTACGATACTTGTGATTTATCTGGCAACATTTTTAGAGCGAGGTCAAAAGGAAAAGTGTTGATTATCGAAAATAAAATTGTTGTATTCATTCGGGTTGTGGTTGACAATATTTTTATATGGCCTTTGAGTAATAGACCTGTTGTATTTGTAACCATTTGAATGTTTTACTTTGAGCACTACGGAAATCAAAATGGCTGTTGACTGATCAGACTGGTCAAGAAACCAGTATTGAATAGAAGTATTGATTTTGTGTAAGAAATATAGACCTAAAGAAAATTGTACAAACTATCTGAAATTCATGTAAATTTGAATAAAATATTTTTAGTGGTTGTTCAAAAAATTTAAAGGTAAAAACAATCTTTAAAAAATTGATTGAATTTTGCTGAGATTTAGTTCTTGTAAGGGCCTAAGTAGGTGACTACACTTAGGCATAAAAAGCGCTAATATTTCCAAAATTACGGTTCGAAAGTAGCGTCAAAAATTTGCAAATTAAAAAATGGGGGAAATTTATCGTTAAATTTCTCAAAATTGGTCTGTATTATTTTAAATAATTTTGACGGTTCAAAAGTCGGGCGAGCGTAAAATAAAATTTATAGTTCATCATTAAGAACCATTAAAAGTTCATTATTTTGATTTTATTTCATTAATTTATTTTTAACTGTACATTTTAATTTCAAATTTAACTGCATGAAATAATAAACGATTTTCGTTATTAGTTTTTTAGTCCAATGAAATTGTTACAAAAATCCAGAATGGTTGCATTACTTAAATAGTTTAAGCTTTTGATATGTTGTATGAGTTGGTATAATTTCCCCCAACTACCGCAAGCGACTTGAAAAAAGCGCTAATTTTTCTGACTTTTACAAAAAATCTACTAAAGTATTGATCTGACAAAAACATTATTAACACATTTCTGAAACCGAAGTAAGTTATCTACAATTTGAGACCAAAATGAAATGTTTAGCTCTCCTAATACTTCCCGAGATAGAGAATTTTTGATTTTCAGAACTTTCTCAAAACTGTGATAAATACATACCTTCGTCGGTTTTTGCTCGATAACAAGTAAATGATGAATGCTACGCCAAATTTTGATATAATACCATCTGTACCAGAAGTAAGTAAGGTAGCACATTCAAACTCGTAGAAACAATGTTTTTAATATTTTTGTAGTTTCTTAGGAAAACAAGTAATAACTGAATATTGACAAAATTAATATATTTATTACAAAAACAGGTTCAAAGTAAATCACTCAAGTGAATAAAGGATCAATAATTATAGTGTGTATATCATATGCAGCTCATGAAAAAAGTGTCACTTGTAATAAATGTCCCAGAAACTTCAGGTACCGTGGCAGGTGTAGAAGAGGATCTATGGTTAAATCGTGTTGGTGCGTAATAATTTTGGGAACAGTATTTTTCTTAAGGCGTTTGCTTACTTTCTTTACTTATAGTCGAATTTTCCTTTTTATACACCTGTTTGTAAACAATAAGAAACAAAAGTGGAAGGAAGTATCAGCTGATGGGTACTCAAAAATAGAAGTGAACCAGGAAAAACAGTGTTTCTAATATAGTCTACCAGGTAGCAGCACTGTTTCTCTATTTACAAATATGAAAAAAAATTGAGCCAGAGCACAAGATTTTTTTTCAAAAAAGTAATGAAAGAAAAATTGATTATTATAAGAGATGTTTTATGAATTCGACTATAATTTATAAATAAACGATATATTACGTTTCGTGAAAAGTGTGTTTGAAACACAACTTTCCATTTTCATATGTTTTGAGAGTTCGTGCGCTCATTGTTTTGGTTCCCATGTTGCAGACAGTATCAAATCAAAGTCTTTACATCGTAGTTCTTCATCAATCACGAGGCTGGATGCTGGTGCATCTCGTTGTCTAAAATGAGCGGCATTGTATTCTCACAAGACTGTCCATTGCCATGTTTGCATGGTAAAGAACAATGCAGTCCTGTTTTATTGCATCCACATGAATTCATGCAACTATTTTTGCTAGTTGTTAGCATGCTGGCAACATAAATACATACATGCATACATTTATATGTCTTGAGACATATCGGCTTAATTGACATATTCTATTAAGGAATTTTTTTTTGATATTCAATAAATGTTTACCGTATTTCCACATATCGGCCTATACGACATAGCCTATTTTTTAAGAGAAATATTTTCCATAATCAGTAAATTTTTACTGTCTTTTCACATATCGGCCCAGTTGACATATTTTCTAGGGGACATTTTCCCGATAGTAAATTTTTACTGTCTTTTCACATATCGGCCCAGTTGACATATTTTCTAGGGGACATTTTTTCGATAGTAAATTTTTACTGTCTTTTCACATATCGGCCCAGTTGACAAATTTTCTAGGGAACATTTTTTCGATAGTAAATTTTTACTGTCTTTTCACATATCGGCCCAGTTGACATATTTTCTAGGGGACATTTTTTCGATAGTAAATTTTTACTGTCTTTTCACATATCGGCCTATTTGACGTATTCTTTTAAGGGAAATTTTTTCGATAACCGGTAAATTTTTACTCTCTTTTACATATCAGCCTATTTGGCGTATTTTTTTCAAGGGATTTTTTTTCGATGATCAGTATATGTTTACTGTCTTTTCACATGTAGGTCTATTTGACATATTCTTTTAAGGGAAATTGTTTCGATAACCGGTAAATTTTTACTCTCTTTTACATATCAGTTTATTTGGCGTATTTTTTTCAAGGGATTTTTTTCGATAATCAGTATATTTTTACTGTCTTTTCACATGTAGGCCTATTTGACGTATTCTTTTAAGGGAAATTTTTTCGATAATCGGTAAATTTTTACTCTCTTTTACATATCAGTCTATTTGGCTTATTTTTTCAAGGGATTTTTTCGATAATCAGTATATTTTTACTGTCTTTTCACATGTAGGCCTATTTGACGTATTCTTTTAAGGGAAATTTTTTCGATAATCGGTAAATTGTTACTCTCTTTTACATATCAGTCTATTTGGCTTATTTTTTCAAGGGATTTTTTCGATAATCAGTATATGTTTACTGTCTTTTCACATGTAGGCCTATTTGACGTATTCTTTTAAGGGAAATTTTTTCGATAATCGGTAAATTGTTACTCTCTTTTACATATCAGTCTATTTGGCTTATTTTTTCAAGGGATTTTTTCGATAATCAGTATATGTTTACTGTCTTTTCACATGTAGGCCTATTTGACGTATTTTTTTAAGGGAAATTTTTTCAATAATCGGTAAATTTTTACTCTCTTTTACATATCAGTTTATTTGGCGTATTTTTTTCAAGGGATTTTTTTCGATAATCAGTATATGTTTACTGTCTTTTCATATGTAGACATATTCGTATTCTTATTCGTATGTAGACATTTGACGTATTCTTTCGGCCTATTTGACATATTCTTTGAAGGGACTTTATCGATATTCAGTAAATTTTTCTGTATTTTCACCTACCGGCCTATTTGACAGCCTATTTTTTAAGGAATTTTTTTTGATAATCAGTAAATTTTTATTGTCTTTTTACAATCTCGCCTATTTGTCTGTCAAATTAATTTAAGGAAATTTTTTTGGATAATGAGTTAATTTTTACTGTTATGACATATTCATTGAAATTTCCAGACCTTGTCAATTTTACATTCGTCGCCGCGTTCCGGATGTATTGTTGCAGCTTACTTGTGTGTTTTGTAGTGTTTCTATCGAGATTTCGTAAACCGGACTTTTCTTTCTATTATTTAAGAAATTCATTTAAGCATTTTTAAAAAAAATAATTGAATCGAATGAGAAAAAGCTTATATAATGTTTTGGTTGCACTTGTTGTGTAGGCTTATTAACAATCTGCAAGTAATGCAAAGAAACGATGTGTAACTGTTAGGTGTATAGACGCGCAGTCCGACGGTGCGGTTAATGCGGTTTGTGTAACCGTTATTGGCTGCAATGGTGGCTTTTCAAGAAAAATAACACAACAGTGTGTTTGTTTGTCATGGCTCGAGAAGTAAGTGTACACAAACGCGCCAATGTGTTTTTGTGTTTGAATGCTAGCACGGTTCAAATTAACACAAAACTTGTCAAACAAAAACAAGTTACAATTTGTAAATAAACTAACTGAACACACGTGCTTTGTTACACAATTTCAATTCGTTTAACATGTAACGTTAATGTCAATGAAAAATGAAAAGGGCTAAGGTAATTTATCACCCGTTTTTGACTTGACGACCCTCAAGTTAGTTATTTCTAATTTCAATTAAGAAGTTGATAATTGGTGATTAGGTTATAGTAAAAATTCTAAAAGTTTGAGGTTAGGCCCTTTTTACAACTTAACGGGTTTCAGTTGAACAAATTAATGAACACTAGGTTATATACTTTAGATTCGATGAGGAATTTTCCTGAAATGTTGCGTTTCGGGAATAAATATGGAGAAAACTGTTACAATACAGGTTTAGAACCTTTTTCCCTTATGGTGCTTGTAGGTGAAACAGTTATTTACTTCTCATTCTGTTAAGTGTCCTACAGGAATTTGAGCCAAATATCAGCTTCCTAAGACGCTGCAGGAAAAAAAGATGGTTTGAAAACCTTTTTCGCCACATTTAGGGATACTGAACAAAACCACAATAGCTTAGTTTTTCTACTTGGCCTATTAGGAATAAGTGAGTACTAAATTTTAGCTTTCTAAGTAATTGGAAAATTGGAGAATTAGTGATAAGTGAGTCAGTAATGAAAGGCGTTGTCTTTTGTACGTATAAATAAAGGTGTTCTTTGAATTCTGCAAGCCGTGTCCCAAAGAAAAGCAGACATAGGACATTTTAACGTAACAGACAAATATATCATTTCAAATACGTAATAGGATAATGTGACATTACTTAAAACCTAGACACAGCTGCAATAATAACAAAAAAACGTTTCATTGAAATACGTTAAAGCCTTATTCCCGTGAATACCGGATAAATAGTGAAAAAAAGATTCCTCATGTTATAGAAAAACACATGTTATTTTAATACACGTAATAGACGATTTTTAAAAAAACCCAGCCTTATTGCACATCTACACCACAAGGGGAGCCATCATGTAAGATTTCAACTTCGTAGGCCTTGTCATTCTTCAAAAACAGTTGTCAGTGTGTGTGGCTTTTATTTTTATATATGCAGAAATACTAGGGTTGTCGGTAAAGTAAGGTTCCCAAGGCGCTATAGTCGCTGCGAACGTTGTTATGCGGGATCCGGTGACCTTGGTTTGCAGCTTGGTTCCTCCGCTCCCAATCCCCATTCCGCGAGCGGTCTGTGACGCTCAGTCTTGGCTTGGTAGCCGTTAATAATGGAGTTGTCTTTTCTGTCTCCTGCCAGGTGCGAATTACGCTCTGTGATTCGTTTTTTGTATGCACAATTCACTGCGCTGGTGGACATTCATGTCCAATTGTGTGACGTCTACGAAGAAAAATGTATGAGCATAGAACACGTGCATAAATGGTGCAGAGAATTCAAAGACTTCATGATAAACAGCGTTCCGGATGGCTATGTGTTTCGGACGAAACGATTGCGAAAGTGGAAGAAGCAATGCTGAACGATCCAAGGGTGACTGTTCGGGAACCCTCCGAGATGATCCCTGATGTCAGCAAGACCTGCTTTGATAGAATTTTGACAGACCACTTAGGGTATATCAAGGTTTGTGCAAAATGGGTCCCAAGCAGACCACAAACGGCAACGAATTGATGCGGACCGCGAATTTCTTCAGGCCTAGGAAACCGTTGGCAAGAAATTCTTGGACTATATTGTCACTGGGGACGAGACCTGGGTACACTATACGACAACCAGAAACGAAAGAACAATCACTTCAGTGGAACTATCCAGAGTCGCCGAAGCCGCGGAAGTTCAAACAAAAACTGTCTGCCGGCAAAGTCATGGCGAGCGTGTTTTGGGACAGAAAGGGGTTATTGTTGTGCGAATTCATGGATACCGGCACAACAATCAATGATGATCGTTACTGTGAGACGTTTAGGAACCTTCGCAGCGCGATTCAAAACAAGAGGAGAGGCATGCTCACAAAGGGAGTTTGTTTCCATCAAGACATCGCTCTTCCGCACACCATCCGTGTAACAAGCGATCTCATCAACCAATTATGGATGGGATACTGTCATACATCCGCTCTACAGCCCGGACGTAGCAACAAAAGGTTACCATCTCTTCCCTAATTTGAAGAAACACATAGTTGGGGCGCATTTCAGTACCGGAGAGGAGCTGAAAGAAGTTTTAAGCTACCTTCGCGGCGCGGCGGGAGATTTTTTCGACTCAGGTATACAAAAGATGGTTCACCGTATGCAAAAATGCATCGATCTTAACGCGATTAAGTCGAAAAATAGAATAAAGTATAAGCTTTCCAAAAATGTATTATTCATTGCAAATAAACACGTTTTTCATTGTAAAAAATTATTGGGAACTTTATTTTACGGACTACCCTCGTATAATAATAACAATATACATGACTGGAAAAATATTAAACAAATATTCTCCAATTCAATTATTTTCTTAAAATTTGGTTCAGAAATTACGGACACAGAAACCGTAATTAACAAAACAAGAGTAAAAATAGGCTGTATTTATTATTTTTTTAAATTTTCTCCAGAGTAGTAAATTTTTTTCATTTGAAATGCACCACCGACATGAGTTGGACTTATATTTTAATGTGAAACACATTTTTGCGCAAGAGAGGATGAACAGATTTTGTGAAATTTGGCTAATTTTTCAGTTTTTTCGATCCATTCCGATCGGGTAGTTTTGGACAAATTCCGATATATATATATATATATATATATATATATATATATATATATATATATATATATATTTGATGCTATTGACTACATTTTGAGCGAAATTCAGAAAAATCGTAAGTGGCATATTAAACTATTATAGAAACGTAAAATTTCTTTGATCGCAAATCATTGATGAAATAAATTTGACAGTTCTTTTATGAATCTTTTATCAAACTTTGACTAATCTTCGACTAAGATTTTCCAAATACGTAGGTATAACCACAAAATTTTGACATTTCCTGTTAGAGTACATTATTCCTTCCTTTCCTTTCGTTGCGTACAATTTAAAAACGATGGCGAAATTTGCATAGGCTCGCGAAGTAGTAAAAACATTAATTCTAAATGATGAAAAAGAAGAGTATTTTCACAATATCCACACTAATGCTTACAAAAAACAAGATTTAAAACACACTCATTCTTAAAAATAGTCGTTTTTTAAACAATAATGGCATTTACATCAAGTATGTTTCCCCTTTTTATCCAAGGTCGGACCCAAATTGGTTTTTTTTTCGTTTTCCTCGCTTTTTCTTTAGTAGCACCATAACAAGCTAATCGCTTAATGCAACTGTATAACAAGTCAAAATGAATCAATTACAGCTGCTGCACTTGAGTCAACGTAACCCTCAAATATATCTAGTTGATAACTCAGCTAAACAAAGAATTTTGACGAATATAAGACGTTTTATTTAAAAAAAACTTTGACAAATATTATAACATGATATATGGTTAAAGTTTCATCAAATATTTTTGAAAGTATAATATGCTCCTAAGAGCATATTTAGAGAAAGTCAAAAACAATTTTTTGATTCCAGCGATATTTGCGCGCGAGCGCGCGTGTGTGTATGAAAGATACAAAAATGAACCAATTTTAATGAAAGTTTAGGTTTAATTGTAATTGCAGTTTGATCGTGTCTTTTGACCACTTTTTAACTGTTTCATTTGAAATTTAGCTTAATTTTCTAATAGACAGATTTTTGCTTGATTTAGGCTAATTCGAAGCAGCTGGGTTTTTCTCTGTGTTTTTATTATTCTTCGCTGCGAGAAAGTTGCACAGATTAGGTATTCTTAGGTACTGATAATTATCTTTTCCTCCATTACGTCCAAGACTAAAGTTATTGTTCACAAATTAGTACTTCACTTAACAACACAAATAAGCCAGCATTTAAGAAGCAAACGTATTGCAAACGCAAATAACCCCTCGACCTCTCCACTCACAGATCCCGTACAGCTATGTTTAATCTTTTAATAAATACATCACGAATCCGTGACAGCGTATCTATAATTGCCCTGTGATTGTAGCCCTATACAACCGTACAATGCGCTATAGCGTCTGCTAATTTTGACAACTGTTATTAATATTCATAAGTCCAGTGTTTGTTCTGACAGACAGACGGATCCGTTTAAACGCTCGCTGGTCGGTCGTCAACGCGAGAGAATAACCGCGAAATCGTTTTGCGTTTCAGTTGGCAGCACTGGTGAAAGGTGTTTAATTGATTGCGTAACGTTGGTAATCATATTTTTGGTCGGAATTTAAGATTTATTAAGTACGTTCTTAATACCTACTCAGACATAAAACACCAACTCAACACTGTCACGTTTGTATTTATAACTATCTTGAGCAACACGTTGGAAAAGTTGCTCCCAAACTTATTCTGTTTTCTCTTTATTCGCTTCACCCAACTTTAGGGTACACTAAATCAACCACTTTTTAATATTCTGTGCCTTCCTCGTATTGCTTCATTCGTTGTGATCTTGCTTTTCTTTCTTCGTCATAGATTTGGATCGTTCGCTTGGATTTGACTTTGCCTTTGAACCGTTGCTTCTTGTCCTTGGTTATTGTTTTGGCTGTTCTGTCCATGAGCATAGTGTCAGTGATCTGCAGTTCTGTTATGTCTTTCTCCGTTTCTCTAAACCAAAGTGGTTTGGCTCTTTTACTGTGAAAGTAGTCAAATATTTTTTTGGTTAGTCTATTTTTGTCCATTCGGAGGATGTGCCCATAAAAATCAATTTCCTTTTCTTATTGTGTCTGATAGTGTTTCAGTTTTTTGGTAAAGAGTTTCATTACTGATGTGGAGTAATTGGTTGTTACGGAATTTGGGGCCTAAGATTTTTCGTAATATCTTTCTTTCTTCTTTTCCAGCCTTTCAAGTGGGCCCTGGGTTGTGAGAGATAATGTTTCAGCTGCATATAAGGCTTCTGGTTTAATTACCGTGTATTCTGTTTTATCTACTCTATAAATATGAAAATGTAATAGTCTAATAATAGGGTATATGTAACGAAAAAATTGTTACTCTATGGCGACGTGAAATAATTTTCACCCAAACAGCTGATTTCACAATAAACATTTGCATCGATATATTATTTAAAATGAGGTTATGTTTATTGCCATTATTTAAATGAATATAAATAATAAGAAAGTAATTACTAGCAATTAAAAATATTTTAATTGTTAATATTGATATGTTTATGTGTTTAACTTGGAGATATATAAACAACTAATGTAATTATTATTTTAATTAGAAAGAACTTATTTAGTACTGTAGTTACAGAGGCCACGAAGCGGTCTAGACTAGAATTTAAAACACTTTTTAAAACTATTTATAATCTTATCTTCTTGTATTATAGTAAATAAAGCATAAACATAAAAGAAATATTACTTTTCTTAATAAAACCATTTACTGCGAAGGAAGTAGTACATAAATTTAATTAATACACTATTTTATTTAGGCCTACATAAAATTTTGTGATAATGAAAAAAATTATATTTTCTTCAAATTTGTCCGTTTTCAGTCAATTAAAAAAATTTATTGCATCTATTTTGCTGACGTGATGGAAGCGAATTTCAGAAAATTATCAAACTACATAAGAATAACATTTTTATCTCACTTTCTTTGAAAACCTGATATCGCGAACATTTAAAATCTGCAGAAATTTCCATTTGAATTTTTTTAATACGTTCTTTTATTGAAAATACGAAAATGTACCCTGACCGGATTTATAATCAAAGTTTCAAGATGGTGTAGCGTAAAGCATGGTCATATTGTTACTTTTTGGAAATTCACTTCTACCATAGCCAGAATATAAGACGAATTATAATAGATAAAACATTAAAATCTTTTTATATGTTGTTAATGAGGTTAACCTGAGGGTTTCTGTATATTAATAGTTTCTGTTTATTAACGAATTTTCATTAGAAAATGCAATTAATGCGACTATATCACGTTTACCGGACTTAAGAATTATCGCCAGATCATATATATATATAAAAGAAACCCCTGCCCACTTCGTGGGCCATCCTCACAAAATATCTGTTTATTCAACCTTAAACTGAAACAATAGAAACCAATAACGTATTAGAACTTAGTTATTTATAATTTTGTTTTTATTTAACGTCCTGTTATGAAAATTATACTTCCGTTTTTCTTCAACGGCTGTTCTGAATGTAAATGTTATGAAGGAAAAAAATTTCGAGGGTTCCCATTAGATGTAGTTTAAAAAAAATCCTTTCTTAATGCGTCTTTATGTTACAAAATGTAACTTTCAGATATGTAGCTCTTGTAGCTTTGGTTTTAGGTTGATCAGTCTGTCAGGACATTGTGTGTGTGTATATATATATATATATATATATATATATATATATAGGCCTATATATATATATATATATATATATATATATATATATATATATATATATATATATATATATAAAGTATGTGTGTAGGTGGAGCGCTCGTGTGTGCTTTAGCATTCTAGCATTAACAAAATACATTCGATTTAATTCAAATTTGGAATACAAATTTATTTTTCCAAACAACATATGTTGTAGTCTTCGACAGAAACGGTAGAATTCCGGGCGTTTACCAGGTCGGAGATGGTCTGCGAGGCACTCTTCCTGTATGGAATGGTGAGGTAAAAGAAGTTCGTGTTTTCTTTAAAGTTGGCCAGATTCCTCCTATTTCCTACCGAGCAAGTTGTGGCGTCTTGTAGAGTAGTTCCGAGTGTTTGTAGGCTGTTGTGTAGTTGTACTGTAGTGAATGGTCCTCCTATTTCCTACCGAGCAAGTTGTGGCTTCTTGTAGAGTAGTTCCGAGTGTTTGTAGGCTGTTGTGTAGTTGTACTGTAGTGAATGGTCCTCCTATTTCCTTCCGAGCAAGTTGTGGTGTCTTGTAGAGTAGTTCCGAGTGTTTGTAGGCTGTTGTGTAGTTGTACTGTAGTGAATGGTCCTCTTATTTCCTTCCGAGCAAGTTGTATGTCTTGTAGAGTAGTTCCGAGTGTTTGTAGGCTATTGTGTAGTTGTACTGTAGTGAATGGTCCTCCTATTTCCTTCCGAGCAAGTTGTGGCGTCTTGTAGAGTAGTTCCGAGTGTTTGTAGGCTGTTGTGTAGTTGTACTGTAGTGAATGGTCCTCTTATTTCCTTCCGAGCAAGTTGTGGCGTCTTGTAGAGTAGTTCCGAGTGTTTGTAGGCTGTTGTGTAGTTGTACTGTAGTGAATGGTCCTCTTATTTCCTTCCGAGCAAGTTGTGGCGTCTTGTAGAGTAGTTCCGAGTGTTTGTAGGCTGTTGTGTAGTTGTACTGTAGTGAATGGTCCTCTTATTTCCTACCGAGCAAGTTGTGGCTTCTTGTAGAGTAGTTCCGAGTGTTTGTAGGCTGTTGTGTAGTTGTACTGTAGTGAATGGTCCTCCTATTTCCTTCCGAGCAAGTTGTGGTGTCTTGTAGAGTAGTTCCGAGTGTTTGTAGGCTGTTGTGTAGTTGTACTGTAGTGAATGGTCCTCTTATTTCCTTCCGAGCAAGTTGTGGCGTCTTGTAGAGTAGTTCCGAGTGTTTGTAGGCTGTTGTGTAGTTGTACTGTAGTGAATGGTCCTCTTATTTCCTTCCGAGCAAGTTGTGGCGTCTTGTAGATTAGTTCCGAGTGTTTGTAGGCTGTTGTGTAGTTGTACTGTAGTGAATGGTCCTCCTATTTCCTACCGAGCAAGTTGTGGCGTCTTGTAGAGTAGTTCCGAGTGTTTGTAGGCTGTTGTGTAGTTGTACTGTAGTGAATGGTCCTCTTATTTCCTTCCGAGCAAGTTGTGGCGTCTTGTAGAGTAGTTCCGAGTGTTTGTAGGCTGTTGTGTAGTTGTTCTGTGGTATTGGTCCTCCTCGATGTTCTGCCGAACAACGATTTTCGACCTGTATTTCTACTCGAACTTAAGGCGGGAATAATAATTTCTCAGAAAACCACTGTTAGAATCAGAGAAAGAACGCACCAATCAGAATGAAGTACGGGTTATGCGAAGTAGTGCGCCGCCAGTACAGTAATGTTTAGGCAGAATTGTAATAATCTAGCGTACTTTAGGCCCGAGATACGCGAAAATTGCTAACCAATTTGAAGCGAGTATTGGTTGACGGTAAAATTGTGAGCTTAGTTCGCAGACGTAGGCTGTTTGAAAGCCGGGAGAGAAGTTCTGGAATTTAGCGTGAATGTTTCCCGGTGGTAGTAAGCAGAATATGTTGTGTAACTCAGTTGCTATGTTGTTTAGGCGACGATACATAGACAAGCGAGTTGCCTACTAAAATCCGTTCAAACGTTTCGAAATGGCGGCCAAATCATGAAAAATCATATCTTTTTATTTTTCACTTTCTTTAAAATGTAATTTCACTGTGATGATCAGAGTTGAAATCTGAATATATTAACATTTAAAATTTTAAAATCCAATTGAAAACTTAAATTGCTAATTTATAGCTGTTTTTGCTCTTTATGATCGTGAAATAAAATTTGTTTAAAGTGTAAGCTAAGATGAAAAAATATTGGTACATTTTTTGGAAATTTTATTTTCATTACGTCACGGAGACGGCTGCGTGCCGCGATTATATACTAACTTTTGTAAAAACATAGTTTCTTAATTTTGTGTCCAAATGTGTAATCTAGGCCTACTTTGCGAGAGGAGTAAATTTTGCACGTATAGATTTTTGTTTTTTTGTTTTGTTTTTGTTGTTGTTTGTTTTTTTTTTTAACGCCCGACTATTGTGCACATTTGGGCTAATGCAGACGATGGGGTGATTAATAGCGTATGAAAATGCCAAGCCCTCGCAGGGAATCGAACCCGGGTCCTCGGGGTGAAAGCCTAGTACGCTATCCACTAGGCCACCGAGGCGGCTTGCACGTATAGAGAATAAGGATTGCTGTTGATGATTGGATGTTTGTTTTAATGTTAAAGGTTAGATTATGTTTTCCTGTGAAAACAATATAATGACAATTTAATCGGACAAGATACACAGGAAATCCCTCTAGGATTCAGGATGTCACGTTTTTTTCGCGTGACATTCGGAATTCGTCCACAATGATTTAACCATCAATGGAAAGTTTTATTGTGAAGTTTTGAAGCGGCTACGTGAGAGCAATTAGGCGCAAACGTTCAGAACAGTGGGATAACAAGAACTGCCCCCCCCCATCACGATAACGCACCTGCGTACACATCAATAGTAGTTCGGACATTTTTTGCTTCCAAAACACGGTAGTGATTCCCCGCCAACCTTATTCGCCTGACCTCAGCCCCTGCGATTTTTTTCTGTTCCCCAAAATAAAGTTGAAATTGAAAGGCCGTCGCTTTTGACACAATTGAGGAGATCCAGACAGAATTGCAGAACGTAATTTTAACATTTGCACTGAATTTTTTTAAATTTATTTATTTATTTATTACAATCTTAATCTTACAGATTAAATGAGTAATACATATAATTGATCTATAACATGTATTGGACTTAGCGAACTAAATCATGCGGCTTATGACGCTTAAGTCGACTGTTGTCCAATTCCACATCTAAGAGTTGGATGGCTTCGACGTTCGAATGTTGATGTAGTCTCTTCTCGTGCCGAGGCTTACACTGAATGATTGAAAAAAAAACGCTGGGATCATTTTATCCATGCCCAAAGAGATTATTTTGAAGGAGATGGTGGAGATTAAGCGTCATTTTAAGCAATTTTATTTTTACAGGAAAATCTCCTGAACGTTTGGGTAACAACTGGGGTTGTATGATATATATATATATATATATATATATATATATATATATATATATATATATAACCGTCTGAAGAAGATTTGATCGCAATATTCTAACATCTTAACATTTTTTGTTTTACTATAGGGAGGCCTACTCTTAATTTATACTAAAATTAAAACTTCTTTCTAAAGTAGGAAAACCAGACTTACAGGCCAAATTCTATGAAAATTCATTTATTTTATCTCCGTCTACGGAGATTTTATCCCCAATCGTAGACGGACAGTAAAAAACCATTTTTTTGAACAAAGTGGTTCTAAAAACGGACAGATTCATCAAAATCTCAAAATAGATTTTCAACGATTAACCAGTGTGTATAAGATAAGAATGTTTTTGTGTTCTGCATCACTAGTCTACTCTGTGTGATTGCATCACGAACCACTTTATCTTCTAAATACAACATTAGGTACAGCTCACAAGTGAATATGCTCGAAGCCATCGTTAGTATTACGCCATGGAATATCATTGTTTGCAGATGCCGGACTATAAAACAAAACTTAGTCCTGACATTTCCGCCATCATTTGCGGGCGTACTGAGAGTTGCGTCAACCGCCAAGGAATTTTATAACCTTGAAATTTAAATATTTATACTCTTCGCTCATCATAGAAACACGTTAATTTTGAATTCAAAAGCGTATTTTATGTAAATTGTATATAACGCGTGTGTGGTCCGTTATAATAAAGAAGTTCAAATACAAATTAAACTCTAACTTTTACTTAAAATGTTTTCTATGGTCCATTACATTTCTAGAGTACATTAAAAACTAAAGCATCAATCAGATGTAGCATATAAAAGCCTGAGTATTTCCTAGTTATTTTTTAAAATAAGAATTAATTGATTGATTCTTCAAGGGTTTTAATAGTCCCTGGTCTATTGCACTTGGATTCTAGTTCAGTCGATTTTAAAGCAGTCGATTAATCCCATTGTTCTGGAGTTCTCAGATCCCTGAAAACCTGTCACTGTTTGCCTTGTGCTGCTATTTGCAGTTTTCTTAACCCACCCGCATAGCCTACACACAGGTTTCCTTCTGGTAGTATATTCATGACTACAAACCTCCGTACGGTTACCGTCAGCCCATTAATGGTTGTGTTTCTCACCCCCGAGGTTTTATCCCTAGAAGATCTGCTCTGCTCTTAGTTTAACCGGAAGCATTTGTTGCTACCGCCACTTCTCTTGTCAGTTTTCGATTTACGACGATTTTACTGATTTGAGATGTTCGACTTCATCTCTCACTTCTTTCATTGCAGGTTGGGTAGGACCGTCTAGCGTATTCACAATCTGCTTTTCAGTTCCATAACTCAAGATGGGTTAATATTCTTTCCATAACCTTTATGCTATTTTCGACGATGTATTTCCAGCCATAAAGATCATAGAATTAGCTACTGAAATAAATGTCCGTCCGTAGAGGGCCCTGCATGCATACTTAAGGCTAGATTAAAACTGAGTGTCACCGGGTATCCAGAGTCCGCCAAAGTATACTTAAGCTGTGCTTGTTCTCAGCCACGCGGCCTCCGGTGTAAGCTAGTCCGCCTTGGCTTGGGGTGAAGGGATTTAAAACCCAAGATCGACAGATTAAGAAATGTTAGATCCATCTAGAGCATCTTGGGTTTGCTAAACTCGTATTCAAAAAACATGTGAGCGATGAAGGGATAATGTTTTATAATTTTAATTAGAAGATATGTCTGGCTCATTGCTGACGAAACCCTCATATTCCTGCTCGCCATTCAAATTTTCTTTCCTATATGTGACTTTGAATTGTTAAAATCCGACAAGAGAAAAGAGTTGATGTCTAAAATCAGCTGATCCGTTTAGACAAAACGTATTATTTCCACCACCACAACATGTCTTTCAAAAATTCTTTTAACATAAAAACAATATTTGTTTGAGGACGTTTCAGTTACCTGATTCCAACAAACTTGGAAGTAAAACGGCTTTGAAACACACGCTGTGAAAAATTTTAAATGTTTTCGGCAATTAGTCGAAATTTATATCTGTAGTAATTTACTTATATGCCAAATTGTATCGAAATCGGTAAACTGGTTTTTTCTTCAACACAGACACACACTGTCACGCAGTTGTATCAATGACGTGATAGAAGTGAATTTCCAAAAGCAATTTTCTTATATTAACCATTTTTCAAAAATTTTGATTTCACTATCATAATCAGCGTTCCGGTGGAGGCAGCTGAAGTGAGCAGTTGATGGGTTTAGTGATCCCACCGTACCTCTAGCTCATAATACTCTCACTCATCTATTCAAGACACACACATATGTGTATATAGGCTACACACATTCTCTAAGCTACATAACCTAGCTAAAGTAGTGTTATATGACCCGTGCTGATGGAGTGTTTATCGTCAGCCTAATGGGTATTAAACGGAGTCCTGGGTTACTGGCAACTTTACAGAGTACTTTAGCTTTATGCATGCGGATATCTGTGTGGGCGGACATTTTCCTAGCTACTCATGGGAACAGGATGAGTAAGAATGTAAATAGAATTAGCGGGAACTCACCGCACAACAAAATGCCGGCCAAATGGGCAAAATCTCCGTGATAAGGATCAAGAGTAAGGGGGAGATGGAAAGGAAATTAGCAGAGCATCTTCAAACACCTCAATAAAAATTTGTAAAGTCGCCAATCAGAAATGGGTAGTTACTCACCTTGCTCACCTTGGATCCTCTCCAAATTGTAGTCTTTATGAAGAAACTAAAGTTGAAGAAGGCGCTGTAACTGAGCAACTCGAGAATATAGATAGGAACCGCAGTAGATCTACAAAAGTCGCAGGGAAATAATAGCCGTAGAATGGCATTCATTCAGTCATAATAAAACCTGCATATATTAGCATATTAAACATTAAAATTATATTGAAAAAGTATCAGACCGCGTCAATTTAAACTACTTAATTCCAACGAATTTTGAAAATGATGAACGTGAGTGTACACACGGAGGCGCGCGCGCACACACACACACACACACACACACACACATACACAATTATATATATTTCAAAATTCTTTACTTTTGGGTCTTACCAGGATGGCCGCTCAAATAAATAGCTAGCATTCCAATGGAATTTTTCTAATAACTCCTATTGTACTCAAGGAACCGGACATTAGAGACGGATATTCGTACAAAATCTAAAAATAAATTTTGCACAATCATAAAAATTTTCATAAATAACTTTGGTGAACAGTGTGAAAGTATAAACTCTGTAAGTGCGCTTTGCCGCCCTTGAATTAGCCGGAGATGAAGTCGGTGCACGCTTCATTTACAGATTAACTAACGACCACGACCGGGATCACGCTAAATCTGAGATACAATTTTATGCACCAGTTCTGTGACCGTCAAATTTAACGGTCGTTTTTTTGTTTCTTTACGAAAGCCAGTCTTGTAATGCACATTACATGAAGTTGCCAGGGGGTGTAATTCTACCTCCGCAACAATCTAGCGGAGAGGCGATTTGAGGCAACTGAGAAACGAGTTTAAAGGAAAGAACTGCAAATGTGAAATATTTATACTTTTCAAGGAATACGAGGTGTGTCAGAAAGTAACGAGAATTTTTAAATTTCACGGGATTGGAGAGTCCAGTTGTCAAACATTTTTTTTATTATGTTGGTGTACATGCCCTTGAAGTATGATAAAACTTTCAGCTGTTTTTATTGTTGACTTTGTCTGTGACAGCCACTAAAGTTAGACGTGTTTTTATGAGCTCGGCGATTTTCGTTTGTTAAAAGAAATGGATCAAAGAATTTGTATCAAATTTTGCGTAAAAAATGGAATAAAGTGTAACATAGTATGTGAAATGTTAACATAGGCCCATGGTGAGTCTGCTATGAGTAAAGGAAGAGTTTACGAGTGGTATAAGATGACGAACGCCCTGGACGCCCCAGCACATCAACAACCGATCAAAACGTGGAAAAAGTGAACAAAATGGTTATGAACAATCGCCGAATTACAATTAGAGAGGTCGCTGATGATGTTGGCATATCGATTGGATCGTGTCATGACATTATTTCCAATGTTTTGTGTATGAAACGTGTGGCAGCAAAATTCGTTCCAAAATTGTTGAATTTTGAACAAAAACAGCGGCGAATGGAAGTTGCACAGGAGTCACTAAATGAAGTCAATGACAATGCAGAATTACTGAAACGTATTATAACAGGTGACGAAACATGGGTTTACGGATATGACGTCGAAACTAAGACTCAATCATCTCAGTGGAGGCATTCTGGCTCGCCAAGACCGAAAAAGGCTCGACAAGTGCGGTCGAACGTGAAGGTTATGCTCACTGTGTTCTTCGATATTAATGGCATAGTGCATCATGAATTCCTGCCACCAGGTGAAACGGTCAATAATGAGTACTACCTACAAGTTCAACGCGCATGAAGCAATCCGAAAAAAATCTCGGATCTGTGGAAAAACAATTCATGGCTTTTGCACCACGATAATGCACAGCTCACACTTCATTGCTTGTTCGTGAATTTTTGGCCAAAAACAGTACTGAAACGTTGCCCCAATGAAACAGTACTGAAAAGATCGAGTTTGAGAAGTGTTTCGAGGATTGGAAGAAGCGCTGGCACAAGTGGATAATATCCAGTGGGGACTATTTTGAAGGCGACATCAATGTAGAAGAATAAATAAATATTTTGTTCAAAAAAATTAAAATTCTTGTTACTTTCTGAACACACTTCGTATAGAGTGTGTCAGAAATTCAGAAACTTTCATGATTTGATTGACCCACTGATAAAAAAATAATGAAAAATGTTTAAATAAACGTATTTCCTAAAATGCTTAGATTTATTTTTATCCGCCATTTTATTTTTCTTTAAAAAAATGAAGATAACGTACTTTTGTAAATATTGGAAATTTTGCATCAAAACACTTTATTATATGCCCAATATTAATAATCCAAAACATAAAAGTGAAGAAACGACAGGAAGTTAGGAAAAAAATGAAAATGAGAAAGTGATAAATATAACTATGTTCAGTATAATGATCTGCCTTCCCTAGCTTCGTCAATTCTACTTTAGTTGACGCGTTTCGGAGAACCTCCATCTTCAAAAACTATATCTATACTCCAAGTTGAGTATAGATATAGTTTCTGAAGATGAAGGTTCTCCGAAACGCGTCAACGAATGTAGAATTGACGAAGCTAGGGAAGTCAGACCATTATACTGAAAATAGTGATAATAATCCTAGCAGAAAAGAAGAAGAATATAAAAAGAATTTGTTAAACATAACCTCAAAATGACTAGCTCGTGTTTTTCATCGCAAAAACGATTGATTTTATTTTTCCTCAAAATACTAAAAAACCTAACCAGGTTGATATGTGAAAAATCTAACTGAAAAGACGTTGTTTTTTTTAATAACGTTGCAATAAGTGTTGCAGCGGTGGTAACAAAGATTTCACCACAAGAACTAGCAAGATAACTGACAATGTGATAACGCTCTTGAGTGGTACCTTGATGGGTGACAGCGTAGTAGATCTAGTATGTTCTATATAAAGTATGCAGCAATGACGTCACAATATAACTTCTTTAAAAATAACTTCGTTTAACGGTTTCAAAATGGTGGTAATTTCAAATCCTTAAGAATTTTCGTCTGATATATTTTTGTAAATCCTGGTTTCACAATTTTTATCAGCGTTAAAAATTTTACACAATTTAGCATTTTAATTTGAAAAAACTGCTTAAAAATTGAATTTGACGGCGGTCAGAGTCCATTTTGTTAAATTTTAAATATAATTAAAAACATTTAAATAATGCTAATATATGCGGATTTTAACGCTGATTATGATAATGTAATCAAAATTAAATAAAAGTTAAATAATAATTTTAAAAATATATTTTGGAAGTCAGCTTCCATCACTTGAGCGTGACAGCTGCGTGCCTTACAACAAACACTACTAAATCTGATAGTTTTCTTTTTTACACTTTACCTCTGTGAGCGATAATTACGGAGCTCAATACCTATTGACTATTTTAAGCTACAACGTGACAATAAAGACTTTAAAGTTATTTACCGGACATGTAATTATTTAACCACAAAGTTAGTCTGAAGGATCAGGTGCTAATGTGGTGCGGTAGAGTTATGCAACGTCAATGGTAAGTCGTGGGAACGGATGTGGTCAGGAGCACAGAGTGGTATTTCTAGTAAACATGGAAGATTTTGTTACTGAATATTCATCAAGCTGTGCGTTCAATGAAGTAAACATTTCACTTGGATATTATTACAACTATATAAAGATTAAAGATGAGGTAAAAATCGAGTTGGAACTCTCTTTTTACTTTTTTAAAACTATTTGGACTGAATTAGTCACTGATGTAGGGTCGTTTTTATCGTATCCGTTTGTTGTTTCGTTTTTATTTGAGGTTAAATTTAAATTTCAGTTACATTTAATTGAAAACACATATTTTCAGTTGTTTGAAAGAATAAAATTTTTAGAAACTGTAAAAACAGGATTTCATTAAGAGTTTTACCGGGTTTGCTGAAATGTGCCAAAACTAGTGGTTCGTAAGATAATTTATATTTGTGAATAATAATAGAAATTATGTTTAAAATTAGGATCTAATGGTTTTATTCTTAAATGCGTAATACTGGATCTGACAATTGCAAGTCTCTAAAATATCATAAACTATACCCGCAAATACAACAGCTGTTATTTAAAATACTGATATTGAAAACACAGCTGATTATTATTATTAAATTATAATAGACATTTTTATAACCTTTTTCAAAAGCTTACTTATAAGAATGTATGGTTTTTCTTCAAGTTTTGGACGAAGACCTTTAAAACACCATAAACCATCTTGCTACAACTAACCATTCTATTAAAATATTGTTTTACAATTTGATCTTATGATGAAAGTAGATTCTAGAACTAATTTTGTTTGGGTTTTGAAGATATATTTTGTAGCTTATTTGTTGAATAATAACTGATATTGTTGCAGTTATATGCGTTGAATTTCTATCGTGGTACTTAATGTGTTACTAAATCTTTAAAAATCTGTTAGAAATTAAATCAATACTGTCATAACTGAAATATTACATATTCAAAAATAATAATGACAATTTTATTCTTCCATAAATAATTACAGTTATACTAACGATATAAAATTATTTTCAGACTATACACTGGCCTATCATTAATAGTTGCCAGTTAAAAAATAAAACAAACAAAAGAAAAGAGAAAAATATGCAAATAAAATGGACAATCAACACTTTTATTATTAACTGATGAAACGTGCAGTCCATAGTGTTTCTTTTCATTTAAATAATAATATACTTCAATTGTTATTCCTGTCATTCAAAATTAAAACAAAAATTCAAGTTTTCAAAAATTATATATAAATACAAACAGAAATTACATAGCGTATTATATTTTTTTATATCTTCAAAGCATTTTCACGAAATTGATTGCAAATACGTACATACAATTTACAACAAACGAAAAGTAAGGGCAACAATTACAAAAAAAAACAACTATGGAAATTTACATTTTATTATAGATGACATAAATTTTAAACCATGCTGTTTTGATGGTGACAAATCAAACTTACGCAAGGTTTCGCCTTTATGTTTAGGCAGTCTGTTTTTATTTGTTTAAAATTATATACATAAAAATTTAATTTTATAATTTTAATTATAATTAACGCTATTATTCTACACATTCGACACGCAATTGTTTACAGATTTTAGTCAAATATATGTTGCGTGATGTATTTATATTATAAAACAATATTATCATGTGCATAAATACGTTCAATATGAAATACTTCAAATATAATTAACGCCTTTATACTGTATATCCTTTCCAGGTAGTACAAAATATTAGAGCACTTACTGTTAAATATATTTTGCACATACTTTGAACAAGATTGATCTTTAATATTATGCATAAATAAGTTCAAATTGTTAATGAACACCGTTGGTACTACATGCCCAAACCAACCTTCAAAATTATTAGAAAATTAACAATTGGAACGTATGTGATCAAATTTGTATAAATTCTGACTTGTGTTTATTCTACAAGTTTCGCATAAGTCTGTCCGTCTGCACTTCTAGCGTCTGTACAATAAGTCAAAAAATTATGAAACTAATTTGAAAAAGATATCATTAATATGTAATATCTGTTTTGTTTATTACCTTATTAGTTTCAAGAATTTCCGTACGTAACGTTCACTGAAGGTAACCAGTGAAATAAAGTATATCCAATAACGTTCCTTCATATTTATGTAAATTTATGTAAAATAGTGAATATCGACGGCGGAGTATATAATTGGAATCTCACTCTGGGTGATATTCGTATATTTTGTTGTGTCAGCATATACACCAAGCACATAACTATATATTATGCTGATCCTGCTTGTTTGTTGGTTACAGTAGTTAGGTCGACTATTGTTCAGAAGCTCTAAATGTAATTTTGTACAGGAAACTCTTTTATGATGCTATTTAAATGCATTATGTTAATCGAGCCGTACACAATTTTTCCATCAAAAACATCCAAAGGTCCAGAACATCCAACTTTCAAACATTGATATAAATCGATCAGAAATCCGAACACCCACAATGCGATCAGAAATGAATATGTACTCGTAAATATAATTTTTTTCTTAAGGTTTTCGTGGTTGAGGTGACCAAGGCACCGGTCAGTCTGCTGTGTCTCTGAAATTCACACTTCAATGTTGTTAGTTCTAGCCGTAGTTACTGCTGTTTCTTTACGATTACCGTTAACGCTGATCCCATTAGTTTAACTAGAATAAAGTATAGACGTTAAGCATACAAAAGGTTAGACTAATGGGGACGAAAGCTGGGTGTTAAAGAAATGTTGACGGCAATAACTTCGTCTCGAACCTACGATCTTGAACAGGTGTTACCCACATCGACCACTGTGATTTAGGAGAAATATACTTAAACATCACTCTTTGTGCAAAAATTATTTATAGATCATCATCAATGAAAATCTAAAAACAAACAATCCACTAATAGATCCTTGTAAGTTTACAGCAATAACGTCGTCTCGAACCTACGTTCTTGAACAGGTCAAAGACCACTGAAGGTGTTAGCCACATCGACCACTGTGATCTAGGAGAAATGTACCTAAACATCATTCTGTGTGCAAAAATTATTTAAAAGACATCATGTTTATCATCGCTGAAAATTTAAAAACAAACAAATCCACTAATAGTTTCTTGTAAGATATTTTTTGACCAATTAGCAAATTATAACCATCTGAAATGATGTCCGAAAATTATGGATTATTTTAAGCAGTTATGTGATAAACATATGAAACCCAGAACTTGTTACAGGATTCATAACTGTTCAGTTCTGATTAGAAGTAGTTTAGTCCAGCTGGTCACTCCAGAACTAGAAATGCTAAGAAACTATAGTTGTAAGTAGGTTACATGATACCACTTTGCAGGCTCTGGTGTTAGATTATTTAGTATTTTAATGACGTATTTCAGTGATTTTACTATTTATTTTTTCTAGCTTTTACAGTGGAATAATCGTGACTGTTATTCCACGAAAGGTCGGAAACTTTTGAAAGAGTTTGATTATTAGAGACATTTTTAGTTGTGGTTTGTTATTTATGAACGACTAAATTTTATGCATAAATTTATTTTTGTAATAATTTGTACGAGTTCTTTAACCAACGAAATCACGGAAACAGTTATTAACACTTATTATTATTATTTTCAAGCTTTAACCCTATTATATATTTTATACACAGTTGATACTATTTATTTATTACGAACTTTTCCTTCATACAAACATTTAGTTACATAAGAAGGACCTTCAAGAGGCACAGAATTCCCGTACATAGGTTGGTCCTGCACATACTTATAAAAACAGTACATAAAAACAGACTATAAAAACAGTACATTTTTTCGTTGGTTCGCAACGTCTGGTCTGATCTCTATCCTCATAAAAAACCATACAACATCCTTTTAGAATGTTGTAAACCATTTCAATTTGTACTTTATTGACTGCTCTAACAGTCTAGTTGTCATGGAAACCAGGTCCGCAGATTCCACAGCCAAGAAGTTCTGCCCAGTCTCACTTTTTTCAGCTCTCGCCAGTATGAGTTGTGTTAATTGGCATCTGCTATACTTATATAGATCGGAATACAATTTACGTTATTATAGTTGCGTGTGTATTGTTCATTCTGATCTAATTAAAATGAAAATTAATCCGCTATAATTATAAGTATGCTGTGAACGTAGCTAATGACGTGCTGCACCTGATCCCACCCAGTGTTACCAACAGAACAAAACGAATACTGCGCATAGCTAGCCAGCCTGTGTATGGTTAATAGATAGCAGTAACTAATTAAAGTTTGAAATGTCCGAGCGTGACAGTTTTGCTGAATGCCAACTCACTTCGTCCTTACCCGCGTTGAATACAAAACACTTCTCATTTACATGTTCTGCAAAACAGCTGTTGTGCACTGCCATTGTGATAGATTTTACGGTAATTTATCTGTTATTATATTGACTAGTTATTAGCGATTCTGAGCGTTACCAATTTGTTTATTGACGCTTTTAGAGCAGACTAAAGTAGCCCCTAAGGAAATTTTGACTGAGTATGGCACAATCACAATTTGTACTTTTACTGCCAAAATGGTACGAGTTATAGTAGCTTTATAATAGTAAATTATTTGTACAAAACAAATGGTAAGCCGAAACAGTATGATAATCAGTAGTCATATCCACATTAAAAAATACGAGATCAATAACTTTTTACAAAATATAAGAAATCGATATTTAACAATGTTCGCTCACAAGAATTACTCTATTCTAAATTAACGATAAAAATATTCAAAAATGCAATTTAGTAACTTTTTGAAAAAATCTTCAAAAATGAAAACAAAAAGGAGTAAACTTATTAAGATTCAGTCTTTTATTACTTATAATGTAGGTAATACATTACATAATTTTAATGTAAAACATTTGACATTAATAGTTCAAAAAATTAAATAATGAATTATGCAGATTTTAACTTTGATTAATAAAGTTATATATATATATATATATATATATATATATATATATATATAAAAAACGTTTACATATATATAAAGTTATGATTTTATGATAACGTTTACTCATAACGTAGTTCTGTTACTGTTTATTTAAAATTTACTGAAAAATGTTTGGTCCAGTCATGCCAATATTTCGAGAACAACACAGCAACTATTGTACTTGCCTCACGTACGTTTTACATTTAATTTAGTAAGTTAGACGGAAAACCAAAAAAAAAGAGAATATTTAAGTAAAAATCATTAAATTATTTTAATATTTTTGTACAACTGGAGGAGTGGATGAATTTCACAGTCTGTCGTAAACAGCGAAATTATGCGGATTCATTTGTGAAAATCGCTCAAAATGTCGGACAAAACATCTTGTGCTTCAGCGTTAAAAATCTGTTAACTTTTCTTTGAATGCGAACTACTTTGAACACGTTTCGTACGTTAAAAATCTGTTAACTTTGCTTTGAATGAGAACCACTTTGAACACGTTTCGTACGTTAAAAATCTGTTAACTTTGAGAACCACTTTGAATTTCGTACGTTAAAAATCTACTTTGAACACGTTTCGAACCACTTTGAACACGTTTCGTACGTTAAAAATCTGTTAACTTTGCTTTGAATGAACCACTTTGAACCACTTTCTGTTAACTTTGCTTTGAATGCGAACCACTTTGAACGTTTCGTTAAAAATCGTTAAAAATCTTTTAACTTTGAACACGTTTCGAATGCGAACCACTTTGAACACGTTTCGTACGTTAAAAATCTGTTAACTTTGCTTTAAATGCGAACCATTTTGAACACGTTTCGTACGTTAAAAATCTGTTAACTTTGCTTTGAATGCGAACCACTTTGAACACGTTTCGTGCGTTAAAAATCTGTTAACTTTGCTTTGAATGCGAACCACTTTGAACACGTTTCGTACGTTAAAAATCTGTTAACTTTTCTTTGAATGCGAACCACTTTGAACACGTTTCGTACGTTAAAAATCTGTTAACTTTGCTTTGAATGAGAACCACTTTGAACACGTTTCGTACGTTAAAAATCTGTTAACTTTGCTTTGAATGCGAACCACTTTGAACACGTTTCGTACGTTAAAAATCTGTTAACTTTGATTTGAATGCGAACCACTTTGAACACGTTTCGTACTACGTGTTCAAAGATCTACATAACATTTTAAAAATACATGAGCTAAACACAAGTCAGTCCAGGCTTTCTGTACAACTTTTCTTATTTTATTTCAGAATGAAAGGAATTTATGCTCAGATTAATACCTAAGTACTGTGTTATCTATATAAGATTCTATAAGGACCAGGTAATAGTTTATAATACCAGATAGTAGGATAAAGCCTATATCTACAAGAACTAGATATTAGGATAATGGCCATGAAATAGCCTATAAGGACCAGATAGCCTACTAAGTACAAGATCTACAGGATCTACAAGGACTAGATAATTAGTTGAAGACCTCATAACAGTCTATAAAGATCAAATAGGGTAAGTATCAGATAATAGTATATAATTACCAGATAATAGAATGGGAATCTGATAATGCGATAAGGGGCAGATAACAGTTTATAAGGATCAGATAATAGGGTAAGTGCCAGATAATAGTATATATAATTACCAGATAATAGAATGGGAATCAGATAATGCGATAAGGGGCAGATAAGAGTTTATAAGGATCAGATAATAGGGTAAGTATCAGATAATGGTATATAATTACCAGATAATAGAATGGGAATCAGATAATGCGATAAGGGGCAGATTACAGTTTATAAGGATCAGATAATAGGGTAAGTGCCAGATAATAGTATATAATTACCAGATGATAGAATAATGCAATAAGAGGCAGATAACATTTTATAAGGATCAGATAATAGGGTAAGAACCAGATGATAGTCTATAATTACCAGATAATAGAATAGGAATCAGATAATGCGATAAGGGGCAAGTAACAGTTTATAAGGACCAAATAACAGAATAAGTATTAAATAATAGTCTAGAAGGGGCAGATAATAGTATATAAAGACCAGCAAGTAGGATAAGAACCAGATAATGGTCTAAAAGGACCAGATAATAGGATAAAGACCAGATATGTAAAATTACAATATATAATTAATTACGACAATAATTACAACATGCTATTTGTATTGATTTTATTTTGCACGATAACACTTTTTTCCACTAATTTTATTTTACATTTTTTACAACTGGTTTGTGGGCTGGGTCACGTGTATATGTAGGGGCTTTAAAAACTTTACTTTTGTTTTATTTGTAGATATTTTAAAATTCGTTCACAATTCTGTTGGAGGCGCCAGCCTGTGTGCAACACCAACGAGGCGTCCGGCCTAACATTGCCCATAGATTGTTTATAGTTTTCCTCGGGTACAATATGTGTACAAACCTACGCCACTGTGTATACAGACTGTCAGATCGCAACGGTAGATTGTTAAACTGAGAACAGATGTTATTTATTCACTCGTACATCGCTATTACTCACCTGCTACATGTGTTCTGAGACGAGGCGTTGCGGATTGTCGCCACTTCATACATTCCTAACTGTATGTCCGCTGGAGCTGTCATAAAATTTGCGACAAACTTTCTTCCGTTCATGTAAATAACCATTCAAAAGTAAATGCTGTAGAAAATGCAAAGTAAATGTTTTCTGAAAATTGGCTACAACGATCCCGCATAAATTGTAATCGTCAACATTCCGGACTGAATTGGTCCCAAAACGTCCTTTATTCAACCTCCCGGACTGCATGGATCCCAAAACGTCCGTTTATTCAACTTTCCGAACTGCATAGATCCCAAAACTTCCGTTTTATAACCTCCCGGACTGTATGGATTCCAAAACTTCCGTTCTTCAACCTCCCAGACTGCATAGACTCTAAGACTTTCATTCTTCAACTTCCCGGACTGCATGGATCCCAAAACGTCCGTTCTTCAACATCATGGACTGCATAGATTTTAAAACTTCCGTTTTTCAACCTCCAGGACTGCATGGGTTCTAAAACTTCCGTTATTTAACCCCTCGGACTGCATGAATCTCAAAACTTCCGTTCTTCAAACTGCTGGACTGCATGGGCCCTAAGACTTCCGTTCTTTTACCTCCCGAGCTACATGGATCCCAAAACGTCAGCTATTCAAACTTCCGGACTGCATGGCTCTCAAAACTTCCATTATAGGCCTATAACTTCCCGACCTACATGGATTACAAAACATCAGCTATTCAACCTCCCGGACTGCATGGATTACAAAACTTCCATTCTTTAACCTCCCGGACTGCATGGATTCCAAAATTTCCAGAACTGTATGGGTTGCAAAATAACCGTTCTTTAACATCCTGAACGGCAAGAGTCCCAAAACGTCCGTTCGAGAGCTACTGATTAAAACCGAATAAATAGACTAACTTGATTTGCAAATCTTGTAACACATATTTTAGGTTAATTCGTTGAAATGATTTTGATAAATTAGGCCTTTTAGATATCGCACGCTTCTGTCGATTTTCCGGGTTTTCTTCAGTAGCCAAATATATTCCAGGTGGTTATATTCCAGCCAAATATAATAAAACCTATATTTGAGCTAATATTTTCTTAAAAGAGTATTTAACTTGTTTCCACTATTGAATTACACAAAAACATTGTGTTTTACAACATATTTTGAATTTAAAACGTTTTTCTCTATTTTAAAAAGTTGATAATCCAAATTATGGAATAGTAGAATTATGGAATAGTAGAAATAATTGTAAAAATAGAACGAAAAACGTAGGTAGTAGAACAAAGTTAACATGATATTTTACGAAAAAATACTTAATAATTAGCAAAAAATCTTTTTAGCCAACCTTGAGAAGGTAGGTATCGCACTTTCGTCAGATTTTCTTTAAAATATTTTCGTAAGTATTTGAATTAAGTTTTGTTTTGGTGTTTAATAACAATTCATGATGGCCGCGATGGTGGGAAAGTTTGTGCAATATTTTTGCACGATGCATTTAACCACGACACCATGTGACTCTTAAGGATTGTATTGCTTGACTTATCAGTCGTTTTCCTTGTTAACAAATACCACAACTTTCTACGGTTTGTTTGGCGTGATTTTAAAATAGTAAATCCTTCACAATCAGTTTCCTAATCTCCGCTCCTGGAAATGCCAACAACACAAATACGTCCTTAGAAAATATCAGAAGCAGCAAGTGGATTTGTTTTCGGAATTAGTGTTGCTAAATCGTACGTAATGGTGAAGTTGCAAGGCTATGCGTGTTAACAAAATAAATGGTTCATCAACACTGCAAAACGTTTCTCACATTCAAATTTAGTTACTTAAAAAAAACATTTCAGGAAGTATGAAAAACAGGAAATCAGTATATTTTGTCAATATTTATCCCCAACATTCCCAAAAATTCGAATGTGTATAAAGTTTCATAACTCAAGACAGTGTTCAAAAGTAGAATAAATCGAAAAAAATACATTTATTCCAGGCGCTTAAGTTTTGTAAAATTGAAAGAAAATCTTGTGAAATAATTTTAGTTTTTCCTCTCGATATAACTCGAACTGTTAAAATACTAATACTTAAAAAATTGAAATCAAATTTTTAACAAAACCTGTGCAAACTGCACTTACATTTGGAAAATTTTTTGGAAATGTTAATTAGTTGAGCCTCCATCGATGTACAGAAACATACAGACAGACACAAGATAAATTTCTTTATTACAACTTTCTACTTTTAAAATTCTTTCATTTGAGCGTAAATGTGTTTTGATGTCGAATTGGATAAGATTTTTTTTAGGCTTTAACATCATTTACTAAAACTGGATTTTAATGTGTTTTATGAAATTTTTTATACTTCAGTTGAAAATTCGCTAAATCAGAAATTTTTAATTCATATCGATTTTCAAAAACTGTGGAATAGTTTTAACGAAAACATTCTATAAATAATATTGCTGAAAGATAAGTATTCTTCGTTAAAATGTGTGAAAACACAACGCGGGGAATCCACGGTGTTAATTGAATTATACCTGTACATGCGAAAGAAAGTGAAATGATAGAGTCATAGTCAGCTGTTGTGTGTAGACAAATCAGCTGGTACTGGGATGTCACCAGGGATGACCTTGACAAGGCGAGGTAACGGGGCTGGACGCCCCCGGCACCGTGCCCTCTGGTCCCCCCCGGCCCGGACTCGCTGCCTCAGCCATTCTGGTTCAGTGTTACACCGAGAGTGCGCCTGAGTGCTGTGCGCGGAGCTCCTTTCAGTTTTGTACTTTTACTTTCGTAAATAATTGTGAAGAATTAATGTGTTTCATTTTAGCAAAAATAAACCTATATAGAAAGTTTCTACATTTGTGTTAATGAAAATTTTAGTAAACTGAATTTATAAACAAATATAATATCGTTTTATCTCCCCATTAAAAAAATATTAATTATTATTAAATTTTTGTTTATAATTTAGTAAATTATCTTTTCACTATTGAAATTTGAAAAGATTAAATTTTCAGTATTAAAAAGTAAATAATAACGAATACTTCAATAAAATTTACTTATTTGTTTTTATTAATCAAATTATATTATTTTTTTTACTGATTATTGATTTACTAAAATACTAAATCAATCAGTTAATTAGCAAAATAAACAATTTATAAATACATTTTCATTAAAATTAGAATTAAAATAATAATTAACTATTAATAGTTAATTTATATATTATACGTAGCTTATTTTTTTAAATACAAGAATTATTTAGCGAATTCAGTACAAGCGATAAAAAAATTAATTTTAAAAATAGTACCCTATAAATAAAACAAAAATAAACATTTTGAATTTTTAAAATATTAGTTTAGTTACATTAATTTTTTTTAAATATCAGTGACTACAGAAAGTGAAATGACCATCTGATTGTTTTAAAAACACGGATTGTGAATTGTGTATGTGTGCGTGATGTCCGATTCTAAAGACACCCCTTGGCCCGCGGCCGATAAGGAACCGCCTCCACTTCCTGCGGAACCACCGCCGATAGAAGACAGACGGAAGTCTTTAGGCCTCCTTAAGGACATCACTACATCTTGGAGCGCAGAAACGCCAGCAAGGAAGTACAGCCTGAATGACAATATCAACCAGTACAACGTGAAGTCAGCCACGCTGGAAGACCTAACTAAGATAGAACCGGACAAATTAGACTCCTTTACCACTGTTCCTCTACCGAAGGCGCAAGATCCCGCACCCGACAGCCCGATAAAAGACTTGGTTCGTTTCTCGCCGAAAGATCCTAAGCCGATGGAGAAGCGAATAGAACAGGTGAAGAAGGAAGAAGGCTCGGCAGGGCCGTCCTCTATGCCGCCGACACCGCGTACGGCTATGAAGATGTCCTGTATGGAGGAGGAGGCGATCAGGGAACGGTTGCGGGCGTTGTTGTTGAGAGAGGTGGCGGCTATTCTGGAGTCCGAAGGAACGGGGATAAAGTACACCAGGGATTCCTTCAGGAGGTCCTTCTTGAATCAGGTAGGCTGAGGGCAATGGCAGCTTGTACAGTTAGAGTTAAGGTGCTAATCACAGCTCATAATATTAGTGTAAGCAGTGTTTGGCAAGTTTCACATTAGGCCTATCACAACATTATGTGCTTACAACCGCAATAAAGTGACTACAGAGGTTTTATATATATATATATATATATTATTATTTTAAGTCGGTTACTAAGCAGCGACACTTGCAATACACGTGAGGCAGGATTTGCGAGCTTATTGATTATAATAATTAATGTTCCCATGCTTACATTAAGTTTTGAATTTAAAAATTGCAATTCATTGAATTTTTTATAAATTAGAAGGAAGCAAAATATAATATAAAAACTTACCGCATATATAATACTTTCTAAATTAACATGGCAGCAAAACTACCTTACCTTAGAAAAGTGTATTTCTCAAGTTTTTTATTACATTTTTAAAATCAATAATCCCCCCGCCACCCTAGCTTGATCACCTATTAAGGTAACAAATTCAATAATTTTCCAATTTCCATTTTGCCACTAAAGATGCATCACCGGCAGATAAACGGAATCTCGCGCGAAAATCTGGTTAAAAATATAATAACGCATTCTAAACACACTACTTGGAAAACTCATATTTCAATGAAACAAGTAGGGCCTACATAGAATAGTATTATTTCAAATGTACGAGTATTTTGAAATCTTACGAATGATTAAAAGCTGTACGAGAAATTGTTAGTAAAATCTATAGAACTATATTATATGTAGTACATTTAAAAAATAATTTTCTAATATTTGTTGTGTTTTCCGAAAAAAAACGGCACTTTATCAATTAATTCAAGTTAAATTTTATCAAGCGATAATTAAAAATTAAGCTTTACGATAAAACATTTTACATGTTTGTAATAGGACCTACTCAGAAAAAAAAATTACAAAAGTTGCTATAAATGTATTTATTTTTTGAAAACATTGTTTTGTGGTAATGATCGAATTTTCTCAAAATCGGAACCAAAGGTTTTGATCAAATTATGCTCAAACGTAGTCCGTAAGTGGTAAAAGAAAACGGATAGCGCGCTACTTTATAAAAAACATACGTTTAAGTAAGTGACTTTAAACAATGATAAAATCGTGCCATTTTCTCAAAATCGGTCCATTGATTTTATTCAAATTTGAGTACACGAAGTAGAAAACTTATGTCAGTATTCTAAATTTGAAATGTAGCAGTAAAAAATGATGGTTTTTTCTGAAAATTATATATTGTATATATCATTTTAATGACCTGTCAAGACAAGATAAGCGTTTATCCAAGATCTGGGCCTAACCAGAATTGCCGTGTCAATAGCTCTTTTTAAATAAAAATTATATAATAATTAGCTTATAATTATTACACTGCCTACGGCCTCGTATTTATTTGCAGCTCACAACGCAAGCACCTGTGCTCATTAACGATGGTAAAAAAAAATAACCTAGTAGTAAATGTGGAAAAAACGTCGTTTATAATCAGCTGTTCTTGACGAATATTCGTTGCATAAAAATAAGTTGGTTTGTTAACAGCTGGTATTGAAAAAACGTTTATTTAGTTTCCATTATACACGGCTAGTTGGATACATTCGTTTCTCTGTTTATAGGTTTATTTTTTTGATATGGTTAAAGCTTATGTGATAATGATATTTGCTTTTGTACATTCAGATGTTACATACATTCCATTTAAGATGCAGAATTCGTATTGATATCTAACGGCCTCATGGTTAGCTACAGCGTCACAAATTAACAAAGCATGCTTAATAATATTTTTGTTGCATATTCTGGGGCTTTCATATATTAAAAAATGTTAAAATTTTGTTAAAAGACAACAAAACAAAATTTGCTTTGCGAACCTACACACAACCGATTCAATTCACAACGTTATGGTATAAAATTATCTCGTATTATTTTTGAATTATATTTAAAAAAAAACTTAATTATTATTTTGTAATAAACAGTTATGTTCTTATTCATTTTAAACAACTTTGAAAAGTTTTTTAAAGTACTTTCACAGATTTAAATATGTTTTTCTTCGATGATATTGCGTTATATTTGGAAACAGAATTAGTTCGATATTAGTCTTAACGTTTACACGTTTTGGGGGCTTTAAAGAATTTGTTAAAACTTGTGATTATAAATAAGATAAATTTTACTGTACGGATTAGAATATTAATGGAACTATTCTCAGGTATTGGTCGTAAAGTTTGAATAATAAATACTATATAATATACTACTCGTAGCCAATACTAAAGCAATAGCGTTACTAAACAGATGTACGTTGTCAGGGAAATTTAACGTTTTCAATTTCGTGTTATTACAGAAAGTATTGACACTTAAATATTAACATAGTATTTAAATAACAATATACTTGCGTGTGTTCTAGTCGAATTGTTGAATATTAATGGGAAAACAATAATCATAAAACGGTTGTTTTAAGACTGAACTAAACGTTTTCCTGGAATAAATAAAAAACCACATATTTTTTGTCGTTTCGTAGTTACCTATTTTATTATTTGTTTAGTTATAACGATTTTATTTTATTTTCACGTCAAGTGAACTAAACAATAGCTGTTTGACACTAGAAAATTTAACAAACGTTTCAGTATTGGAATATTTTTTGCATTTTACCACAACAAAAATTATTGATCATTGTAAAATTCATAATTGTGTATAATTTTGACAATTCGATTTCACCATTTTAATCAGCGTTATTAAATCTCTATTGATATAAATTTTCAACAAAAATTTATGTAAACGTAACACGTAACCAAAATGTTATAGAGGTATTTGCGTTAAGTCATAAACATTTAGAAAGATCTCTTTCGTTTCGTGTAATTTTTCGTAATAATTCTTTTCAAAATTATTTCAGTTTAAAAGCAGTATAAAAAAATTAAGTACCTGTAAATTAAAAATTTTTATTATCTAAACCAGATGGAATGAGTCTTTTATTGCTAAAAACTAAAATTTACAATAACCTAAAAACATAAGATAATTTGTTAACAAAATCTATATTCATAAATTATTATTCCAATTTCTTCATCATTTTACAGTCAAATTTTAAATTCAAATAATTTATTTTTAAGTGTATAATGTGTTTTATATTTGTCTGTATGATACTAATTATTTGACGTAAATCAATTAAATACGTTATTGTTAACATTTTTTGTTCATCAATTTTCTTTTACTTTTGAAAAAGTTTGTTTTTATAATAATGACAGAAATATATAACCTTGTTTTTAAATTGACTTTTCAGACATTTTTCATATACATTTATATTTATAAATGAATTCACTTTTATATCTCATGTAATAAGTAAATGGAAATCAGCTAAAAATATGTAATTCGAAAAAATTTTAGGCTACCTTACACCTCTTTCGTGTTATCTTCATTAATAGTCTGAAAAAACTGGTAGTATCGTCTTTAATAATAATAATAATAAATTTTCAAAAAACGACTTTGTCCATTAATGAAATTCAGTATTGTTAGAAGTATGGGCACCTAGATCAAGTCTGAAAGCCACCCACGGCACTACACCAATCCGAATAAAGCACTTAAACTTTCTTTTTCAAGTGCATTGTTTCCTGCCTGTTTAGAGTCAGATGTACATAGCCAAGACTCGCAACAGGTGTGCAGTATATTTAAAACAGGTTTGACAAAATCAACATAAATCCATACGTCACACGGTGTTGTGCAAGCAGTGATGCCACTGCAGCGGTACTAAAACTTTAGGCCTATCCATTTTATTAAGTACCTTTCAGTTTCGGACAGCGATAAAAAAAAACTGGATCAAATGTATTAAGCGCGGTAGTAAAACTGACAGATTTTTTAAAATATTAAGCGCCCGGGCAGGGGGTTTTATGTTTCGTAAATTGTCCACCTGCTCAGTGTTTCGACATCTGCGGGGGGGTTCGGTGTTTGTAAACAACTCCGCGCGATGTTTCTTGGCAATTTATTAATTTGCGCGTTGCAATCAGTCGGTCGTTAGTATTTTGAACACCGTGTTTATACTTTCCCTCTACATATATTAGAAATGTTTTAGTTCTGCAGAAATTAAATTTTGAGATTTTAATTCAAAGAATGTTATTCGTTTTCAAATTTACTAAATAAGAAGTTTTCAATTGTTGTTAACATGTATAATTTTTAGCGCTAGTTGTGATGTTGGATGTTGCGTGATTTGAATGCACAAATTTATATTGATATTACAGTATATTTTGCGCGTCGAAAGTCCCATATTAAATTATTTGTAATTAAAATTCCCTTTGTTTCAGCCAGGGATCGAACCAGGGACCCTACAATGAATTGTTAGTTTTAATTGTTATCAGATCAGTTGTTTTATATTAATTCGTAAAGATCAGCTGATTTCATTGACTAGCTGGTAGGCTAGAATAAGTTTTTGGTTATGTCGTATTTTCGAACAAATTATCGTAATTAAAAAGGAAGAGAAAACATGATACATGGTTTTTATATTTGGTTAAAAACAGAATTTAAAAAAAAAATTGGAATTGTTTGTGTGTATTTTGAAAAAAACATCTCTTTCTCTAATAATTTTAAATTAACAAAAAAACACATAGTTTCAAAATCAAATTTGGCTCATGTACCATTACAAAACATTTGTTACATACTCAAGTAAATGCATCAAATATTTAGAGAAAAATATAGTTTGTGAGCAAATAAAAATAAACGACAAATTAACAACTGACGTCCTTAATTGTTTTGGTTTTTTTGGATGTACTAAAACGAATAATTTGAACAGAAACCAGATAGTTAATAGTCTCATTAATCGTCACATTCTAATTTTATCCTGAAGTGTCCAAGAACTTTGACTTGCTCCTCAACTAAACAACGTGACTTTTGCAGTTTCTGGGAAGTACTCAGAGCTAAATAAATCATGAGAATATCCTAACCTAACTTAACCTAACCTAACCTACATCAAAGAATTGCTTTGAGTTTTTAATATCATTCGAGATAAGTTTAAATTCCAAATGTTCCTGGAAACAAGTGGATCGTAATAAATAAAATGTTATTTAGGTTCTTTAATCAGTCGCTTAATTCAAATGGCAGGGTTTACTTGATATAGGTAGCACTAGCTCAGTTCGAATGGGTTAGTTTTTTGATTTAGTCCCGATCCATAATTTAGTACATTCATTTGAGTTATGAAACAATTCCTGATATTATCGGTTTTTATTTACGGTGTTTCACCACGTTAAGGATTTACAAAGAAAATTTGTGAATAACTTATTTTGCAAAATGTTTGGTTTTTTGCCTCATGTAAATGTTTTGGTTACGCTATACAACTGGAATGTCGTGAATATTAAAGAAACCCATGGCTGTGTTTGAATAAATATTTAATACGTGAATCACTGGATGAAGAAACAGGAATGATATACTTTACATTGTTGTAGAAAGTAAAAGTAAAATTAACAACTGAAGTTGAGAATTGTTTTGGTTTTTTTGATGTACTAGAACGAAATATTTGAAAGAAAACCAGATGGTTAAGGGTCCCGTTAATGGTACAATCGAATTTTACCCTGAAGTATATAAGAATTTCTCGTCAGATGAACAACATGACTTTTGCAGCCCTTGGAAAATGCTCACAGCTACGTACTACATGAGCTACATTTACGGGCGCGTACCCTACTTTACCTAACCTAACTTAACCCAATCTTATCTAACCTACATCAAATAATAGCTTTGCGTTTTATTTATATAAATACCATTGCTTAAATTTAATAATATATTGGCGGCTTCCGATACGAAATCACCACTTATCTCGACCCTTTCAAATATCTTCTGCCAGTCCATTTTGTCTTATTTCTTTAACTCCGCTAGGCCTTTTTAGGTTTTCTTTCCACTGCCTGCTGTTCTCCATTGTAAAATCCGTTTACGAAATTTTGTTTCTGCCATTTTCTGACCTTATTCAAATCATATTCATTGTTTGTCTTTAATATCGTTTGTTATGTTAAATATAGTTATAAATATTTGTTTTACGATTGTAAAAATAGATGAAAACTTTAAAAAATATATGTAAATTAATGCAGTGCAAAGAAAAACGACAGTGTTTTAACCGTTAAATAGAGAATATTGTTTAACACTTTGTTGGAAATCAGCTCTCTGTACAAATTCAATTATCTTAGTTTTCTATAGACCTATTTATTCAACTACATACTATTTTTTTAGGCTGGAAACATTTACCACAATAATCAGTTATTGACTAGACCTACTGCCTTAGGTAATCTTTTTAATATTATACTAAAGAACGACACATCACAGATACAAAATTTGTATTGGTTGTAACAGATAGAGTGTCTGCTTACAAATTAATTGTTAGTATACTCGTAAACGTATAAAAGTATACTTAATAAGTTTTAACCTACAAACGATAATCGGACGATGTTCTAAGCAGTAAATTCGGATGACCGCGTCACGACTGGCAGTACGTTATCCCTGCGAGCCCTTTATCCGCTTCAATAAATCATGAATATGACTGTAATTATAGCAGATTCTAAGCTAACTGGTCGTTAGAAACTGGAGGCAAACACCAAAATATCGCCTCCAGCTTAGCCATCTGTCTTTGCTTAACAAATCGCCGCCATCATAGAAATTGGTTTTGCAATTACGAAAGTTCCACTCTGAATGTGGTAATTATTTCACATTAGTTCCAGATCTAGGACTTCGTCACATTAATACACGGCATCATTAATATCGTAATATTGATGAGGCCCTCCACATCCGCTGGCTGGCTTAGCCGCAAACGGCAGCCACGTGGACCTTGGCGGCTAGCTTAGTTGGTTTAATTGTTTTACATTAGTTCTAGAGCTAAGCCTTCGTCAAATTAATAAAGGACGATTAATATCATAGTTTTGCTGGACCACCTTCGCGTCTGGTCAGCTGATCGCGTGCCGTTACACGGGAATCACGGCATAAGCTACCAATAACTAAATTACAGAGGTTTAATACCGAACTGAACTTAACGTTTGTATCGTTTACAAGACTATTTGTACGGTATAAATTCATTATTAAAAAGTCAATTTTGAAATAGCTCACATTCGTCACATCAGTGAAGCCATTAATATCATACCTCCCAGAGTGTACTGGTCAATTGACTGTATGCAGTTACATTCTACATTCTGGCAATCGTAGGGCCTACATCCTAAAATTTTGTCACACTAATAAATATCAACCATTCATATCAACGTTTTGATATTCCAAGTAGTCATTTGATTGTGTATTGTCATAACCTACATTTTATCAGTTGTACAATAGCTCGATTTCTAAAATTTCGTTAAACATATACAGTGTACGCGTATACAAGCCATTAATATCTTAGTTTTGATGGATCTTTTTCAACTTACTGGTCAATTAATTGATTGTATGATGTCAAATTCTACATTTTATCAGTTGTACAGTAGTTACTATTATAGTTTTTCGTTACATTAATATCTATTGTAAGTTGTAGGTACGTTTTTAGTGTTAATCTACTACATTTAAACTATACACGTGGGCCCATTTATTGAAATTTACAAGTTACTTTACAAAATCAAAACAACTTTACTTAAATAAATGAATTTGTTACCTTGAATTTCTCACAAAACGTGACTGTTATAATTTACCTCATTTAATGCGTTTATTAATTGGAAGGTCAATGCAATAAAGTACAGAAGGCTGATCACGTGTACATTCACAAAATATTTAAGTTAGAAGTTAAATAAAAATAATAGTGTTCTTTAAAATAAAATATATAAACTACAATAAAATAGGTAAACGAACTCTGGGAACTACATAGGACTAACCCTATTGGACTGTACCTACAAAATCTTCTCGAAAATATTACTCCATAAAATACAAGATACACTAGAGCCCAAATTGGGTGACTACCAAGGAGGATTTAGACCCTACAGAAGCTGCTCTGACCAGATCCTCACACTTAAATTAATTATGACAAATTTCAAACTGTCAAACAAACAACTTTTTATATCATTTATCGACTTCAAAAATTCAGAGGAGAAATTTCTGAATCGTTCCCGATTAAAATCGGGATGAGACAAGGAAAGACTATCTCCCTTATTGTTCAACGTATTATTAGATTTAATTATCAATATATGGAAACAAGAAAACCCGGTTAAAACTAAAATAGGCACAGGGTCGAAGGCCATTAAAACAAACATCATAGGATTTGCAGATGATTTGGCCCTACTTGCCCTTAATCTACAGGAAGCAAGAGAACAAATAATTTGCCTTGATAGCATTGCGCAGAAGTTAGGCTTAAGAATATCATATGAAAAAACAGAGATCATGGCCATGGACCCGCTATGCATAAATAAAGTGAACATTAACGGAAACACCATAAAGCTCGTGGAATGTTTCAAATATCTAGGAGAAACCATAACACACAATTTAGACGAAAAACCCGCACTACTCAATAGGGTAACAAAAATTAAAAAAGCCCAGCTACTAACTTCGCCAACGTACAAGAAAAAATGCCTGTCAATAAAAACAAAAATACTCCACTACAAATCAGTGGTACTCCCAGAAACATTATATGCCAGTGAAACTCTCTTCCAAATCAAAAACAATAACAAGACGGACCCGCTGCTTAAGACAGAGAGAAGGATCATCAGAACGTGTCTCAACAAAAGCTACCGGAAAGACGGGGGACCTGGAGAATAGCCACCAATGAAACAGTATACAAATATATCGACCCAGTTCTCAGTGTAATGAAAAAACGAAGAATTTCCCACTTCTTTCACATATTAAGAATGCTGGAGGACAGAATCCTGAGACAACTGGTAATGAAGCATCAACAGGAAAACACAGGGAATATACATCACACAAGTCCTCAGAGACCTCAGTGAAATAGGACCAAAAATGGATGATGCAACAGACAAATGTAAAATAACACACATTCTTAAGACTAATAAATTTAAAGTAGATAAACCGAAGAGACACAAGAAGGTAGTGATCACAGATGCCGTGTCAGGAAGCAACGATCTGATCGAATGAGGGATTATTGGAGAAAAAATTACAGCCCAATGTTAGGAAGAACTGAATTTTAGACTAAAGTGGTCCCATGAAGTAAAAAAATAGGTAAACAATATACCTGCGTAACACATACACTAAGTTCAACAGTACGGCACACCAAGAAAAACTAGGCTCACAAACATAAATAATTTACCTGCACTTTTATGCTAGCTAGCTATTCTCAAAGCGAAGACTCCTCCTAGCTCACTCGCTCTTGCTGTTAGTCTTCGCTTAAGCAATTTGCGGTAAAATAGAACATGTAATTCTGCAATAGATAACTAGTGAAATAACATTAATTTTACATTAAAAATATAGTCTTCATTTTACTTTTTATATTCCGAATAATGACGAATATGTGTAACTTTATATGCCTTTAGAAACGTATGTTAATTTTTTTGGTCATCAATACTTGAGCTTTGCAGCTTGCCTAGAACATACACCGCAGAAGCTAATACGGACCCATGCAAATATACAGTACTTGCAATCGACTACATGTGGTAATAGCAGCCTACAATTGGCGTTAGTTGTTTGCACAGTCGCAAATTCAATCATTGTACAACAGTAAACATAAGGCTCTCATCAAATTAATATATGAAACATTTTATATTGTTTTTTTTAACTCCTTACATTTGTAGCCTACCAGTCAATTAACGGCCTAATGTCCAAAGCGACTAGCCTACTGCGTCTGTGCACTTGCGCACCTAAAGGTCGTAAAGTTACTGCCGTAAGCTCTATCCTTTTTGAGGACATTTTGATCGAAACGAAAGAGACCGGCTTAGTCTCTGAGTTTCATAACTACTCTTGCTGTCAAGTGGCCACACTGCGGTTACTGCAGTAAAGTTTACCCTTTCCTTAAAAAAAAAAAAAAAATAATAAAAAATGACTTTTTCTGTTAAAGCCGATCCCACATTCTCAAAGAAAAAAATTAACTAAAAGCGTGTGAAAATACCTTTTCGACTAGTTGTAGTACTAAAACAAGTAAATTTTTAAATAATAATATTAGAATATTGGAATATTATTAAGCAATACTGAAAATTACGAAGTAGTACATGATTACAGATTAAATTCGCCTTCATACTGCCAACACGTTTTGATTCTACTGATACATTTTACAAATTCTAATTATTTTCCTGAGGTCCAAGTCACGAAACCAAATTATTCCATTTCTAACGAAAGCCTTCAACTGTTCTGATCTGTTGAACCACTCTGCAATGGTTTTCAGTGGCATTTAATTATTTCGCTTAGCTCCGGTTATTTCGCCATTAATAACATCGTAAAATTTACAGTTTTTTAAATTTATTTGTCAAACTGAGAGAATAAATTGTTAAAAGTTTGAAAGCCTTATAAGAAATAAAGTTAATGGGGTGAAACTTTCTCTAAAATTCAGAAGAATGAAAGCGAAGTGAAAGTGTCAAGGAAAATCACGTTTTGTGTTATTTCGGAACACGGTTGTATTTGTCAGTCATTGAACATGTTCAGCTATCAGTTAACAAGTCGATCGTTCTTATAAAACTTGTAAAACAAAGAAATGGAGAAATTTTTTCTATATTTTCCATGAAACCGTTTCACGAAATAATATAGTATGAAGTTAGTTTTACAGTAATAAAGCAGAACAAAATAATTTTTTTAAATAAACTACTGAGCTTCATTCCGTTCGCCTTACGCATCAGGGCGTAGGTTATGCAAAATGGATGCATCCCTGCCTGCAGCTAAACAACAGTAATTCAGTCTAGAAAATAAGTAATTTTATATTTTCTATGTACTTTATGCACTATATACTAAATGTGGTACGACATATTTGCTGTTTCGCTTTGTACATTTTTTAAAAACTGCAATTTGTTTACTTTATGCCTCAGTTGGACAAATAACTAATAGTAGATTCGAACTGATTTAACGATCATAAGTTGTAGCAAACTCGACGCTGGCCGTTTACCCACTTAAAGTTCGTTTTAGATACATTTTGAGCTGTGTAAAGTTAAACGTATTTATGCATTTCCAAACACACGTGTATATTTTTCTTTTCATTATTGCAACGTAGCCACCGGACCACATATTTAAGTAATTAGGATTATGACCTATTCTTCCCGTCAGTGGTCTATCTACTTACCTCGTAAAGGCTACCACGGTTTCGAAACTCTATCGTTTCATCTTCAGGCCGTGATACAAAATGTTAAATCCCTCTGTCGAGGTCGTCACAAAGTCAAACAAAACATTAAAAACATACGTCGCAAACACTGAGCACAATTACACGATTAAAACATGTACGATGAAATTTGGTTTGACCAAACGATACATGCGACTCATACGTCATTACATTCCGGACATTTGAGATTCGCCTCGATGGCCAAGTTGATAGCGTATTGGGCTTTCACCCCGAGGATCCGAGTTCGATTCCCGGCCAGGGCTTGGCATTTTCATACGCTAAAAATCATCCCATCGTCTGCATTAGCCCAAGTGTGCACAATAGTCGGACGTTAAAAAAAAAAAAACGTTCCGGACATATTTTAATCGTGTAATTGCGCTCAGTGTTTGTGACGTGTGTTTTTAATGTTTTGTTTGACTTTGTGACGACCTCGACAGAGGGATTTAACATTTTGTATCACGGCCTGAAGATGAAACGATAGAGTTTCGAAACCGCGGTAGCCTTTACGAGGTGAGTAGATAGACCGCTGACGGGAAGAATAGGTCATAATCCTATTATTTTTTATTTATTAATATTTTCAGAATTTTTACTGTTTTTTGTGGTGTTTTTAAACCAATCGATTAGTGATTTCGACTGAGAAAGCACGTAAAAATAAAATTGTTGGCAAACATTTGTAATACAATTACCCAGTCCAAAATTACGACCAGTCGAATAATTCATGAACGTTACAAGAAAAAAAAACTGATACATTATTCACTGCCCGAAATTTCTTGATATTATTATCTTAATAATGAATTAGTTTAAATCATACACGGTAATAATTTTGAGATTTGAGATAAACCATAACATATGGTAGAGCAACTGGTTTAACTTATAAATTTTGATTTGCATGCAGATAAAATATTGTTTACAATTCGTTCCCTCTCTTTAACGATAGAGACGAGGCTCATCGCTTTTATATGGAGCCTGTTCTAGATCCAGCTTTAATATTCAAATATTACGTACATTTATAAAACATTGGCACACTGTAAGGTTTAAGGATACTGTAGATTAACTGACCGAGTCAAGCGAGGCCTCCACCGTTCGGAATTTGGTTTGTTTGTTTGTTTGTTATACATTTGATAACCGCCCCCCCACACATTTCATTCTTCCCCATTTAATTCTGTTTCAAGATTGCTGCCTCTGGTAACGATGTCGAGTGCACGCAATTTTAGCCAAAAAGCACTGACCGATTGTTTTGAAATTTGGTACGAAGATACCTTATACATAGCCTAAACGCATGTATAATATTTTTTCCTATTTACTTTCGTTTCAAGATGGCGGCCTCTGATTTAACGACAATGAGTGTACTCATTTTTAATGAAACACATTGACGGATCGTTTGGTACAAAAGTACTTGGTATAAAATCTAAATAATATTTGTGTAATATTTTCTCCATTCATTTTCATTTCAAGACGACTAGCTCTAGTTCAACCCTCTGATTAAGAGTGTAGTTGCTGGTTATTTCTTGTAATAATGGTTGAACGCCAACACATATAATTTCGACCACTTTAAGGAGAAAGAGCATACAATTTCCAAAAAGTTTGGTTAGTAATATTTTTCGTAAATATTACGATTACCGTTTAAATTGACGTAAACATTTACGGGCGCTGTCGTGGAGCGTTCTGTAAATTAAGGACACACTGCGAAGTCGACTGTTATTTGAATATTTATATAAGGAATTATGAGTATTTGTGTATCGCTTCATTTATATTTAATTTTGACATGCTGTAATTATTTTGAAGGAATTTTTCAAAATTGTATTAATTGAAAATCGTATTTTTTTCAAACGCCTCAAGGTCATTACATCACAGACCGAGTGAGCTGTACGATATTACGACTAGGCTAAAGGTTTCCTGTACTGTATATTGCGGTGTAAAGGGAATGATATGTTGACAGTAGCGGTGCGAAGTACACACGCTATTTAGCTGACACAGTAATGGCAAGGAAATATCACTGTTACAAGTTACTTCGTTACGTAGAAAATATCGGTTTGTTTTTAACTTATAGAAAGTGTAATTGACATCGAAATGCGATATTTCCACGTTGCAATACCGGTGAAGAGCTATCTTAGAAAGTTAATGAATTCAATATACTTCGTCCTAGTTTCAAACGTTGGCATGTTCAAGTATTTGCGGCTACTTTATTTATGAAATAAATGTTATTGCCATTAGAAACCCAAGCTACAGTTAGTGCTCTACCCGGTTCCAAATCACTATTGGTTTTATAAACACGCTGACATATCAAGAAGTAAATGTTTAAGTTATATTTTATACAGCTTGTTGTTTGGAATGCGAGCTACTTAATTTTACGTTGAATAGCGGTATTTCTTATAGGAACTGTTTTATGTTAAAAAAAACATGCATAAACACGTCTATAAATATGTTTTTATTATAGTCTAGCTAACCGTAAAAGTTATACATGTATATAAAGTAAAATGTTTGTCAGTGCGTTGTTCAGAACTCGATCGTTTTATGAACGCGGACTTAAAAAGTTTTCTGTCCGTATATCGAACAAACATTTTTGTTACAATATGAATCAAAATAACTGGCTCGATTAAATTAATTTGAATATTTACTGTTTTTTTTGCGTGCGTGAAGTCAGAATGCTGAATTATGAACAGTCAGGTTAGGTTAGGTGTTTTGTTAACAAATTTAAAGTGGTCATCATTGTAAGAAATTTTAATCCAGAATTTCTATTGGAAAATTAGCTATTGAAGGGTAACCATCACGGTAAGACTTGTGACCTTGAAGTGAGTGCCATCTTGACCCATAAAAAAAATTTTAGAAAAAGTTAATCATTTTGTAAATGTGTGTGTGTGTGTGTGTGTGTGTGTGTGTGTGTGTGTGTGTGTGTGTGTGTGTGTGTGTGTGTGTGTGTGTGTGTGTGTGTGTGTGTGTGTGTGCTAAATTTTAGCAAGGTTAATCCGCCGTTTGGTTTAATCGAGTTTACAGAGAGCATTCCAAAACCACTTTTTATGAATTCAGGCGGTCTGAAACCTATTCAGATTAGTCAATAACAATACTGAACTCGTAATTGAAAGAAAATTACGTAGTTTTTAGAAAATATGACTTGAATTCATTGTTATTATTTATAATTTTATCTTCATTTTTACGATGGGCATAATGATGGAAACAACTGGAACAGCTGGTTTAGCCGATCATCTGATCATCTGATATACGTGCCTTGTTTCTTACTACAGAAGCGTTTATGTACAACGTTACCTTGTCTGTAATAAAAACCTATCCAGCTGTAATAAATGGAAGGTATAGTGATATTGGAAAAATAATTCATACTGAAGGATTTTATTTGCGAAGTAAAAACTGAAATCGTAACAATAATTATGAAACATATTAAAACTGGATAATAAAACACTAATTGGTACAATAATAAAATAGTTTTTTTAAATATGTAGTTCATTTTAATTACTATTTAACGATCTTATAACAAAACCGCTCCGGAATACGCATTACAAGGAGTACATAAAACAGAAACTCTAGTGCCGCAATTAGTGTTGGGAGGGGAGGTTAATGAGTGAATGAGTGTGTGAGTGCCTTGCGCAACCCGCAGACGAGTGGAGTCGGCGCGAAAGAAGTTTTGTTTCTGATGGAAGATGCGTGCGTGACTCGAGTATGACCGTGACGCCGTGCGAGGCGGTGTTCACTTCAATTTGTCGGCAACGTGCAACAGCTCTTCTGCCCTTTAATTGGTCAGTCCGCCACTTCTGTTCCAGGTCTACAGAATCTTTACCGCGGCTGGTTTACTTTAGACGAACTTAGAACTGTTTTATATTTACCTAACCTTTCCGAAACTTCTCTTCCAAATGAACTAAGAAGAAATGATAAGTGGAATGCAATGTTATATATACAAGTGGAATAAGTAATGTTATATATATATATATATATATATATATATATATATATATATATATATATATATATATATATATATATATATATATATATATATATATATATATATATATATATATATATATATATATATATATAAACTGAATATATAAATTAACGTTATAAATTAAAACAACCGATTCTTTTCCAGATTTCCTTAACCTTAAAAAAAAGAATGCGTCAAGTATTCTAACATTATGTTACAGAAATTTAGAAAAAATACAAATAAGGACGGTTTGAAAGGGGGCGGGCGATGGGGCACTCGCTCCTCCCGAGGCAAAATAAATAAAAAAAATGTAAAAGATCCTATTTTAATTTCATAAAATGTAAGTATATGCATAGTTTCGAAGAAAAAGATTTAAGGCCTCTGAGGGTTCCGAATCCCGTCACATTATCCCGATCTCAACTTTGAATGCACATTAATTTTTGTCCGTTTGTGCACTTTGCAACGCTTATACTGAGGATGAGAACGGAGTTAATCAATTAGATATCTTATGTTGGTTCTCTCTTCTCTTCCTGTGTTAACTGCAACAATAGAAAGATCTTTTTCGACTCTAAAATTCATAAAAACTAATGAGGACGAGGGATCAGCGTTAACGGAAGAGTAAAGCAACGGGATTAACTGTAGCTATACGTAAACAATTACGAATAGGAATACTGAGAAGAGGAAAATTAAGAAAAAACATATTTTATTTAGTACAACTTGTGTTTCGTATTAAGTGCCCTTGTAAATAATGATAAGAATTCTATAATAGGAATCTAGAAAAAATTAAGTGATTTAAAAATTTTTTTTTATGCCTGTTTTAAGACTCAAAAATAAAAAAATTGACAGTGATACGAAGGTATTGTTTCAAACATTTTCATCCCCCAAGGAGGCTCTCTTGTAAGTTGAATCATCCAACCAACCGCCCTCCTACAAAACCGCATTAATCTGTCATTGATTACAATTATTGCACTATCAAATTAAACTGACCTAACCTTTACTGTTAAAATTAAATTTTCCTTAACTTTAATTACACTGATTTTAGTCTACCAAACTGTCCTGAACTTTTCTGGTCTGTTACAACAGACAGTAATGTAAGATAAGCCTTTTGAGCTTTGTTAAAGTTAGATTGACTGAGAACATTTATTTAGATGTACTAAATTGTCTTAAACTTTGGGGGCCTTAAAAAGTTTCATACGTGAACTTAATGCAATTATTATTTAAATGTACTAAATTAACCTAACCTTTCTGGGTTGTATTAAAGTTAGATGAACTTAGAACAATTATTTAGATGTACACTAACCTAACCTTTTCGGAATTGGTTAACGTTATAACTAACAATTGTTTTTACATGCACTGACCTAGCCAATAAAAATAATATCATGTTATAGGGTAACCTACACGCTATGAGTATATTGCTCTATCAGACAACTGCACACCTTCCTCTTTCTATCAACATATAGACACATTTGCTATGTCTCTGATGTATACCGCATATCTACCTGTTGTGCAATGTGTGCAATGAAACAACAGTGAGCATTTTCACTGATGTTACACCTGTAATATCTGTTAACCAATCACAAAACATGGTAACACAAAACTTACAGAGAGTAAGCCTATCTCAGTACACTGTAAACCGGAAGTTACAACTAAATGAACAGAATTCAACTTGTATTACATTTTGTTTGCGTAATATGCACAGGAAATATTTTATCCAAATAAGTAACAAACTACTACAGCAAAGTACTGCAAATAGTATACAATGAATTGAGACAATCGACTTAAATAGACTACTCATGTACGAAAAAACAGGTTAGGTCAGTCTGAAAACTCTTTAAATATAGGCCTATTAGCTTATTAATGTAACAGAATATATCTGGAAAAAAGTACACGTGTGGAATTCGGGGAGTTACCGATAGAAGCAAAGCTTTTGTTAATTATACTTTGCTGAATATATAATTAGTTTGAAAATATGTTTACTAATAACTTGTTTTGTTTAAATAAAAAAATACGTGAGCCTAGCTTAGATATTATTTAATAAAGTAGTTATAGTAAAAGATCAGTTATTTAATATGAATTCGTAACGATCTACTGATTTCATTGAACACCTGATAGACTAAAATAAGTTTCAGGTTATGTTCTTAAAATCTTGCAATATTAACAACAATTATTATAAACATTTATATTAATTTCGAATGTGAATGTATTATAAACGGTTACAACGAGCACGTGTTCTTCAATTAAAGAAAAATACCGAAACTAAAGCAACACAACGTTTTCATATACTTACTGGTATCGAATAGGAGGAAGAATCAGAAAGAGGGAAATAGACAGACGAAATTCGTTTGCTCGTTCGTTCCATATTTCCGTTACATTCTTCCATTCGGCAGACTTTTTTTTCTATTCACTCCTCTCGCCAAAGCTAACATTAAAAGCTACGCTTAAAAAAGTTTCAGAAATGATTGGACATTATTATTTTTTAATTGATTAAAGAAAAACAGATTTGGTCAAAAAACTGTTAAATTTTTTTTCAATATCTTCTATAACAGGAGTTATAAAAAGACTCTACAAAATAGGCATAATTTAGAAAAAATTAACGCCTACGACAGCAAAAATGTGAATGCTGTCATCATTAAAATAAAACTATTTTGCTCATAATTAGCTTAATAACTGAAATTGTAGCAAATTTAAATTTTAAAAAACCAAAAAAAACCTTACCGCCATTTGTATTTTCGATTTCACTTCGAATTTCTTTTATTTCAAAATTAGCCCGCAGACTTGAATTATGAACTGAAATTGAAACATTATGCATATTTTCGGTTTTGGTTTGTCTGACGCGTTTAAACCAGATTTTTTTACGAAATATTTGAATGTGAGAAAGTTTGTGCAAGATTTATTTTTAACGTATAACTTATTTAAACAGTAGTTTAATATTCTAAAAAGAAATTATCAGAGACACAACTTGAAATGCATATTATGCGTTTTACTGGTTAGGTAATATATTAACAACCCTGTACGTTGCAAATGAATACGTAAAGGCGGTATTGCGAGAGAATAAAAGATCAGCTGGCAATACAATGTTACATACGTCAAGAACACGGAATCTACACAAGGCTTGGAATTTACATCTGTTCACAATGTTACGTATGCGGCATGGAGCGTTGAATCTGTGAGCATGGTTTAAATATTTGTTGGACCTGGTTAACCGTCCTTCATTTTTAAAATTGTCGAAAACATTTTTTTCTGACATTTGGAATTCGTGTGCGTGAATATTTTTTCGTTCTCTTTAATATTGACCGTACGTTTAAAAAGTAATGGATATAATAAATTTTCTTGTTAACATTTTGAATCTGTAATTTGTAAGTAATTAATTTTCTGACAATTGTGAAACAACGAAATCTTACCTCATATCAAGGAGGCGTTGACATTTTTGAAGTGATTTTCCTTTTTCTTAAAAACTCTTCAAATGACTGCTGTTTTACAATTACTGTTTACGTACCAAACACATTTTACTATGTTTTCGGGAGAGCTGTGTTTGTCGGTTAGTTAGGCGGCTAATTAGATGTCAGAGTGTACGGAACACCTGGACCTCGTTGAATCACACAGTTGAAGTAATTTTGAGTTTGAAAATTTTGTCGTAGATACCTGTCATTAGGTAGGCACCTGTCGGAGTTTCATAGTCTCTGGCATCACAACCAAACGGTTTAACATGCAACTAAGCATCTTAAGTACCAGTTCAGTAAACTGGTTCCCACAATGAATTTGATCACTCAACTAAGCTAATTCAGCTGGAGTCCTTAGGGTTTTAGGTAACAAATTTCACTTAATAGTTTCACAATCATAGATTATGTAACATGAAGTTTTCTATAACTTCCGCATGACCTAGGCACGGTTTCTCCGTGGTATGACATCCCTCCCGCTTTGGAAAATAGTTCCCGCCAGACCTGTCATCGCAGCTTTACAAGAGTAGTGTTTCTCACAGCCAAGGTTTGATCCCTGATAGGTCTTCCACTTCTAGGTTTTTTTAGAACCTTTGTCATTGTCCCTTCTCACTTTGTGCTTTGGCATTCCCAACAGACGTTTGCACGACTACAAATACCTGTCTGACTTGAGACAGGCCTCACCTTATGTCTTCCACTGCATGTTGGTTAGGTCCACCTGGTGTCCCGACTACTTAAATTCACTGATTGTTAGTTCTATGGATATTCAGCCCCAGTTTCGTCTATCGCCATGCTATTTTCACTCACCAAGTACATTTTTGCCAATCCCGTAGTGTTTCTTGGACTTTTTGGTTTTGACAGTTTGTTTCCAGCCAGAAAATCCCACAAGTTGCTTAACCATGCGTAGATGGTAAGATTATGGTTCACACGAAGAGGCCAAGCAAAGGAAAGAGTAAATACTAATGAAGACTGCTGTATGAATCGGAGGTTATGGCGGGTGCTCTCTCAATGTAGAAAAGAATAGAGGAAACTGACACGACAGGCACAGAGAAGAGGAGCGTTAAGACCTGTATGTAGGTATCAAACTGTCTCTGAGGTTACAGTTATTATACACTATACTGTGCCCATCGACTTTCTGGTTGAAGATAAAAAGAGGGTTGATTAGAGAAAGGATTAGTAAAAAACTAAAATAAGAAAATGAGGAGAGAAGTGTGAGTTAATCAATGACAGGGAATATGTAGCAGAGAGGTGAAAGGTACGTAGACTCATAACAGGCATAATCCTCATAGATCGTCCTCATGGCGAGATCACATAAGAAACCGCTCAGTTTTTGAAAGGGCACGTTTTTTCCCATACTATCGGCAAAATATAAGATCCAAACTGTGCATACTAATGTGGTAAACTAAATGAATCGGCTCAGTTCTTGAGTCGCACATCACTAATTTATAACGTTTCATTAAAGAACGTCCATGAATACCACTAACATTGTTCAAAGTTAGGTTTTAATTGAAGAGATAGACTAGTAATTTTAAAATGTTCAACTGTTTGAATTTTTTTCTTAACGTACATAATTTACGTCTGTTAGAAGACGAGGAATCATGTTAATAGAAAGGGAAAAGCTTTCGACAAGCTACAAAACTCGAACCCACGACCTTGATGTGTGAAGTAGACTGATCGCTGCCTTAACTACATCGCATTCCGAGTTTTGTTCGATGTTTTAGAGGTTCGAAAATTTCATATTTAGAAGCACTGTCCGAAAGAAAATAATAGGCCTAAATTAAAACAAAAGTATTTGCATAATGGACGCGCGCAACAGTTGCGTGCCCAGTTGGTTGCGTATAAAATAGAAAGTAGCGCTGGTTGCTATTGTCTAGGTTAGGATGAATAATTATCGGCTATAGTCTATTTATCTCCGGGTAACACGTTTTGTCGGCGAGTCTATTGCCTGACAGCTGTCATCGTGTTACAGAGGCTGTGCGCAATTAATTAGTTAATTACGGGAAATCGTCTCCCCACGGTAGTGCCGTGATCGAGATATCGAATACCTCACATTGCGCAGTTCTAAGTCGAGGCTACGTGTTTGTATAGGTCGAATCGTATGTGACGAAACTGCTCTTCTGATGCGCAGTGGATTTTATAGTAATACGCATGCGTCATTTTAACATGTATCATGTTTTAGGGCTGGTGTAATGTTGGATTTGCCCGTCGAGTGATTCGAGTGCACAAACTTACATTCGCAGTTGTTTTGTATTGATTCGAAAAGATCAGCTGATTCATTGAACAGCTGATAGACTATAATAATTTTTAGGTTATGTTGTTAAGAACTATCTATGTTAATTTGTCGTTTTTCGAACAATCTATCGTAATTAAAACAAGAAGGAAGAGAAACATGATTACATGATTTTTATTTTTTGTTCAATAACAGAAATTATTTTGTTTTCACGTCCCCAAAGACGCTAATTTTGGTTATAGTGTTTGTAAAAATAAAGTTTAGGAAATCTTCTTAAATAAATGTTGCAAAAACGTTACACACACTTCCTCACTTTTAATTATTTGCACATCAAAAACTGTAAAATCGGCATGATTTCTCAAAATTTGTTTATCAGACTTTGCTAATATTTTGTCTATACATGATAGATACAGTGTAAATACAGTGTAAGAAATTTTAAATATTCGAGAGGAAATCGAAAAATTAAGGTCATTTTAAGGTTTATTTTTTCCAATTTTGAATGCTGATCAATTTAAAACAGAAATTTTCAAAACGCATTAAATAATATAAGACGTCTAAAATCTTAATACATTTTTTGATATTCTAAATATACGAATACTAACACTTTTGTGGTTGCCATTTTGAAAAGAATTTTTCTGGCTAACAAACATGTCCTAACTATTGCCTACTAAAATCAATTTATTTATCAAGTTAAAAGAAACCATTAATGTTGTGCTGCATACCTACGACTGCAGTTGCTAGCTTTTGTACATTAAATTATCGTCAAAACCTTTCATCTATACCAAATTTTTGGTTTTCTTAAAACATCTTCTTTGAGAACAAAATACTTTTAGTGCATTTAAACTTGTGAACGTGTAGGCCTATTTACTATAGGACCTACATTAACAAGAATAGGATTGTTATAAACATTGGAAGTGCTGCAACTAATTAGTGATCATAAAAACGTTAACCACAATGTTAATAAAGTGATAAAACAAATGCTTCAAACTTGGTTCACTTGATAATTTCTCTTCCTGATCAAGCAGAACTGCTTAGCTGGACAACGAGCTAAGATTACAGATAAATCTTTACAAACTGGATAGTGTAATTAAAAGTTCTCAGGCTCTGAAATATTATATCATCGGTCCAATAAAATACACCAGACAATGCTGTCCTGCCTTATAGATAACAATACCGGGACATTTAAGGCGTGTTGGTCACAGATGGTTTCCTTAAACAGTGTTGATCATAGATTGGTCTTTCGTTGCCGTACAGATTTATCTTTCATCAGTAACAATAGACAGCTAGCGGTTCCGTTAAATATAATGCGATATGGTTTTAGCTCCGAGACGGAGAGCGGGTTTTTATGGTCACTAGATGGACGGGTTACTTACTTTGAAACTCGGATCAAGGGGACTATTAGGAATATTAATAGAGACTATACTACAGACATTGACTTTTCTGAGAGCTAACAAAGTATGAGCCCAAGTTCTCCATTTACAGTTGTTAAAATTGAGCTGTACGTTTTTACTTTATGCCAGTAAGTTGATGATGTCGGGGTACTTTTTAGAAATTCGCTACCATAATGTCATCGAGACAGCTGCGTGCGCCGATTATATAGGCTATAACATCTGTGAAACAAAAGTAGATTTTTTGTGTTTTGTTCCTTTAAAATGCTACTCTATACCCCCATAAAATGTTATCATTATTATTGTTACAATTACTTGATGTATTTATTTGTATACCATAGTGTTAGTGGCCGATGTGGTTAAGACATCGGACAGTCTGTTGTTTTCTAAGATTGTGGGTTCGAGACTTGCAGTTTTACCATTTCCGTTAATACCAATCTCACGTCCTCATTAGACTATTGAAGCATGAAAGAAATGTATACTATAGTTGTTAAATTTTCAAAAATAACTAATTAAACAAAGAAAGGGGGCTGTCTAGTATCTTGAATGGTCAAAACTGTTCTTTGTGCTGCACAATTTGTCCAGAAACAATAAACGTAATTATTACATTAAAGGTGTCAAAGCAATTGTGCGTTTGTTTTTTCCTAACAGTTGAAAATTTGCCTATTTTTTCTTTAAATTTACTCTGAAATAAATTTATTTATTCTTAAATTTCCTTGTTATTTAAGCATCAGAAGTTTTAAATTCACATTAAATTGACGCTAAATCAAAATTAAAACAATTTCATAGAGTGGTCACAACTTCAAATGGAAATAAATTAATTGTCATTGGCTTTCTGTTTCCACCATCTGAACTTTCCTTTTTATATTCAAAACAAGGAGGATTTTTTCCAGTTGGAAGAAAAAAATGATTTCATGAAATCATAAGTGTTCGTGCTTGTGGAAATCTCTGTATAATAAAATGGTTGAATGATTTTGATGAAATTGGACATTTAGTTTTAGTCATTAATAATTACCATTTTTAACAGTTTTTTCTGAAGCTTTTGATCAAAAACATTTAAAAATTAACAGAACTCTAATTTTATTAATAGTTGGTCTAATTTCTTAAAATAAAATTCATCATATATGAAGATTCATTACTCATATCAGAAGTTTAGGACAAAAATCAATATACAAAAATGAAAATAAAGTTTGACTGCTTGTTCTATCAATATATTCAGAATCGAGTCGCCCATTTTACATCGTATTTTTAACATAGTGCAATTATGTACAGTATTGTAATTTTTTGTATCATAAACATCGTTAATTTTCTAAGCGTGAACAGACAAAAAACCCATTTAAATTAAAAAAAAACATTTTATGACCTCAAAAAGTATACACTTACGGGCGAAACTGACCAATACGTTTTGACTTTTCCAAATTATCTGTCACGTTTACAGTCACCTGATCTTGATTGATTGATTACAGCTGGTGGACGCCACGTAATGCTTACACTGGAACAATAAAGAATCAATTAGGCACAGCCTGGGCAGTTATTGCGCCATATAAGAAGTATTTAATTATGCGATAAATTAATTGCAAAAACAGTGATAGACGTGTGCTCCCGTACCTGGACTGTTTTGGCGTTGTTCTTAATTAAAAAGTATTTTTTAAAAGACAATCAGCTGCTAATTGTTGTAATTAGTTGGGTTAAATTGGGCACGGCTGGTAACCACGTTTTAATTGCTTATTATTTGGAAATTTATTAAAACGAACATATGTTAGGAAGTAATTAAAATTAAGATTTCACATTGCAGATTTTAATGAATTTGATAACACGTGTTGGAACCAAACTGACCACATGTAAACTATGCCAATGTAGGATCGAATTTGCTTATTTTAATCGATACCTCGTGAGATAGATTAATATTTAGCGACCCAAATGTTTAGTTTGACTACTTGACGGTTTCATTTATGCCACTGATTAACATCATCTAACCAATTTCAAATCTATCAATTGGTCAAGTTTTCCAAGTTATAGCCATTTTTATTTCGATAATGCGTTGAGATGTCAAACCATTTCTAACCGATTACCATATTTTCTTCGTGAGAAAAACACTTTTAAAACGATTAATTGATAATTATTTCTGAATCTGGCTTGAAACAGGTGCAATGAACACCGCTCCGGTTAACCTATAATTCGTGACCACAGGTTTTTTAAATCGGTTTCAAGGAAAGGAAGGTTGTCTGTCTGTCGTGTTTGTACTAGCACGATTTTTCTCTGAAACAACCGACCGATTTGGACGCGATTTCCAACAGCTTGTAGTACTAGAAGCTTTTGCGTAAAAAAAGATTACTGTACTGTATGTAGCCTATTAGAAAGTGGCAACGTATGTTTTAATAACAAAAATAATTGTTTCTTTATCACATAAATTACAGCTGATTAACTTGAAAATTGATTTAACCATTTTTGTTTCAATATAAACTATGGTAAGTTTGTATTTTTGGGAGATCAGCTTGTGTTATTAAAAAGTTTATATTATTGGTAGAATAATTTATGGTATACTTTTCGGTGTCAGATTATTGGTCCAAATACCCTCCACTACCCTTAGCATTAGGATATTGTAACTACACAACTAACATTTTACACGATTAAGTCACATCAGTAGTATTATTTTTGGTTTACCCTTTTAGCTGCTAAATCTCGTAGAAATAACTCTTTTTAAAAATAAATTAGACTTTTTGAGTGCCCGCAAAACAGCGAAATATTTGAGGTAGCCAAAAACCACCTACTAACCGTTGTATTTTTTCAGTTTAAATATGACGAGTCGTTTCTTAAATGCTAAAATAGGTATTTTAACGTAACAGACATTGAAGACAGAAATTTGTTTAACGTCAGGAAAATTTGGCTGTTTCAATGCAACAAATGAAAAATAAGTGAACTTGTAAAAAATCAAGTGTACAGAGACAAACTTGACACACACACACACACACACACACACACACACACACATATATATATATATATATATATATATATATATATATATATATATATAACTAGAACGCCTTTATAAGGGAAATTTATTCATTTACTGAAGAATGAAGAGAGATAGAAAACGTATTACATAACCACACGATGTCACAATAATTTGTATGATACTTAACAAAATTATCGTATAAAGAATTCTCAAGTCATATTCGAATTTCTTTAATAATATTTTTAAAATTCATATAGCCTAAATTTTTAATCAGTTTACGTTTTGACGACATTTAATATGAAAAAAATACTTAATTATTTTAACCCATCTTTTAAATGGTAAAGTAAAGTACTTTTGTTATTACTATGATAACTGTTTCTATAACTCATCTCCCAATTTAAATGCACTAATAAGCTAGTTTTTGTAGTGAACGTAGTTTTTACGGTAATAAATTTAACGTTAGATCGATCTTGGAATTACTCATTTGCAACGCGCATGTGATCGTACGAAGCAGCTCGACTGGCTGTGTTATTTTAACAAAGGCTTTGAACCGTTAGCCAGTAATTTCAGTAGAGACAAGCATTTGTCACTGGCTAATTGAATATCTGCTATGCCCATATCCGGATATCGAAAGTTGTACTTATGACGTTTCACTTCCGCCGTGAAACTGGTTAACCGGATGTTAGTTAAAACTGGATCACGACCAATTCCAGGTGAACTGTTTATGTTCGCTGAACACCGTTGGTCCAATTACACGCTTTGCAAATATTGAATATCGTTCTGAAGGTAGCCTATATATTAAAATCCATATATTAAATTTATAAATTAAAAGGTATATATATATATATATATATATATATATATATATATATATATATATATATATATATATATAAAATGGCCAATATCTTACCTAAACTTATTGACTCCGAGTTATGAAATGAAACGAGTTATGAAATAATTTCTAATCATTAAGCTAACGTTAAATTTTATAACAGCTTTGAAATGTAATGATACTCGATAAATTGTTTATCATCCAATCGTTACAGGTTCGATCTTTCCAAAAATCTTCTTCCAGTCCCTCTTATTTCATGTCTCATCAACTCTGCTTTGCCAGCTATTTCTATTTCTGCCTGGTTTTCGACCTTTCCAAAAAACTTCTTCCAGTCCTTCTTGTTTCATCTCTCATCAACTCTGCTTTGCCAGCTATTTCTATTTCTGCCTGGTTTTCGACCTTTCCAAAAAACTTCTTCCAGTCCCTCTCGTTTCATCTCTCATCACCTCAGCATTGCCAGCTATTTCTATTTCTGCCTGGTTTTCGATCTTTCCAAAAAACTTCTTCCAGTCCTTCTTGTTTCATCTCTCATCAACTCTGCTTTGCCAGCTATTTCTATTTCTGCCTGGTTTTCGACCTTTCCAAAAATCTTCTTCCAGTCCCTCTTATTTCATGTCTCATCAACTCTGCTTTGCCAGCTATTTCTATTTCTGCCTAGTTTTCGACCTTTCCAAATAACTTCTTCCAGTCCTTCTTGTTTCATGTCTCATCAACTCTGCTTTGCCAGCTATTTCTATTTCTGCCTGGTTTTCGATCTTTCCAAAAATCTTCTTCCAGTCCCTCTTATTTCATGTCTCATCAACTCTGCTTTGCCAGCTATTTCTATTTCTGCCTGGTTTTCGACCTTTCCAAAAAACTTCTTCCAGTCCTTCTTGTTTCATCTCTCATCAACTCTGCTTTGCCAGCTATTTCTATTTCTGCCTGGTTTTCGACCTTTCCAAAAAACTTCTTCCAGTCCCTCTCGTTTCATCTCTCATCACCTCAGCATTGCCAGCTATTTCTATTTCTGCCTGGTTTTCGACCTTTCCAAAAAACTTCTTCCAGTCCCTCTCGTTTCATCTCTCATCACCTCAGCATTGCCAGCTATTTCTATTTCTGCCTGGTTTTCGACCTTTCCAAAAAACTTCTTCCAGTCCCTCTTGTTTCATCTCTCATCAACTCTGCTTTGCCAGCTATTTCTATTTCTGCCTAGTTTTCGACCTTTCCAAATAACTTCTTCCAGTCCCTCTTGTTTCATCTCTCATCACCTCAGCATTGCCAGCTATTTCTATTTCTGCCTGGTTTTCGACCTTTCCAAAAAACTTCTTCCAGTCCCTCTTGTTTCATCTCTCATCAACTCTGCTTTGCCAGCTATTTCTATTTCTGCCTGGTTTTCGACCTTTCCAAAAAACTTCTTCCAGTCCCTCTCGTTTCATCTCTCATCACCTCAGCATTGCCAGCTAATTCTATTTCTGCCTAGTTTTCGACCTTTCCAAAAAACTTCTTCCAGTCCCTCTTGTTTCATCTCTCATTAACTCTGCTTTGCCAGCTATTTCTATTTCTGCCTGGTTTTCGACCTTTCCAGAAAACTTCTTCCAGTCCCTCTTGTTTCATCTCTCATCACCTCAGCATTGCCAGCTATTTCTATTTCTGCCTAGTTTTCGACCTTTCCAAAAAACTTCTTCCAGTCCCTCTTGTTTCATCTCTCATCAACTCTGCTTTGCCAGCTATTTCCATTTCTGCCTGGCTTTCTTTTTCATCCTGGTTTCCACTATGAAATCTGCTTAGTATTCTTGTTTCTCATTCTCTAAACGTGTCCATACCGTAATTAAGTATGGCTACCTATTTGTGACTGTAAAACGAACCGGTCTCATAAAGATAAAACATACGTACATTTGTGCTGTATTATTTTTCCAGTTCCACACATTTCTTGTTTACATAACGATCGTTTAATGTTTACTCCGTGATTTTTATTACCTTTGCGTAGAATATGTTTCTCGTTTCGATACAGACTTGTTATGTTTAATTAAATAAAAGTTTTATGCGAATGATACAGAACGGAAACATAAAGCATTAAAAAAAGTATGTATTTAATACCGATTCATTGGCTTATAGAATTATTTGCGTGCGAATTTATTACAAAAATATAGGCAGTGACCACGATACGTAGTGTAGCTCAGTTTTAGGTGCTAGGCTATAGTTTTTGTAAAAAAATTGTGACCCAGTTTTCTCACTGACGTGATGGAAACTAATATCATTGATCTTGTAATTTATGCAGATTTTAACGCTAATTACTTTGAAGTATGATTTTCAAAAAGGATAAAAGTTGAAATTTTGGTAATATTTGTGGTGGCCGCCATTTTGAAAATGTTTTTTCCCAGTAAAAAACTTGTCTAGCCTATTAACAAAGTCGTTTTTTGTGTCCAGTTTAAGTCAAATCGAAAACGATTGCAATATGTTTATGAAGAAAATGATCTATAGGACCTGTCCTGGTGCTAACTTCATCTTACTATTTTGATCTTACCAGTAATTCATTACCTAATGTAAATTCAATAAACAAGTAGGCTAATATAAAAAAAATTTAAAGCCAACAATATATCAACAATATATTTTTAAATTTATATCCTGCTAAATATCTTATATAAGAGAATATTTTTCTCACATATAAAACTAAAATTAATTAATTAAATTTAATTAAAAAGTTAATATTTGAAAAAACTGTACTAACATCAAGTGTCATCCACTACAAGTTTAAAAAAATCTATTTGAACTTGAGTGGATGAATAGAAAGTATTTCATTAAAGATTGAAAATTTGAACAAGTTATATAAATATATATAGGGAGTGTGTGAACTAATTAGTAGGAATTGAAAAATAGAAGTAAATGGTAATGTTTTATGGATAATCCAGAATTCTAAATTAGGCCTATTTTAAATATTGATATAGCATACACTCAAGAAACTATTAATAACTTATATATTTGTATTGTGTAAAGAGTTCAGAGAAGGTGTTCAAATATGTTAATCACAAAATATTTATGAACAAACCCATTACTTCTGCGTTACATTCTGCGCTCGTTGACTCTCAGTTACGTTCCTGAAGCCAACACGAACACAAAAAACCAGACAACGTGAAGTTGTCAAAGAAACTTTGCTCTTTCCACATACCGTTCGTGATTTAATTCCCACTGCCATTGTTCACACAGTTCTCAATGACAATCAGATTGTAGGACAGCGTGTCATGCCTTATGTGTATGTGAAATGTAAATGACCAGGTGTAACAACCCAAGCAACACAAACAATTATCATAGCCGGAACACGAATCGCCGTGATTTACTGATGCACTGTTGGCAGCCCTGCGCGTGCCTCGGAACATGAATCTTGCGTAAACACTCGACTTGTCATCTCGTACAAACACTCGACGTTTTGCATTTATCCAATATTTACACTTTCACGGACTATGTATAGACATGCCCAAGCCGGTTCGGGGGCACAAATAGTTGATGATTATTTTGCTTGGCGCTTATTTTTGTACAGATTGCCTGTCGGTTTGTGTGTGGGCCGATGCGCAGCTGTTCTGCTGGAGTGATTATCATGTTTCCTTTGGAAATTTAAAAGATACTTGATAGACGATTTTATGCTGTTTACGGTAGTGAAATCTGTCCAATATGGAAAGTGGGATTTCTTCAAGATTTAAGTTGGCAGTGATTTTAAAATTGTTGTATGTATTTTGATGGCTAACGAACATGCTAAATAAACAGGTTTCTTAAGATATAAACGTATTGTATATAAACAAGAGGAAATTTTAATATGAACTATAGAGACCTATCGATGAATTGGATCAGGCAGTATAAACTGGTCACCGATCATGATCCACCAAAAACACGTTTCCCCAATGTTATGAACTATCAAAAATTGTTCTAGTAACAGACCCTGCGGCGTTTAGTTTTAACAGAATAACAGCAATAACTATCTTTTTTTAATCTGCTAAAATAGATCAAATATTTTATATGAAATTTTTGATTACACGACATATTTATTAGTGCTTGCTTATCATTTATCTCAGTGAAAAACAAATTTGATATCTGTTAGAATAACCCATAATTGGCGATTTCATTTCCTAAAACCGTATTTCACTTTGAAATTGTTTATACTGGTATTAGTCTTTGTTGACGTGTACTATTTTTTAAGCATAAATGATCAGTTTGCAATCAAAATTTTAAATAGAATAATAGCATATTTTTCTTACAACTTAAACACTTATATTTGTGGGAAGCCCTACTAGTATTCGAGAGTTAAACGTAACAAATTATTTTGAAGCTTTATCTTATCCATTGTGGACCAGGTTAATTAATGAATCTTAACATCTACGATGTTTTTCAGACTCCGTAATATAATTTTGTTTGAAATCTGTTGCACAGAACAATTTTTGTAAATTGGGCTTTTATTTACTCAAAAGCAAAATTAAAACTCGTTCCGAAATTTTCGAGTACTTTATAATTGGTTTTTTAATAGTACTTATAAACTGACTGGGACAACAATTTGTATTACATTCTTCCATAATTATTATTGAAATTATTTTGCAATGTTGGTTACGGGGATAAAAATCAGGTTTTGTCTGTTTATGTAAGAGTGCAAATTGAAAACATATTGTGGGAAAAATTTTAATTTTTTTCAAATAAATGTATTTAATAGCAATCAAAATTATATGTTGATTATTGCATAATTGTGAGTTGAACTTAATCCAATAGAAATAATTCAACGTATTTTGCGAAACCTTACCTACCAGCTGATTTCAAATTGAATTCTAAATAAAACGATGATTGCTCACTGTGAAATGTATTCACTCAGCTGTTTAAAAGTAAACAGGTAATTGTATATAAACCGCGGTGCGGTGGTGTTCGGTCAACTGTGAAAATATCAGTTATGTTGGAAGTTTAAATTGCATTTCAACGTCTGGCTGCACTGCTCTGCACGGCCACGAGCACGACTCTGGGTCTGCAGAGGCATAACTCAAAGTGAATCATGCAACTCGAGAGGCTGGCGTTGCTTCAATAACCGCCAGGGATTTCATTGCAGATACATCTGATTGGTACGGTGGTCAACGCTCTTGCATGAGTAAGTGGTCGCAGATTGAAATCTGGAAGGAAGATTACCATATCTGTGTTTCCATTTAAGGTTCGCTAACTTCGCCCAATTAGTGCCCTTAAAAGCAAATCAATGTTGATTTTTAACACCGAAGAAACGTTTAAAATCCAGTTTATAAAATGTTGAGAAACATTTGTAAATCGTCAATGGAGAAATATAAAAAGCTTGATTACTCAAAATAGGCATATTTTCCCCAAATTGTTGTCGCACTGTAGATCAAAGAAGAAATAAAAAATGACAATTCAAGATTAAATCGAGACTACAAAACTAACAAAAAACTTTAACTTTTGTCATAGGTTTGTTTATTTTTGTGACAATTTGGTTATTAAATTAGACTATTGTTATTCAATTTTACCAAAGACAGATTAAACATTGAATTATTAATAAAACCAAAATATCCTATAATTATTTACTTACAAATACCTTCAGCTAATTTTAAGCAAAATTGGTCGTTAAAAAATTATTGAAGATAGACAGGCATAATTTTAAACAACTTCTTAAGTTAAAATGGCTTTAAAAATATAGGCTACATACGCGTAAGTCTCAAGTTGTACTAAAAATATGGAATACAATTCTGTAAGGTAACATTTTACTGAAACACACAATAAACTCATTTTAAAGCTTGAATATTAACTTAGGCCGTTTAATTATTTCATTGAAATAACGATTGTTAAAGTTGTGTTCATTAACATGGTTTTATTGACAAACAAACAGAATTGTCACTTAGTATAAACTGACCTGAATATTTTCTTAGAGGCCAAAAATCTAGCAAAGACAGAACAATTCATAGCCACACCAACATGCTGGAAGTATATTGCCCGTATCAGCTGTCAAAGTATAATGTAGCGGGAAATTAGGTTAGGTTATGAATAGCCGATGAATATGCATAAGAGACATTAGTTCCATACAATATGAATACATGGGCGGATGGCAGGTCGCGCGACGCCTGTTCTGTTGTTGTTGATGACACGAATGTCAAAGCCAATGCCTCTGACTCGGTACATCTTTGTCGCCAGCATATCAAGTCATTTCGCTTTTGCTTCTTCACGCCTTAACAACAGCTGACCTGCAATCAGATGATTTAATATTCGAGAATTTAATAACCGATCCATTTACTGCTATAATGAACTGTAGTGAACAGAAGTTTTACCTAAAAAATATATTTGTTAAGATAAATGGCAAACTTAAAAGAAGGCTTAAGATTTTTGAAAAACTATAAACTCGAAGCCATTTAATTACGTTTAAATAATTGTAAGCTATTGGTTTTTAAAAACTATTTTATTTGAAAGCTGGAGGGGAGAGGTTTGGAAAGAAGAGTAGGGAGACAGCTAGTAGCGAGGTATGTTTACTGTAACCTACTACACTATTCAAAAACATGGCTCGAAGTTTTACATTCTGTCAATGTTGGCAGTAAACAAAAAAACAATATTTACTATGATTTTAAAGGAATACCTTTTCCTTATGTTATTAGAATACGTAGTAAAACGGGTATTCACAGAAAATATACTGACGCAGCATTACACCACCTCAAATCCAGTTTTGTCATTCAAGGTCAAGCCTCTCCTCCTTCCAAACATACTATATTTTATAAAAACATTACTAAGGCTTTAGATTAATCGCTTTTTAATATGTCTAAGGCTTTGAAAATGTCTTATTTACAAAATCAAAATCGTTATCAATTATGCAAGATGTTTAAATAGAAAACACTAGAATAATGAAGCCCTATAAGTGTTCGTGTTAGAGTCTAATATTTTTGTGGTAATATTATATCGTGCACGAAAATATTTCCTTGGATATGTTTGTAGATTTCACGGCTGATGAAGAGAATGCAATCTCTTGACCAAGAAATCATAATTACTAAACGACTAGTCTAAGCCATTGATGGATTGATGACGTGATATTTTTTTTAAAGCATAACAATGCTTTCTGCTTGCTTCTGATTTACACCAATGACTGAAAAATTCCATTGGCACTTTTACTGTTCAGACCACATGATTCCAAAAAGCTATTAGGACATATGTTTGTTCATCCAAACTTGCAGGTCATGCAACATTGAAAATTAATAAATCCCACTGACATATCGACGCAGAAATTTACTTATACAATTTGTCAAGTATCTCACTGCACTACATACACTAGATCGGATGATTAGAGGTGTAATCCCGCTATAAAAGCAAACATCCAACTCATCTGCATACACAGTGAATGCCAAATCTGTAAATCAAATTGTCAACAATCCGCAGCTTACACACGCCGTGATGTAGACCATTACACCGCTTTACACAACTGCAAAGTGATTAACCCAATTGAAGTGAAGTGTTTACACTTTGTCATCGCGACCCCGAGTTGCGTAGCGTCCGTGTTTTACGGGCGGTACGGATTCGACATTTGTTTGGAACACGTCCAAGTGTTTAAATTCAAAACACGGAAAGCAGACGGTTCCGGAAAGGTTATAGAAGCTGTTACTTTGAGAGGAACATGCGCTCTGGAATTTAAAAAAGCAAATTTCTCGCGCTCGACTCAACGGAACATATTTTCCTATTCCTCCCTTCCTCCCTTTAGTTCTTTCTTACTGGCAAAGAAATTTCGGGTGTCTAAGCGGGAATCTAAAATATTCCTTTGAAATTACTTTTTTTATGGTAACAAATTAAATACTTAATATCCAATAAAAAATTTTCGTTTTTTGTCGACAACTAAAAAAATGAGAACTTCGAAAAAATACATGCCAAAGTGACAATTATGTGTTTTCTGCTAAATTTTGACTTGCAAGTAGTAAAGTATTTGTTACATAGTTACGTTGGACAAAATAAGTCTTTCCGTTTCATCTTTTGAAAGTGATTATAAAAAATTCTTTACTAAAACCACTTTTATGGAGTCCACAGGCTTTTAAACGGTATCCACTAAAACTAAAAGTTGTATAGACATTTCCGGTCTGTCGTATAACTTTCTCTAACACGAGAAAGTAAAAGTGAAACAGAAAAACTACTACAATTCGATGAATATATTTTGGGTGTTCTAAAAGCTCCTAGACGACAAGGTTTTTCGATTAGATTATTTAGGCCTCCATGGGTTGGATTTCTAGTAAGTTTGGTGAATACATATTATAATATTAACCTGAAAATTAGGTGTATCAGAAAAAAGAATATTTATAACCTCATTATAATAGTGTTGTCTGGACATTATAGCCTGAGTTTCCGGTTTGACAGGTCTGTAGGCACTTAATGGACGAATTTTGTTATAACAAAAACAAACTAAAGAACTACTGTGTGGTGTATTTTAAATGAGTTACTTGGAATAACAAATTCAGTTTTACAAAATCTTGAGGATGACTGCCGCGGAAGTTGCTGGACAATTTTAAGTTCTACACCCTCATCTGCTTCGAGTTCTACTACCACAAATATTAGCGGGCACTGATATTTAATATATATATATATATATATATATATATATATATATATATATATATATATATATTATTTATATATATATATTTATATATATATATATATATATATATATATATATATATATATATATATAATATATATGTTTGAACATTTACCATCGTAATGTACATTAGTATCTAGAATGTGATTATCATTTTTTTAAATTTGAAAACTTTTTAAAAGGCGAAAACGAACTATAACAATAAACATTTCGTATTTTTAATCAAATTTGAACATTAATTTAAACAGGTTTCAACGTTTTTTACGAGACAGTCACTTATTTAAAATGAATGGATTTTCGGATTTTCGTGGTTAACGATTTTGTCCAAGCTTTTACCGAAAATTATTTTTTTTATACGAAGGTTAGAGTCCTTAATTAAATCGAATGAAAACTGTTAAAACACACATAAACCTATGTGTTTTATGGTTAACGATTTTTCCCCACCCTGTTACAGAGGTTATGAAGGCAATCGTTTTGTGTTCTCTGGTTTGGGTTTTTGAGGCCGCTTCGGTGGCCTAGTTGATAGCGTACTGGGCTTTCACCTCGAGGACCCGGGTTCGATTTCCGGCTGCGCAAGTGTGCCCAAGTGTGCACGATAGTCGGACGTTAAAAAAAAAAAAAAAAAAAAATGGTTTGTGTTTTACAATTATGGTTTTTAACTTCGTTTTTCAATAGGAATTCTCTAATATAAACATGTTTCACAAAGGTTATTACTCGCACATTATATTACACTATATTACACTATACGTTCTCCCACGCTACCGAGAAAACCAGTTTTTGTTACCTTTTTTGATTATTTGTAAGGTATTTTTGTGAATACAGCAAATAATTCTTATAAAATTTTATTTTTTGTAAATAAATTTCTAAACCAAAATGCAATTGTAACCTGAAACTGCTTAAAAACTGTTTTTGAATTTCTAATCGCTTAGTGGCAAAATTGAATGTAATAATTTGTCAAGTATCTCATGCTGCGTGTATGTTAAATGTTTAAAAAATCCACTATACGGTTAGGCTCTGAAACGAGATATTTTTTAATCTTCCTTTTTGCTTCTCCACTTGGAAAATAAAAATTGTTATTATCGCTACATTTCTCTTATGTATGACTTTCAAAATCTCAACGTTGTGAGCGCATTTCTAATTTTACTTGTTAATCCAGTGCCTTCATACACCAGCAGCATCGGTGAAAGGCACCAACTGTCATGGCGGCCGAGATTATATCACGACCCGATAATTGGTCCGACAAAACGTCCCGGCCTTATCATTAACAGGAAGCGCATGGAGCGGTCGTTTAAAATAATTCCCTAACGATCAAGACACTTCGCGGAGCACGAATTTATAATTTACTGCCGTCACCCGTCCGCACCGGGCTATTTGTTTTAGAAGACGTGACCCGGTGGTTAGTCAGATATGGCTGGCTTTGCTCTTTTAAACTTGATCATTGTAATTTTATTTCACGCTGACCGGTATTTAGTTGTTAATAAATGCAATTGGCAAGTTGATTTACACTTTAAAGTTGTTAAGTCGTCATTTTAATTTATTGATTTTTTTTATATAATCTAAACATTTATCGGGTTGTTAACATGGATCATGTTTTAGAGCTGGTTGTGATGTTGCGTGATGCGAATGCACAAATTTATATTGTTAGTTATAGTAAAAGATCAGTTGTTTTATACTAATTCGTAACGATCAGCTGATTTCATTGAACAGCTGATAGGCTACAACACTTTTTAGGTTATGTTGTTAAAAACTAGCTTAGTTTGTCATGTTTTCGAACAAATTATTATAATTAAAATAAAAAGGAAGAGAAAACATACATGATTTTATTTTTGGTTCAATATCAAATTTTTTAAATTTTAGAACCGTTAGCTCATAAAAGGGTTTTAAAACATGGGCTAGTTCCTTTCTTCATCAGATATTTTAGCAGAAATTTTTTTGAATAAGAAATGTTTTTACCATGTTTAAGTTTATTTTTCCTGATCTTTAATTTTTGACTAAAAGTCAGATCTTCTGAATTTGTCTCAAAGTTCCAGATGATTTGAACATTAACTATCGACTATTTTTATTACTGTCCTCTTGAATTTTTATTTCATTATTGGCCTTTACAAAGGACAATTTGTGACTCTTTTAATTCTATAAAAGGATCTTAACGTACTGAACGTAAAATCTGTTTTAAACACTTCCTTTGCGTCGTTCCTTATTCCTGCATCACACTCCACGAGACATTCCGATATCTCCGAAAGCTGTATTCAGAAGACGTCATAACGGAATTTCACTATTGCAGAAGACTAACCAATCGTCCAGGATAACGTAGCAAGAACCAAAGCTTTTATTTTTTCTCTCTTAAAGCTTTCCGTTTTCTGACTTTCTTTGTTCTTTCTTCTTGATGAGATTTATCAAGAATTTAATCAGGATTTCTCCTTACCAATAACTACATTTCTGAATAGATTATTTTCCTCACATAAATACCCTTGGGCAATGAGTTTGATTAAAACTGTTTATATATATATATATATATATATATATATATATATATATATATATATATATATATATATATATATATATAGGCCTATATATATATATGTACTAGCACAACAATGTTATACATTATTGTAGTCTTTAAATAATCTGTATTTCAAAAAAATAATTAAAAACTTTGAGAAAAGGGAAAAGGAGAATAGGTATTTGCCCGTTACATACAGCGCTGGTGTAAGGATTATTTGCGCCGCCGGTTAGATTGGACTGTGGACGAAGAGAGTGGTAACCCACCTGACCCTAGCTGTACCTTGCCACGCTTCGCTGTGGTACATTGTGGTTGCATGGATGAGAAATGAGTACAAAAAACATACGTTTCATATAAGTTTAATTTTGCAGTACTTAATTTTGCAGTGGGTATACAATATTTTTTGTTTTTCCATTGTCTGCGTAGATATAAAGGTTTGCCGATACGGGAACATGCAACATGCAGTTGTCCATGTGAAATGCAAGCCGTATCTAAATCTAAACCACACAATGTCAAAGATTGAGCTACCGCCGTTTGCTTTGGTTTTTCCTATTTTCTAACTGAAATTAACCTTGATCACAGAACAGTAAAAAAATGTATTTAATCATTTCCATAGATAAACTACTAAATATTTATTTAGTTGTTTCAACTACTTCTGCCGGTCCAAAGTTTCATTGCGACCATCTTAATTGTGTGATAATTCATAAAGTAAATACTTTATATTAATTTTGGGACTGGGCAGTTATTGTAATGGCATAAGGTTGAAACTATCAAAAACCTTCACGGGAGTGTACTCAACAATTTTCAAAAGTTTTATGATGTGATGAATAGTATAGTAATGCATAACGTGAATACTTTATTTTAATTTTGGGCCTAGGTAAGTATTGTAATGGCGTGTGATTGAAACTACTATGCAGAAACTTTTACGGGAGTGTACTCAACAATTTACAAAATTTTCATGGTAATCGGATGAATGGTAGGCTATAGTAATTCATAAAGTGAGTACTTTGCATTAATTTTGGGCCTGGGCAAGTATTATAATGGCGTGTAATAGAAAACAATATGCCAGAAACCTTCGCGGGAGTGTAATCAACAATTTTCCAAAGTATCAACAATTTTCATCAGCGATCTGATGAATGGTATAGTAATACGTAAAGTAAATAGGCCTACTTTATATTAATTTTGGGTCTGGGCAAGCATTATAATAGCGTTTGGTTGAAAGTACTATTCCAGAAACCTTCGCATTTATATATATATATATATATATATATATATATGTGTGTGTGTGTGTGTGTGTGTGTGTGTGTGTGTGTGTGTGTGTGTGTGTGTGTGTGTGTGTGTGTGTGTGTGTGTGTGTGTGTGTGTGTGTGTGTGTGTGTGTGTGTGTGTGTGTGTGTGTGTGTGTGTGTGTGTGTGTGTGTGTGTGTGTGTGTGTGTGTGTGTGTGTGTGTGTGTGTGTGTGTGTGTGTGTGTGTGTGTGTGTGTGTGTGTGTGTGTGTGTGTGTGTGTGTGTGTGTGTGTGTGTGTTATATGGGTTGTATACAAGATATCTTCGTACCAAATTTCAAATCAATCGGTCAATGCGTTTGGCCAAAACGCAAAAATTTGAAATTTTGAACATATCAATTGACTTTTTTCGTTAACGCCCTAACAAAAAGTGAAATGTATAGTCCTTTTAAATATGCGTTGTACGGGTCCACCAAGGCTTTATTTGACTTTTGTTTTCTTTCATATAGGAGAGAAAGTCGTGTTTTTACAGCATTTAATTTTCTCCATTTCAAACTGCCTGCATCATCATTACCAGAAGCGCAGCGGCAACTCTCATTTTAAATAATTCCCCGACGATGAAGCCACTCCGAGCATCACGATATGCAACTCGCTGCGTCACCTGCGCGGCGGGCGCTGCCATTATCCACACTTTGCACTTCTTTATTTTCCTCAATACCAAGTATCATTATATTATAGGAAAAACGGCGATTGCGTAAATAATAGATTTTCATAATTTGATAAATGCATTCGACAAAATTTGGTCTTTCTCGAGTATAAAGTTATAGGTTACAACTCACATCAGAGTAACAAATTTGGAAAGAAATTTACGGTTCCGTAGTAAATCGAATAAATGAAACGATTTACTAATCGAATAGAAAATTTCCTGTATTCAAAATTTGCAACAATGACGAGCTTCATATATATGATTAAAATTTCAACAAAACCTGATAAATTGATTTTGTTAAATTAAGCCGATTTAAGAGTTCTTTTTCAATAGCTCATGAAACGGATTTTTTCGGAGCACCAGCGTTCTGTAAGTTATTGAACTACTTATGTGAAAAATTTGATGAAATTTGTTTTAGCCGATTTTGAGAAAATCAGCTTTCAGCATTTTTCTACGCACGCGAGCGCGCGCGCGCACAATCACGCACAGATTCCTTGAACATGTAGATCTATGACAATCTCAAGATCAATCTTTTTCACAATCACATAGTTTCTGTATACTTGACTTAGTAGAAATAGTTTTTACTTGGATGTCTGCCTGTGTTCACATCTCTGCAATTGAATGAACTGAACACTGAAATTTGATATGCACAAAGTCTTGTTGCCAAAAACTACTCTAATTCATAATTGTTAGTTTTAAACTCCTTTTTTTAATCAAGTAATAATTTTCCTTCATTAATATATGTTCTCTATATAAAATATTTCTTTTTCAGGTAGGGGATTGTAATTTTGATCGCATTTTAAGGTAAGCCATTTTTATTTACGACTAGATAAACTATTTTGTCCATGTTCAAATCACGGTAAAGCTTTTGGAACCAAAAAATAAAGAAAAAAACATAGTCCTCATACTCCTTAACACAGAATAGAATATTGTTTTGCAAATAAATAAGAAAAATTACCAGCTGACATTCGTCAAAATATTTTGATTTTTACCATCTGTAATACAGGCTGCTACTTTTTTGCCGTTTGAATTATTCAGTCATTTTAAAAGAAACAATGCCTTTATAATTTACAAAAAATCCGTTTTTTAAGATTTAACAATGCGCATTAACGAATTTCCATTATAAAATGAGCTATTAGAGCAGTCATCATAGTAAGACCCAAATCTGTGACTATGAAATGAGCGCCGAACATAAAGCCTACATCACCTTTTAGGAAGTCATTAACATATATATAAATAAGTCATATATAAGTTGTGTGATAGGTTGGTGCCGTTTGTTACCCAGTATGATCCAAAAGTTTACTAATAAATATTGCCTGATGGTTTATGAAAATTAACATTTAAAACATAAAAGATTTCTTTCACCATTGAATATAAACGGACTAGAAGTACAGCCAACATTATAAAAGCATGCTGGATATTAGAGGTTAAAGTTCGGGTAATTTGACTATCTGCCGCTACGAATGCTGCAAACTGCAAGTGGAAGACGTTTGAGAAAATAAACAGTACTAGCTATCTATTTGTAGTTGAACACTCTGCCGCAAGATGCCGCCAGCAGCGAACAAAATAAAACAAACGAAAATCAAAGAATTTCGAACGTACTGAACATACAATAGTAATGAACACAATAAAACAAAACAAAGATTTAAGAAAGCAGTGGATCACGCGCAAAGAAGTTTAGTTTACCGAGTAAAATAGTAAGGAACGTGAAACACAAAAATTCAAATGTGTCTACACGTCCATCAATCTCAAAAAGTGATTCTCCACGTGTCAGTTTCACGATATGACCTTGGATTTCATTTCTGTTCGACAGTCCTGTTTTGTTGTCCGTCTTAACTGATTCAATAAGTGGTTTTCGACAAGGCACAAGCTAAATCGTTCGTGTAACAATCACAGACACGTTTACTAATGGCCTACTGTCTGGGTCAGTGATGATAATCTGCGACTTGACGATTGTACACTGATTTCAATAGATTTTCCTTTTTTAATATCTCACTATAAGAAGGGTAAGAAAGAAAATCTGGTTACTATTGCACTACAATTTTTGTAGATCTTTGTTCCCCCTTTCTGTAGATATTCAGTGCTTCCTCCAGTCATAGTCTTTTCACAAAGTCCAGGGTTTGATCTTGGTAACTCTCCACTTCTGCCAGTAATTAGTGACTTCCTAGTTAATTACTGAGTGCTTGAAAATACTTGCTCTGCCAATTTCTTTCAAATGTTTCTTTCTCTTGACCTTTATCAAGAAGGTTGTGTACCGTTCAGCCAGCTTTTTGTTGAGCGGTGAGATCCCGCTCATTCTACTTTACATTCTTACTCATTTTGTTCTCACTAGTAGCTGGGAAAATGAGGTCCGCCCGTACATATCCTCGCATGAATAGAAAATCACCACATACCTAAAGACTCCGTTTGATACACTATTAGGCCGGTGTCATACCCTCTATCACCATGAGTATCTTTATATTACTTTAGAGCTAGCCAAGCTATGTAGAGTGCTGAATATGTGTCGAGTAGACTAGTGAGAATAGTCTATGAGCTAGAGATTTTGTGGGACTGCTAAAACTATTTCAGCTTCTGCTGAAATGCCAATGTTGATCGTGGAAAACATCGATCTTAAAATATTATTGGTTAGACACTATATCCGTTTTTATACCCACTAATTCATAAACAGGGGTTTTAGATGAAACGTTTGCAGACAAGAAAATCATTTTTGAATTTTATAGATTTTTTAAAGCTCCTTTTTGTAAAAAAATATTTAAAACATGCTTTATCGAAACCAGTTATAACCATTTTAATGTCATTTTGCTCAAATTTAATTCCTAATCAAATAAAACGTATGGGTCAAAAGCCAAATAAGTCATTTGATATTTATTAAATTCGCTTAAATTTTTGTTAAAATTTCTGTCATGTATGAAGGTAGAATTTCTGTCATGTATCTTGAGATAGTGCAGCAAATTTTAAATAAACGAATTTTACTTTTACCATCGTCGGGGTTAATTTGCTATTTCGATTTATTATCGAAGAGTAAATTTTTTATACAGACTTGATAAAAAATATGATTAAAAAATTTGTTTTTTGATGTGAAGCTTTTAATGTCAGCTTTGGCGAGGGACGTGAGTAGAAAAACGTCTAACGAACGGAAGAATGTAACGGAAATATGGAACGAATGACCAAACGAATTTCGTCTCTCTATTTCTGTCTCTTTATTTAAATCCTCCTTTACATAACGGTACAAGCGTATTATATGAAAACGTTTTGTTGCTTATTTGGTTTCGGTATTTTTCCTTAGTTGAAGAACACGTGCACGTTGTAACCGTTTATACTACATTCGAAATCAATATAAACGTTTGTAATAATTGTTGTTAATATTGCTAGTTTTTAACAACATAACCTGAAACTTATTATAGCTTGTCAGCTGTTCAATGAAAACAGTTGATCGTTACTAATTAACATAAAACAACTGATCTTTTACTATAACTATAATAAATAATATCTAAGCTAGGTTCACGTATTTATTTACTTAAACAAAACAAGATATTTGTAAACATACCTTTAAACTAATTATGATAATTTACTAGAAATAATTAATTCGAAATTACACACAATCATTTTAATTTGGGAAAACTTCATATTTTACCCATTTTCAAAATATTAAAAATTTATCCGCATGAGTTTACGGATCGACATGAGTCGATTATTATGTCACCAGAGCAAAAAGTAACGAATTCCAATAAAATTAGATTTCAAAAATATTGCATAAGGTTTACTAATAAATTATGAGGCAGATGTTGACATGATGGAAGCGTTTATTCAAAACTCTTAAAAGAATGTTGCTTGACTTTCAAAATCAGAGTTAAAATCTTTGTAAGTTTATCGTGTATTATGATTATACACGATTTTTCAAATCAGATTTGAAAAATATAAGATAAACACTTTTTAAGATATGGATAGACCGCCATTTTGAAACGGTTAAGCAGATTTTACCATTAGTAATCTCTTTATTTAACACTTTATAAAAAAGTTATAACTATTTTCGTATTTTGTAATACGATCAGCTGATCGTTACGAATTAATATAAAACAACTGATCTTTTATTATAACTATAATAAATAATATCTAAACTTGGTTCACGTATTTATTTATTTAAACAAAACAAAATATTTTTAACGTATCTTCAAACTAATTATGTATTCAACAAAGATATCATTAACAAAAGCTTCACTTCTGTCGGTAACTGCCCGATTTCCAAAAGTGTACTTTTTTGTAGATAGGTTCCTACCCGTATTTTTCTGGTGGAAAGCAACTCAATGTAATCAAGTTTGCTTAATAATTTTACAGCATTTCTTTGGTAACAACAGAAAAATAAATCATTTTCAAAAGCTATACAAAGGCACAAACAACCGATAAAACGGTAAAACTCATTAAGATAAAGCACAATGTAATCTATGTGTGAAAAGTTCCATTCTCCTTTCCCTTCCAGGCGACTGATAATGTCATCTAGGTGGCGGTGGCGGTGGCGGTGGCGAGGCAAGGTGCGTTATGAGGTATGAAGTGGACGCAGGATAATTTGTACTCCGCAGCGGGGAGGCAGCGTTTATTTTACTAAACGAGTTATTTCATAGATAACATCTACCTCGACAAATCTCTTTCTGAATTTATAATTCGCAGCATTTCGCAAGCGTCGTCGGTTTATCAGACAGTATATTTAACGCACGGCCGGACCCGTGGGAAGTGGCTGGGTGGCCGCCGGCAAGCAACTCTTGCGTCTAACCAATAAGTCGAATCAATCAATCTTCACGGTTTTGTCTGCCCGAATTCACATATAGAATTTTGCGGTTACAAACATAGAAGATTGTTTTCAAAAGAGGGAAGTAAAATGGAGGACTAAAATTTTAAAAGACGACATTTTTGGTTAAGAATTTGTACTACAATCATGGAAATTACAAAATCTCACTGTAATATATTTATAATAAAAATAGTACAAAAATATTTCCCACAACATATATTTAACAATCCTGATTGAGGACTATCGAAAAACTCTGGAAATTTACTGATTTAAAAAAAATAATTTCATCATAAAAATTGTCATATTAGAAGTCAATATAGCCTATATAATTCGAAAGAAAACAAATTGACGATTGAAGAGAAAATCAAAAAAACGTCTGTAAGAGTTTGTTTTTATAAAATAAAGTTTTAACCTATAACTCAAATCAGTGCACCGAATTTTCAATAACAGACATTTACTATTAAAATTGGCTAAATCAAAACATAAAGGACACTAATTTTGGTTTTCCAATAGCCTATTTACTCACAAACAGTAATTTTATTTAAATTTAGCTTATTTAAAAATAAAAAAAAAACTGTTTAGACAAATGATCAAACTGCACGAAATGACATATTTCATAGGAATCGATCAATTTGTTTAGTTTGGATCGATGTGCGCACAGGCAAACATAGGCTACATTCCTCAAGGGACCAAAACATGGATATCGAAATGTCAAAATCAATTTAAAAATGATCTCAACACTTTTGTACAGTGAAAATGTAACTTTCCGAATATATGTGTTTTGTTTTGATCACATAGCCTGATCTGATTCATACGTGGCATAAAAATCAAATTTAGTAACCATTTGTTTGTTTCCCATCAAAATCTGTTAAACAATTTACAATTAGGGCCATTCAAAATCATAAACGTTTGCTTTACGCATTTTGATTTCACCAGTAAAATCGGCGAAAAACTGTTAATTCAAAGAACACTAGACATTGCAGTATGTTATTTGTTAATATACAGAGCGCTCCACGACAGTATACGTAATTTTGTCTGCCAATTTAACCGGTAACCGTAATATTTACGAAAAGTAATAATAGTCTAAATTTATTGTAAATTGTAGGCTCTTTTTCCGTGAAGCTGACAAAATTATATGTTTTTGCCGTTCAGCCTGTTTTACGGGAAATAAGCAGCAACTGTATTCTAAACGGTGAATCAGAGTCCGCCATCTTGAAATGCAAATTTATGGGAAAAAACTTTCAGGCCTTAGTCAAGGTATCTTGTTTCCAAATTTCATAATAATCGGTCAATGCATTTGATTAAAATTACGTACAATTGTCATTGTTAAATGAGAGACCGTCGTCTTTAAACGGAAGTAAATAGTAAAAATGTTGAACATACGTCATTTGGGTTTCATGCAAGATATCGTCGTACCAAATTTAAAAACAATCATATGTGTTTGGCTAAAAATGCTTACACTCGTTATTGCAAATCAGAGGCCGCCATATTGTAACGGGAGTGAATAGAAATAACTCTTACACATAAGTCGTTCGGGCTTTATGCAAGGTACATCAATAACAAATTTCAAAACTACCGGTAAATGCGTTTGGCCAAAACTGCGTCACAAACATATAAAACGCCGATCGGTCGAGTTGAATTTTTTTTTTTGGTGTTTAACGTCCGACTATTGTGCACACGGGCTAATGCAGACGATGGGATGATTTATAGCGTATGAAAATGCCAAGCCCTCGCTGGGAATCGAACCCGGATCCTCGGGGTGAAAGCCTAGTACACTATCCACTAGGCCACCGAGGCGGCTCGGTCGAGTTGAAACAGAGACTTCGCTTCGCTCGGACAAATATGCATTTTAAAGTTTAAATTCTAATGAAAATACGAAATATTGATCTAACGGCGGTTAAGAATCATTTTCATATTTTAAATGTAGCTTGAAAAATCAAAAACTTAATTAATGAAGATTTCAACGCTGGTGAAACCAGAATAAAAAAGCGTAATTGGAATTCGCTGTTATCGCGTCAGCGAGACATCTGCGTGCACCGGTTTCGTTGGGGTGTTCCACCAGTCGGACACGTTAAAATAATTACTCAGAAGGCAGATAACGAAGTGTGTTTCCTCTAGTGTATTGTCTGTGGGAAAATTAATGCATTAGACTGAAGTGAACGTGTCCCACAATACTCGAGTGTCTGTAACGTAATAGCGTGTTGCGAGGTGACCATTCAGCGTTTGTTTACAGTCTGTAAATTTGTTTCGTTACAGGATCTGTTCGGCGCTAACTTTTACAAATTCATTGTTATTTAAGAAAGTTACGTTAGCAATGAAACATATGCAACTCTGTCAACAGTTCTGGAGCAGCCGAGAAATAAACGGTGGGCGAACGTTTCACGTATTTCTTTACACACACACACACACACACACACACACACACACACACACACACACACACACACACACACACACACACACACACACACACACACACACACACACACACACACACACACACACACACACACACACACACACACACACACACACACACACACACACACACACACACACACACACACACACACACACGTTTAACAGTTTCAAAACTGCTGTAATTCAAAATATAAAAATTCATAATATTTTATCTTACACTTTACTGACACAAAAATTATTTCACTGTCATAATTATATTAAAATCTGCAAACATTATAATTTGAAATTGAATATAACGGCGGTCAGAGTTTCTATACACTGAATAATATTATAAATCTTTAAATCTGATAAACATTTTGAGAAAAAAATTGGTGCTTTTATCGATCACGTACGAAGTGAATTTATTGAAGAGACAGTACAGTTACTTTGGTGCTAATTCTTAGCCAAATTATGTGAAAATTTAAAAAACAATTTCAAGAAATTGCTAAGATTTCACCTGAAATTACCAAAATTCCATTGACTTCGGAAAACCGGACTATCCGGTCAGTCTTTACACCTGAGTGCTTTTAATGAACTTGAAAAATGGATAACCAATTAAAATTTCAAAATAGATTAACCAATAGGATTGTCGCTATATTTTCTACAAGAAAATTTCTTTCTATAATAGAAGAGTAAAAGAAATTTTTACGGCCATCTTCTTAGAATGAATTAAAATAGATTGACGAAACAGGTGTTTGATTTTTTCCATAATCGTAAAACAAAACCGAACTGGTTTAAAGAAATTGAAAAAGACCTAATAGAATTAAAAATTACAGAAAATTCACTGCTTGACCAAACTGCTAAGATAAGTACCAAGGACGAAAGAATAAGATTACAATATAAAACCAAAATAAGACCTAAACCTATCATTTCGGAAGAGGAGAGGAAGAGAAGATCGGAAAGAATGAAGAGCTACTGGGAACAAAGAAAAGTACAGCGCGCAAGAAATGATTGATTCAGCGTACCCCAAAGAGGGTGAAACGAAAAGAAGAAGAAGAAGAAGAGTAAAAACGTTTTACTTGGGACATTTTTGATTTGGTGAATAACGAGTTTATGACTTCCAATTTAATTTAACTTGGACAATATAGTTACATTTCCTATAAGAATCTTATAAGTATTTTTTCATTCTGTACAATACACGAGAAACTATCCGAACATAATGGAGGCTCGAAGCAAGAAAAACCTCTTCGCCCTTCTTGCCTCGTTATACACAGCTATAAAACAGCGCAGATTAATTGATAACAAACTATGTTTTGATTGTTCACATTTAAGCCGTTCATGATGCATTTCCAGATGCACGCCCCGATATCCCGACAATGGCTCGGCACGGCCCCCAGCGCTGGCGTATTGTGCAAAAAGACAAAAATTGTTTCCGATAAAATCTCGGCCCGATAAAATAAACGTGATCAATTAATCAAACTATTCCGCGCGGCTTGTTAGGAACGAGTTTAGGACATGAGGTGAATTTGGAATATTTTGGGCGGGCGAAATACTGAAAACAAGTCTTGTTTATCAGATCGTCCTATTTTGTGTAATGGAGTTTTACGGTTATAATTAATGCGGACGGTTACACATGAATGTTGGAATTCTGTTGGTATGTGGTTTATAAAGTTGTAAAATTGTGCAGTCGAAGATTGGACGCTTAGCTGTGATCAGCGTATTGGGTTTACAATTTTAGGATTTTTTTAGGCTAATCCTGGTATTCATAAGTGTTTCTATACAAATTTTGTTTCGAAATATTTTTTTTCAACAAACAGTTTACAACAATTAAGCACTTAGCAATTTGTTTCTTTGTCATTTGCTTCTTTTTCTTAAATCTTCTATACAGTAAATTCAATTTCATTGATACCAGAAATGTACGCAGTTTAGATTGGTTCATTCTTTAAACAGTCAGTTTAAAAAAATATAAAAGTAGTTACACCCATTCTGTCTCACATTTAATTAATTATTTTCCAAAAACATCAGTTTCACGAAGTTATTGGAAAAATCAAATATTGTTTAATCAGACTGCGCAATAATTTAGTCGTAGACTAAACTCAGTGTACCAAACTTATAATAAGAATAGATCGAAAAATCCCTACTGAGGTAAGACTGTATTTCATTTCTCCCCTATAGGCTATAGGCTACTAACAAATAAATTTTGTATTTGAAATTTGCTATATTTCCTTCAGTTATTTATTATTATACATGACCAAATTTAAATTTTAAAAAACTGATATTTAAAAACTGGGCGTATTTTCTAGTCTTTACCGATAGCTCCTAAATAGGATTTTTGTTGATATAGTAATCATTGCATTTTGTTTTTGTATGTATAGGCCTAGAGCAAAATTTCATTAAAACAGACTATTTTGAAAGAAAAATATTGCCCTTTATAGTCTCAAAATATGAGTAAACCAATTTGCCAAATTTAATCAAACGGTTGGTTAATTTAGATTCTAGCGAAGCGCACACATACTGTGGTAAACCCGAGTTTTTTGACTCTGCTATCAGAAAAATGATCAATCAAAATCTTAACTGAACGTTCACTAGCGTTTATGAATTCCAATGAAACTAACAGTTAACAATCGCTCTAGTTGCGTCAATCTCAAGGTCTCCAGAATGGACTGCCCGCCTTTACCAACAACACATCCTTATTCCAGGCATTATCGAGCTGTGTACAGTACAACCAAGGACTTGTACGGTCACGGAACAGCGGGCAACATCTTAATCCAGTCATCGCTCGCAGGGGCAGCAAAGGAGTTTGTACAACATGCAAATCCTGCTTCGGTCGGCACAACTGGACGTTCTGCCTAGATTAGCAATCAGGCCTCGAGGGAAGCTGAATTGCCTACATTCGCGTGTTGTTTATTTTAAGTTTATAGGAACATCCGACAATGCAAAGTGATATATGTTACTAACTTAAATAGAATATATGCAAAGCTCCTCACCCGATAACCCTGACTTTGTGAAGAAGAGCCATGTAATTAAAAATATGTTTACACTTACAATGTGTGATGGAAATAAATAACATAGCCTCCTCGGTGTCCTAGTTGATAGCGTACTGGACCCGGGTTCGATTCCCAGCGAGGGCTTGGTATTTTTTCATACGTTATAAATCATCCCATCGCCTGCATTAGCCCAAGTGTGCACAATAATCGGACGTTAAACAAAAAAAATGTAAATAAATCAGTCAAAAAATGTGTTAATGCTAATGCATGTTCAGCAACATGAACTCAACCACTTCTTCTTTCTACCATTTTTTAAAAAACCGGTTTTCACCCGGGTTAATTTTCGTGTTTCCAATGTATCCTAATTTGAAAATTTACAAAGCTGATAGCGCTACTTGCAATTGTGAAATTAAATTAGAAAATATCATAAGAAGTTGTAAATTCTGTAAGATAATGATCGCCATTTAGAAACGATTAAACTAGTTTTGCTGAGTAAAGAAACTGTCTAAGCTACATAAAAAATCGATTTTTGCGTCGTTTTGATCAGATCGAAAATAAAATTTCTTACATACGCACACACGCACGTGTATTTTATACAGTACACAATATTTGCCAACCCCTCAAAAAATGAGATAGTTTAGGAATGAAGATCATTGTCAAGTGTTTGATGGCCGCCCCTTCAATAGTTCATTTTCCGATGGAAATACTATAAAATATACTTTTTTGATTTTGAGTTGTGTATTACGTTGACCCTAGTAATAATGTAAAGATGCAGTTAAAATGTTAAAGAAAACAGTTAATACAGTTAACTTTCTATTAATGAGCCTAAATGCATCTTTCACAGCCGCAGAATTAGCTCGCTGCTTCAATCTCAGATTTGTTCCAAATTTCCACTCCTAATTCGCCACCGTACACGATACGCGTTGAGCTATTTTTTATTCATTTTTAAAATAAAATTAACTTTACTCAGTTTTGGTCTAGAAAAAAACCCAGTCCATCGTCATTAGCCTGTTTTCCGGAAAAACCGTTGGACGACACTAGCTGTTCGTCACCAACAGACACTAAAACCAGTTACACACTGATGACAGTAAAAAAAGTGGTAATTTATTGAAACAAGAGATGGCTAGTGAAAGCCGCGTGATACGTCGCCTGATTAGGCTGCCCCTGGAATGGGAGCTCATTAGCTTTGCCGGGCAAATATTTTAATTGAAAATTCATCAAAATTCATACAACTGCAGCGCAGAAACGCCGCCTAATTGGTTGGATTAATGGCCCCGGCAAGAGTTATTTAAATTAATTAAAACAGTGTTACTGGCAGTTTCGTGGAATTTTTGTGAATCGAGTTTTGTGATAACAGAAATAAAGAGTCGTTATGAAACTTCTCTGATAATAATGCACAATTTATAAATATACGTGTTATACATGAACAATACCAAGAAAGTTCGAGAAGGACTTAGAGTTTTGTGCAAAAACTAGATATTGTTCTATCGTACCAAAAAGTAAAAATTAGACAATTTTTGGTAATAATGTTTTAAATAACATTAATAATGTTAGACTTGAGAAAACATAATTGAAAAAAGCTAGAAACAATTTTAAAAAAACATTTAAAACAGTTCTAATAAACTAAATTACTTTTTCACTGCACGAAGTAAAGGCTGTAAACATTATTTCGATTGTGAAAAAAAATATCTTTGGGTTTTGATGTATTTATCCTTTTTCTTATTCACTCAGTCCAGAAAATTTTTACATGTCCTTTGATGTCCGTCTGTAAGTCTGAATACAACGCTTGAGGTATACTACTATCATTGAATATAAAAGCTCTAGAATTATAACCCTTTCGAGAGATATGTGAGCGCTCGCTATTAGTGGCATCTTGCAGCAAAATGTTCAACTACGTTAAATAGATAATATTACTGCCTATTTCTTCAAACTTCTCCATCCCATGAATCTTGCAGCGTTCGTAGCGGCAGATAGTCCAATTACAGTACTTGGTATTCAGCCGCTGATATCGAGCACCCTTTTTATAATGGTGGTTGTACTTCTAGTCCGTTTATAATCAATGCTAGGCCGATTTTGATAAATTAAGGATTATTTGTTTTTCAATAACTGTAAGCAGTGTTTCTTAAGGTTATGCAAAAAATTTATTTTGTGTTGTAAACAAATTTTTAAAAAGTTTTTTAAATAGCACACAAAGATTTTGAAATAAAAAAACACTATTTCGAAAAAATCCTCGTCAAGTAGAGTTAAAAATGATTATTAATGAATTAAATATTATTTGTTCTGCAACGAATAATAATAAACCCTAAACCTGTACGAGGCAAGGCAACTAATTCTAGTTCAGTTACGTCACTCGTATTTTACCGGATTTACTTTGATCTATCTGACATAAAGAAAGATATAATAAAGACACTGTCAGGGGCACCGCACGTCAAGTTACGACTTTCTTGTGTTACAAGTTAATTGAATGTTTGCTGTGTGCCAGTGGGTGTTTGAAAGGACCACTTCTGTTCTTATTCGGCTTTGTTTGTTTGCCTGTTTGGAAGGTAAACATTCCGAACTGAGGACCTCCGTTAAAAGTCGTGTTGGCAAACAGTTTTTAAGGAATACAGAAGAGTTTTCCTAAACTGAAGCCTCAAGGATCGCATTTCAATATTAATAGCTTTGAAGCACGGTAAATGTTACGTAACCAGTCATCAGAATACCAAAGTATTTCTTAATACTTTTATAACAGTTACTGAATAACTGTTACTTTTATAACAGTTATTGTCAACAATAATGTATTCCAAAACAAGTGTTCATAAGCATATTATTAAGTTAAATTAATAGGTTTTTTAGAGCGCTAACTACAAACATAAATAGTGAAAAATATTACGCAAACCATTTCACGTTTAATTATTTAAAAAAACCTAAATCGGAAGCTGTCAAACCAAAAACTAGGTCATCAGGTTTTGGCATTAGGAAAAATCAAAATTAAAATCAACGTACTACATTTGAAGTAAAAGAAATTAACGTTTCAAGATCAAATCGTGATAAAAAAATCGTAAAATTGTTTTTCTATTTATTCATAAACCGTGATTTTTAAGAGTTCAAATTTGACTTTTATAACAATGACCTGAATAATATATATTATCATAATTTGGAGAAAATCTGATGAACTTGTTTTGCCAAATCAGATCGATTAGATTTTTTTTCACTATCACCCAAATTGTAGGCAATGTTTTGAGAATAATATATGTATGTTTTGTTATGTGGGCCTAATTATGACTCCTCTTTAGCAAAATTTCATTAAAATCCTTATCACCGATTTTTCTGTGTTGATTTTTAAAACCATATTAATAAAAAACTGTCTTGAAAACGTAATGTACTTAACGTGTAAAAAAACTGTGTCAATAATAAAGTATTACGCAATACTCACGAAAAAAGTCATTATGTTTTGTAACCAAAATATTCTTGATAGAACACGTAAAATAATCACGTTATGCAATTGTGTCGTTGACGCGATACAAGCGAATTTCAACAATAACTTTGTACGTTACAATTTTTTTGAAACCAGGTTCCTCTACAATGATTACCACGGTGAAAACAGATTTTCAAAAAAGGTATAACAAAAAAGTTATGATTTTTTAAGATGTGAAATGACCACCATTTTGAAACTGTGCTAAGCTATTAAAAAAAATCAATTTCAATGTCAAATTGATCTAATAAAAACGGTCATTTATTTTCTACTCAGCTGAAATTCTCCACCGACACCACTCAAGGCAAAATCACAGTAAAAGTTACAATTGAAATCTGTATTCTGCTTGAGCGCTCGATCTATTCGAAATTTTGCAATTAAATTAACGAAGATCTGCTTTAATTTTGGAAACAACTGCGCATCGAGCGACCTCAATCGCAATATTTCCTCGACCACTCTTGCATAAAAGGAAAAGTGAAATTAAAGGAAATCCAACAACCGAAGCAATAACGTTCACCTGTCATAGCCGCACCCAGGAAGTCCTCAATATCTTCTCTGCCTGCATCCTGTGTAATTATCTGCAATAACATGCATGCTTCTGTAATAAATAAATCTAAACTAAACACATGTTTTCCTTTTAAATTCATTAACGAATGGCCATTAGGAAATAAGATTGGACAGCTATTACGGTAGGACCCTGAAATGAGTTAAGATCTTAAATCGTTAGATCAATTTTTGAGGGTTTTTTACGAATTTTGTTAGTACTTTATCGTCCGCAATTTAATTAAAACTAGACAACGAAACAGTGTTTGATAATAACTTGGACAAATTGTGTTATACAGCGAAATTGTTTCAACAGTTTGGACTTCGCGGTAATTTTAATTTCTAAAATTAACGACATTTTTGTGTTTCACTTTTTAGAAATTCACCATTTGCATAAATTGCGCCCGCTAAGTATTTCAATTACTCAAAATCAGTTGAAATTATGAAAATGAACTTAACAGTCATATTCTTATTGTCATTTTAATATGCTTGTTGGTTTTAGTGCTGATTATGATAGTGAAAAAATATTTTCAAAAATGTGTAAGATAAAATATTATTTCTAAAAATTCGCTTACATCATGTTCATTTGTTTGAACTATATTTTTTAAACGGTAAAATTAATTATTGTTTTACAATTCCATGTTAGTTACCCTTAACAATTACTTTTACTCTGATACTGATTCCACAATAATGTTTCCAACACACACTCTCAACAAATTACTCATAAAAACGAAAATTTTCTTCGGTCACGCTTACTGGTGCAGAAAATTCCTCAGCCCGGTTTATCGTCTAGCTGTTCTGGTTTAGTCCCGGCAGGGCTCTATGATACGATTGTACTAACTCTCGTTCAATACGTTCCGGCTTATTAGAATAATACTATAATAAGACGGACTTTGAACGCTCGATGAACAATTGATGAAGTAATAATATTTTTTTCTAGAACTATCTCTTATGCTAATATGCATAAGATATATTTTTGTTGTACTTTCTAAAATTAAATTTAAACCTTGCTCGTTAACGCTACATGAAATATACTTTTAGTATTTATTGAACGATTGAAACCATTAATACGCTTATAAACAATCGCTAACAGCAGAGCGCCCTGGTGGGACTTAATTGTACTTTATGCTAAGTTAACTATTGTTTCTTTACGGGCGATATTTGCATCTTTGATTTCTGAATATCAATGAAATCAATTTAAGTTGATGATACATTTAGAAGGCATTTATTACGTATCACAG